>JZKD02S1926045.1:359426-414125 GCA_000966675.3 Picea glauca | reverse complement strand
AGTATAATTTAGACCTAGACTTTATTTTCTTGGCCTGGGCGACATTTTATTAGGGGAAAATTTTTAAATCTTCCTTAACATGTTATTCATCCTAAATGCATCTAGGTTTATCCAATCATTAAATAACAACACGACGTGCCCTTCAGGATGCACTAGGTGCTCCAAGGGTGCCACTTTCTTCTTTCTGTTTATGTTGTGTGATGTGCCTTTCAGGATGCACTACGCGCTCCAAAGGTGCCACTCACCTCTTTCCATTTTTCTTGCACGATGTGCCCTTCAGGACATGCCACGTTCTCCAAGGGTGCCACTCACCTCTTCAATGACTTGGTAGACATAAAAAAACCCTTGGAGTCAATACTCCTCTAGGTGATCTTGTGGGAAACTAAGGGCCTCTAAGGAATACAATCCCTGCATTATTGCATGCCCCTTAGAATCATCGTGAGTGACTGTCCCAATCTACCCTCATGACATTGTGGGTCCTCTCGAACTAGGCAATCGTTAACCTATAGTTCGAGCCACGAAGGGAGTGATAGTAGGCTCTGGCAGGTCTGTTGTCCATACCTCTCCCTCAACATCTTTGGTAGTCGTATGTGACCCCTTTACTCCACATGTGAGTCTGGTCGAAAAGATATCATCAGCCTGCATCATCAATGAATCATGTAAGAAATATATCCATATCATATCATCTAATCAGATGCACTAATATCACATATAAAACAATCAAACCCCAATGGTTCACTCCTCGACTCGATCCAAAGTCCAAGGGGTTCCATCGATGCCTCTGCATCCTCGAGTTCCAAAATCCCGTGCACTCAGTAAAACTGAGTCAATAGCACATGTCTATGTCAATGCAACAAAACAACATGTCATGAACCCATAACGCCTCATAATCAAAATCAAATGCTTAATAGTATAATAATCTGGATCACTTGCAAGCAACTGTCCTCAAAGAATGAGTTTACTTAGTGCGCGTAAGAGTGGGATGTTACAGTCAAACATTGTCAAACATAGTCAACCATGGTTAACCATAGTGAAACATGATTAACCATGTTCAACCATATCCAACCATACTAAAGCATGGTCAACCATAGGAAACCATCATCAAACATGATCAATTGGTCAACTATATTCAACCATCGGTAATTACAAGCATAATCACGCTAATTCAACTATACTCAAACATAATCAACAAAATTCACTATAAAAAATAGTCAACCATTATTAACCATAATAATACCAACATTTTCATTTTAATAATATAACTTGTCATAAGTAATATTAATTGCCTCCAGAGGGGCATTCTACAACTCATTATTAGGTTGATGTGTGATCTTGTGCTTAAATTCAATGTGGAGTGTCACTCTTAAATAATAATAAGAGATTAAGTAAATGAAAATTGTATATGTCAACTCTAATATTTTGCACTCTAAAATTGATTGAGGAAGGGTTTGCACATATAGAGATTTAGAACATGAGTTAATTTAGGTCTCTATTGATAATATATTCACAAGGTTTTTATCCTTATAGTTATCATGAAATTATAAATATTTTAAAATTGGGAAAAATTGCTCTTACTTGACAGTTAAATTGTTCTTACTTTATGTTGCCTTCCTGCAATTTGTGTTTCTCTTCAAACAACTACAAAAGTTAGAGCTAGCTTGCAGGAATTGAGCAAAAGAATGAAATGGTCCAAACCTAGTTATTACAAAGGATACTTTGGATCACAAACCAACGTATGTTCATGGGTGTTTTTGATGGTTGATAGAGTGTGAATCATTTGATTTTTTTTTCTGAAGATCAATTTTTTTTATTAATTATCTATTTATTGTGGTGTGGCTTGCAGATTCGTCATTACAACAGAACATAAAAGACACGTAGATAATTCCTAAGGACTCCATAGCATTCATGATGCTTAATGAACTTGAGAAACAAGGATTATGTCGAAAATGATAAAGATTTAAAGAAAAAAACTTAAGTTGTAAAACAAGCTTGAGAAATTGGTATGCTACTTGTACAATAATGGAGCTATAGAATCTAAGTGTTATAAAAGTATCTTTCATTTTTGAAAAATGACTTGTCTTCCATGAAACTAGCCAAAAGCTTTAATATATAAGGAATGTTGGACTATGATACTGAGAGACATACTATCTATGAAACAAAACTTTTGGATTATTTTCAAAATTTGAGATTTGTTTCTTTCTAGAACATTAACATTTGTAACATTTCTGTACTTGTTAGCTTATTTCTTGGGTAGATAAGGATTTTAATTTTTAATATATTTCAAAATATCAAAACACATTTTGTTTATTTAAATTTATTTTTTAATTGATATATCAAAATAAATTTAAACACAATATTATATATTTTCATTTTTTTTAATTTGATAAAATGTTAAAGTAAATTATTAATTATTTTTTCATAATATTTAAATTACTTTTATAACACATGTCATTGGTTAACCAATTGAAAATGTTATTGCTGAAAATGTGATTTTTTCAATATTAAGTTATACCTAAGTTTTGAGTGTTAATAGTGGAACTCCCACAATGTGATTTTTTTTCAATCTTAGATATTTAAGTTTGAACTTTTCATCTTAGATAATGATGAAATCTATTCATTGAAGTCATTAAATTTGTGTGAGTGAAATAAATACATGTGATGTTGGATGTGAAGTGCAATTTTCTCACCTAATTGTTTTTTAACAATCTTGTGATAAAAAAATTATTTTCCATGACTAAAATTTTATGAAGAAAATAGAATATTATATATCTAGGGAAAAAATATCTTCAATATGCCTATATAAGAATTTTCAATATGCTAGTATAAGCATCGAATCTATAATTTAATGTGGTTATTACTAATAACAATTATATTTATTATTACTATCTTTTTAATTTGCAAAAGAGCCCGAGAAAGAGAACATGCGAGCACTACATACTAGCATGTGCTAAAAGAGAGCCACAAGGAATGTGTGGGCATAGAAAGATGAAACATATAAGATAAGGAGAAAGGGTTGGATCATTATGTTTGTTGAAGAGGATCATTTCTACCTTTTGTATTACGAACATCAATCCAACCAAAAGAACTAATAGGCTCAGCAACCAGTTCCACCAAAGCTAGGTGGTCTGAGGAAATGCCAGAATCTTGAGATACTAAACCTAAGGGTGCTTATTTTTCACTTTCCTAATTATGTCATTCGACCACTCATTTTCGAGGGGGGGGTGCAAAGGTTGTATTGGGTGAATAGGAATCAAGATTTATGAAGCTTCAGGGTTTTCTGTTGAAGCCGAAGGCTTGTGTTTTGGATCCGCAGTTGGTTGTTATGCATTTGTTGGAGATTTCTTTGGTGTTGTAGAATGGAGAGGAGTTGGGGCATATTTGTGATGATGATTTTACAGATGAAGAGTTCGAGAGGATTTTGTGATATTTAGGGTCTTTCTAGCCATTAGACCTTTTTCACGCTCTAGTGGATGAGGCTGGGGTTGGGGATAAAGGACAAGTTGCCTGGAGGTGTCCAATTTGCTGACAGGAGAGGCACCTGAAGGAATTGTTCTCATAATCGATCATATAAATGTAAGGATCATTCTCATACCAATCTATAAGTATCCAATATGGAAGCCCTTGAATGAGGTTGATTTCAATGCATATGCGTGAGAAAGTGACGAAGCCTTTCGTTATCCTATCTGTGCCAATATTGATGAACTTACCCAACACATTACCAAGGGTAAGTAAAAAATATGGAGTATAAAACTAAAGAGGTACATTGGGGAGTCTTACCGAGACCAGTGTAGTCAAGGAAGTCATAGTCAATGGGTTGAATTCAGGGAACCATCTCTCAGTGGAAAGACCATATCTGCCTTAGAACCAAGGAACTTGCTCTAGCACGCATTGGGGCCTGCTTTTGTGGAAAAATTGATAATGAAGAACCCTTTGGAGAAAAAGAACAACTCATGACTTGACCACAAGGTCTTGCTTACCCATTCTCTTAGTGAAAAGGCCGAGGGCCATAGTCCTTTGAAGTGACAGATGCGGGATTTTGTCTAGTAGATAAAAATAGAGCTGTAGACATGGGGATCTTTGACATCTATGGTTGGAGATTCTACATACTGCTCCACAATGAAGGTGGAGCCAAAAATCTCCTTTTCTTTGAAATTTTCTACCCGAGGCCCCAAACGAAAGAAGATCCATCTTTTCACAGTATGATTGTAATGGCTTGGATGAGTGGAGGATGGAGCACCTCCAGGGAGAAGAGAAGCAAGAGAAATGGTTGATTTATTTAGATTCCCATAACCCCGTTGTAGATATCCATCCACCATTTGTCGTCCTTCGAATATTAGTCATTGAAAGCAAAGCAAAATAGTTGTAGCCTGGTGGATTTGGGTTTTGAGCTAAAAAATGTAGTCTGAATCCTGAGCATGTAAGTAGAGAGAATATTCAGCAATAGTATTTATAAAAAGGGGGAAGCCTACTGCAGTCTCAGAGTTGGCCTTAACGTGATATTCATAAGAAATCCTCAATCTTGATTCATTCTTAACTTGATTCACATAACAGAGCGAGGGATGAATATCCATGAGGTTTCTGATAGCTGAAAGGTGCTCATACTCTATATCTAGGTAGTGACAGTGGCTAGGGTTCATATCTTTCCATACCCGCAGTCTCTCCTCATCCTTGATATGACCCAGAATGGCTAATTTTCTCTCTCCAGATAATGTGTTGGACCCTCCTTCATTCTTTCCACAGTAAACAAGCTGGTATGAGTAAAACCCTCGACCACTACAAAGAGCTCCTTCTGATGTATGTGACAGAAGGCATTCCTAAAGCTCACCTTGCAGGGGGGAGCTCTACGTTCGTGGTCATGCAAGACATCTCTCACGATTTCCCTGATGTATCCATTGCACTTACCATAGTCGAGGATTCTGAACCATGCCGGTCCCTTCCTGTGATGGGTGAGGGATGTGAACACTGAAACTGCTCCTCTTTTCTATGTGTTCTTGCCTTTGTTGGTCTCTCCGACCAAAATCAAAGTCTGAGATTTTTCAAGCATGTCCAAGAAGTCATGGAACTGCTTCCACATTGATAGGTTTTTTATTTTTTCAAGGATTTCATAGTACCTGGCAGAATATAAGACTTGTTCTAGGGGATTATAGAAGCAGCCATGTTAAACCAAAAAGAATTAGGTGAGACTAATCATTACAATTGTTGCTCTAAATTTTTGAAAACTCATATATCATATTAGGTATTCATATGCTCTAGACATATGTTAATGTCAAATGGAAGAAAGATAAGTGACATTCTCTTCCATATTAGGTTGTAAAATATACTTGGATTTTCTAAGTACAATGAGCCAATATAATATTTTATTTTATAATTTTTATAATTTATTTCATGTTATTAATATTTTTGGTTATAAAATAACAAATAATTTTTATTTTTTTTTTTAAATATAAAAAATAATAATTTAAACTAGTAATTTATAATATAAATTTTCAAATGAACAATTTCCAAATTTCAAAACCATTCCATAATATAACATATTTTAATGGTATAATTTAAAAGTTTTCATTTAAGTAACATATTGTATATAACTAATATAAATTGTGATTATATATTATATAGAATTAGCTCCTTACAACATTATAGTAACATATCTTATAGAATTAGCATATTATTTAATTTGTGATTATAAATATACAACTTGAGTGGTCCTAATGCTTAAGAACATGTATTTCCTGTTGGCATGTTTTTAGATAGAGGTAGAGTATGTGTGTTTTGTCATTGATGACAAAGATCAACACGTTCAGTAGAGTAATGATGGCATGGCAATGGAAATATCAACAATGAGGACCAACAATGATCGTTGGATCACCCATCTCGAATTCTCGATGACCGTCAGATATGAATACAGATAGGAGGAACGCGCAAACGAGGAGAAAACATCTCAGACATTGGATCTGAGCACGAGGACTAACCATCTTTGGATCCAGAAGAAGGACCACGATCTTTAAGTACAAGATGAAGCGGGCTTACAAAGTCCTGAAAGAAGGAGGGTCGTCCATCATCGAGGAGTGCACGTGGTGAGGGATTAACATTTGGCTGAATGGAAAGTCAAAGGAAGGTAGTTCTCTAACCTTCCAACTCGTGATATGAGAAATCACGATAAGATCTAGATCATTGATCCAAGAGGGACACGTGGCAGTAGATCAGAGCATGACAAAGGTTTCATTTGGGAGTTTTGGATACCGGGAGGTGGAGGATTCAAGGAAGAAACTCACGGTAGGAACTCGTGATATGCGAGATCATGAAAATATTTGGACCATCGAATCATCAATATTGTGGACTGTTGATCTGACTACATTTAGGAGTTTCGGATACCGGGAGTTGGAGGTGTCAAGAACACTCATGACAAGAATGCTGAAACGTGAAATGAGGAAGCACCTTTTGGTGCAACCTGTGGTCACTGTCGGTGGTCATGTGAGGGGAAGGAGCTAGTGGAGCTAAGTTCCATTTCGGCAATCGCAACATGAAGAGTCAAGACTCTTCACCATAGGATTCCCGAATTTGTGAATTACGAAGCGCTTTGTGGATAAGCACCAGGTCACCACCAGTGGTCATGTGAGAGGGAGGAGCTAGTGGAGCTAAGCCCCTTTTAAGAGATCGCAACATGAAAAGTCAAGACTCTTCACCTCTGGATTGTCGAAATGCGAAATGCGAAAATGCCTTTTTGTGTAGGTTGTGGTCACCATCGATGATCATATGAGAAGGTGAAGCTAATATCTTTTTTGGCGATCACAACTTGGAGTGTCGAGACACTTCGACACAGGATTTCCGAAACAAAAAATGTAAAAGGCATTCTGATTAGGCCCATGGTCACAACCAGTGGGCATATGGAGTAGGCGCAAGATCCATCATTGGTAATCCAATGGTGTAGGTTCATCAGGAATATTATTGAAGGGTCATCATTTATTTTCATGATTAATAAGTTTAGTTACATTTCTGTTAGAAAATTGAATTATGGTTCTTGATCGGTTTGCAATATAGTTGCTAAGAAGTTTTTGTCTTTGTCCAAGGAGATTCGAGGTGTAACTGGCTAGGCTGATGAGTATAAAAGGAGAGAAGCAGTGACTATGTAAGGTTGGTTTTTCTAACCGAAAAAATGAGATGAACTGTAAGAAGGGTAAAATAAAAGAATGGAGAGCATGAGATAAAAATTAGAGATGAGTAACAGTTGTCAAACAGACATAAGTAAGAGAAGAATAGAAGAATAGCATGTAGCAGAGTAGAACTATAGAAAAGTTTTTGAACCAGAAAAGAATTGTAGAACAATGAAGAAGGGGTAAGAATTGAAATAACTGTATTGTTTGTTTGTCAATCAATTATGCATAATCAGGGAGGAAGGGTGGTGCTAGGGAGGACTATGGTCCTCTAATATTCAAGTTGGTTCTTGAATATTGGAAGTTGTTTCTTCCATCTAGTTGTGCCTAGAAAAACAGTGTTGCTAGGTGGTGCTCAGGAAAAAAAAGATTTTTCTGTATACAAGTTGTTTCTTTTATAAATCTAGTTGGTGCTGAAATATTTAGGGAGTTGGTGCTTCCTTCTAGTGGGTGCTAGAGAAACCGAATAGTTGGTTCTCTCAACAAGTTGGAGCTTGTAAAATAGAGGTAGTAGCCTCACTTTGAGTTGGTTCTCAAACATAGATGATGTACAAAACTTAAAAGACTTCATATTATTTCGAAGATGAAGAGGTTTTCTCCCTTTATGGGTTTCCTCATGAAAATTTGTCTCTATGTATATCTTATGTGTGATTGATTCTCATTATTTATGTTGTTCATATGATGTATAATATTGATGGTCACTTCATGAAAGATTAAAAATGGTTTAATAGACTTAAAATTGTTTAAGCACAGTAACAACTGATTCACCCCCCCTCTCAATTGTCTTAGTAATTTGAACAATTGGTATCAGAGAGGGTTCCTTTTATTTAAAGGTATATTTGTAAGATTAAACATGAAAAGTCATGAAGGGACTTCAGCCAGTAAGCCTCCTTTGTTTGATGTAACACATTTTTCCTTTTGGAAGGTTAGAATGAGAACACACCTAATGGCCTTAGGTGCTGATGTTTGGGATGTAGTAGAGACTGTATATACAAAGCCTGTTGTACTGGATTCCAAGGATGATAAGTTAGAATTTAGCTATAATGCTAAGGGAATGAATGCTATCTTGAATGGACTTGTTGAAGCTGAGTTTGTAAAGGTGATGCATATTGAAACTACCAAATCTATGTGGGATAAACTTATTAACGGTTATGAAGGAAATGAGAAAGTAAAATATGTCAAACTCCAAACATATAGGTTGAAGTTTTAACAACTAAAGATGAATGAAGATGAAACAATTAGCAAGTATTTTTTAAGAGTTGAAGAACTTGTGAATGCCATGAAGGGTCTTGGTGAGAAGATTGAAGAATCATTTTTAGTTCAAAAGATTCTAAGATCTCTGCTTGATAAATTTAATCCAAAAGTATCTGCAATAGAAGAACTAAATGATTTTAAAACTATGTGCATTGATCAACTCCTAAGAACTCTAACTACATATGAAATGAGAATCAACAAAGATAATTCCATTACTAGAGAAGCATCTTTTAAAGTAGACAAGAATACTGATTCAGATTTAGATGATATTGAGGCAAAATTTGTGAGAAGGTTAAAGAAAGGATCAGGAAAATATCAAGGCAAGCTTCCCTTCAAATGTTTTAAATGTGGTAAGATAGGTCATTTTGCATATAAGTGTCCCCACAAGAAAAAGGACCAGAACTCTGATGATGAAAAGAAGTACAATTTCAAGAAATATAGTAAAAAGAAAAGTTTTTGTGCAAATAATGACAATTCCTCAAAAGACGTAGATAGTGATTCATCATGTGAAAACAAAGTGAATGATTTTATGGTTATGGCTATGGGATATCTTCATGATGAACACACAGAAGGTGAAATGAATGATGAATAAGCTATGGTGGATATGGAAGGTGAATTAATCAGTGCTTTGGAAGAAATTGACAGACTCATTTGTAAGAAGAGAAAACAAAAATAGTTGTTGATGCAGTTTAAAATGAATGGTGAAAAACCTGATGAAAACTTTTCTCTACTAAAAGTGGAGTTAGAAGAGGCAAAGAAAATAGAAGACATACTGAAACAACAGTTGTTAGAGAAGAAAGCAAATTGTGAAGCCTTAGAAGAAGAGATAGTAAAAAAGAGAAAAGAAATGGAGAAGTTTAAGGCATTGTATCACCAAAATCTGCCAAGTATTAAAGCCTTAGAAGAATTAACTTCCATTCTAAATCAGAAAAGGAATCCAAAGTTGAAAGATGGTTTGGGCTATGAATAAGGATCAAGTAGTGATCATCCAAGTAATACATAACCCATCAAGTTTTTCAAAACTACAATCATTGAAAAAAACCACTTTGCAAAAACAAAGAAAGAAAATCAGTCACCAAGAAGGAATGAAAGAAAAAGTACCAGAATCGAATCTGAAGTTCAAAGAAATAACACAAACACATTTTTTGATCAAAGAAATCAACAGCATGGAAGAAATCGACTGCAACCTTTTTCAAGGTACAAAGGTTTTTTCTATGGTTATTGTTTTTTCTATTCTAACTTTGGTCACAAAGTTGTAAATTGTTCTTTAAGATCTATATATTTGAAATCAATATACTAAAGGAATAATTATCTTCCACAACAAAGATTGAGACAACCAAGAAACAAACGACCACATACTATAAATCATGTGATGGATGCAAGAAGGGCGTAGGTGAAACATAACAACAATTATGAGCATAACAATCATTATGATTTATTATTCAGTGAACTAGAATGTTACATCTGTCATAACTATGGACATAAATATGAAGATTGTCGCTTGAGGAATTTTAAGCCAAATTCGAATCCTACTGCTGAAAATTCCAACATTTGGAAGAAGAAAGAAGATGACAAGTGTAGACTAGTGTTATCAACCCAAAAACAAAAGAGTCACTGGTATACTGACAGTGGATGTTCCAAACATATGAATGGAGACAAAAGTAAGTTTCTAACTCTAAGTGAAATCAAATTAGGGAATGTAACTTTTGGAAATGATGCACCAAGAAAAATAAAAGGTAAAGGAATGGTAAGTTTGAGTAATGGCAAAGGGAAAGATCAAGATGTGTTGTTTGTAGAAGGTCTAAAACATAATATGCTTAGTGTTAGTCAAGTATGTGACCGAGGACGTGAATTTGTTTTTACTTCTAAAGATTGTAGAATAAAATCTGTGAATTCAAGACAGTTAGTTGCAAAAGGGATAAGAGCAGAAAACAACGTGTATGTGTTAAAAGAAGAAAAAGAAGAATGTCACTTAAGAAAGTATGATGAAAGTTGGCTATGGCATAGGAGACTTGGACACTTAAATTTTGATCATATAATCAAGCTCAAAAATAGTGAGGTAGTAAAGGATATTCCAAATATATCAAAGCCATATCATTATGTTTGTAAACCATGCCATATAGGAAAGCTTACTCAGACATAGTTCAAATATAAAAACTTTCCTTCAATAGAAAAACCTGTCTAGTTAGTACATATGGATTTATGTGGAACATCAAGGAAAGAAGGAACATGAAAAGAAAATTATTTTATGTTGATTATTGATGATTATTCTAGACTAACATGGGTTGCCTTTTTGAAGGAAAAATCTGAAGCATTTGAAAAATTCAAATTGTTTAAGGCTCTAACTGAGAATCAAATAGGAAAAAGATTGAAAGCAGTAAGGTCTGATAGAGGAGGAGATTTTAGCTCATGGAACTTCAAAGAGTTTTGTGATAAACATGGAATCAAAAGAGAGTACACAATTACAAGGACTCCACAACAAAATGGAGTTGTTGAGAGGCATAATAGATCAGTATAGAAAATGGTAAGATCAATGATGAATGAAAGGAAGATACCTCAGACATATTGGGTGGAAGCAATTCATACAGTTGTTCACATTCTTAACAAAGCTCATCTCAGACCACATAGTGACAAAACTCCTTATGAACTATGGTCTGGAAGGCATGCCTCAATCAAGAATTTTAAAGTCTTTGAGAGTAAATGTTATACCAAGAATAATGATGAAAATACTGCCAAATATGATGACAGGGATGATGAAGGTATATTCTTCGGTTATGCTACAAACATTAAAGGTTACAGATGCTACAATAAGAGGTTGCATAAATTTGTTTATTGTATTGACATAAAAGTTGATGAAGAAATATCGATAGGAAATGTAAGCAGTGTTGAACCAAGCACAAAAGATATAATTGAAAACAAAGATGAATAGATCCAAGGATCAAAAAGAGAATAATATGAATTAGATGAAGATACAAATACTCCAATTGACACAAATCAACAGAAAGAAGAAAAATCACCTCTCAGAATTGTTAGAAAGAATCATCTTGAAAATCAGATAATTGGAGATATAAATAAAGGAGTTCAGGCAAGAAGGAAATTGATTAAAGGCTCAGAACAATCCCATGTTTCTTTTTTATCTATGGTTGAACCTACATTGTCTTCTGAATCCATCCAACATGATGATTGGCTTAGATCTATGAATGAAGAGCTTGATCAGATTGAGAAGAATAATACTTGGGAGGTTGTTCCTAGACCTGAAGACAAGAATGTAATAGGTTCCAAATGGGTGTTCAAAAATAAAATGAATGTAAAAGGACAAGTTGTTAGAAATAAATCAAGATTGGTCTCTAAAGGGTATAGAGAAGTTGAAGGTCAGGATTTTGATGAAACTTTTGCACCAATGGCAAGATTGGAGGCCATCATATTTTTTCTTCCATATTCATGTCATAAGAACTTTAACGTTTATCAGATAGATGTTAAGTCAACATTTCTTAATGGATATCTAGAGGAAGAAGTATATATGGAGAAACCTAAAGGATTCTCATTCACATATAACCCTGATTATATCTGCAAGATGAAGAAGGATTTATATGGACTAAAACAAGCACCACAAGCTTGGTATTAGAGACTGGACAAATTTTTACAAGACAAAGGATTCAAGAAAGGTATTGTTGATAGCAATCTCTATATAAAAACTAAAAGTGATGATTTACTAGTTGTTTTGATTTATGTAGATGACATTATTTTTAGATGTAATAATGATTCCTTTGTTTAGTGGTTTGCTAACTCTATGCAAACAGAGTTTGAGATGTCCAGGATAGGAGAATGGTCATATTTTCTTGGTTGATAAGTAAAACAGAGTTCTGTAGGAATTTTTATCTCTCAAGAAAAATATTTGAAAGAGATGTTGAAGAAATTTCATATGGAGGATTCCTATCCTATTAGTACATCTATGTTGGTTGGTTGAAATCTTAGTAAAGATGATATTTCAACTGATGTTGATCAAAGGACATATCTCTCTATGATAGGCAGTCTTATGTACATCACAACATCCCATCTTGATATAATGCAAGTTGTTGGAATGGTAGGTCATTATCAATCTGCTCCTAAACAATGTCATTTGCTAGTTGTCACAAGAATATTCAAATACTTGAAGGGAACAATGAATTATGGTCTGTGATATCCCAGAAATAAGAATTTTTAGTTAACTGCTTATTCAAATGCAGATTGGGCAAATTGTGTGGATGAGAGAAAGAGCACTAGTGGAGGTGCATTCTTCCTAGGTGGCTCGTTGGTAGCATGGATTAGTAAGAAGCAAGGATCTATTTCCTTATCAACTACAGAGGCATAGTATATTTTTGTTGCTACTTGCTGCACTCAGATTTTATGGATGATTCAAACTCTTACAGATTTGAAGGTAAATTATACTGATCCGATTACAATTCACTGTGATAATACTAGTGCCATTAGTGTCTCTAAGAATCTTGTTCTTCATTCCAAGACTAAGCATATCCCAATAAAATACCATTTTTTCAGAGAACAATTTACAAACAGAGTTGTTCAACTGAATTATATTCCTTCCATAGAACAAATAGTTGATATCTTTACTAAACCGTTAGCAGGGACTCCTTTTGGATATCTTCGCTAGAAGTTGGGCATGACATGACTGTCAAATTAAGAGGGTCCATCCTGTCAGGGGGAGTTTGTGTTGGTTTAATCTCTAATACCTCCGAAGAATACTGCAACAACATAGGGGGAGTATATGCTTGTCACATATCTGATACCTTTGAGATGTACTGCAACAACTCAGAGGGAGCTTTTTTTTTCTTTGACATTGATGTCAAAGGGAGAGAAAGTGTGGTAATTTCAATACAGTGGTAAAGTTGGATGTTCTTGAAGGGGTTTCCATCAATTCCAAAGGGGGAGATTATTGGCATGTTTTCAGAAAGAGGTAGAGTATGTGTGTTTTGTCATTGATGGAAAAGATCAACATGTTCACCAGAGTGATGATGGCATGGCAATGGAAATATCAATAGTGAGGAGAAACAATGGCCATTAGATCACCCATCCCGAATTCCCAATGACTGTCAGATCGAAATACAGATAGGAGGAACGTGCAAAAGAGGAAAACAAATCTCATATGTTGGATCTGAGTACGAGGACTAACCATCGTTGGATTCATAAGAAGGAGCATGATCTTTAAGTACAAGATGAAGTGAGCTTACAAAGTCCCAAAAGCAGGAGGGTTGTCCATCGTCGAGGAGTACATATGGTGAGGGATTAACATTTCGATAACTGGAAAGTCAAAGGAATTCAATGCTCTAACCTTCCAACTCATGATATGTGAAATCACAATAAGATATGGATCGTTTATCCAAGAGGGACATGTGGCGATAGATCAGAGCACGAATTTTTTTTTGTTTCAAACTTTCAGATACTGGGAGGTGGATGAGTCAAGGAAGCAACTCACGGTAGGAACTCGCGATCTGGGAGATCACGAAAATATCTGGACCGTTGAATCATCAAGATTGTGGACTATTGATCAAACTCCATTTCTGAGTTTCAGATACTGGGATTTGGAGGTGTCAAGGACACTCATGACAAGAATGATAAAATGTGAAATCGCAAAGCACCTTTTGGTGCAACCTGTGGTCACTCTCAGTGGTCATGTGAGGGGAAGGAGGTAGCAGAGATAAGTTCCATTTCTACAATTGCAACATGAAGATTCGAGACTCTTCACCACAGGATTCCCAAATTTGCGAATTACAAAGAGCTTTGTGGATAAGCGCCAGGTCACTGCCAGTGGTCATGTAAGAGGGAGGAGCTAAGCCCCTTTTCGAAGATCGCAACATGAAGAGTCAAGACTCTTCACCTCTGGATTGTCGAAATATGAAATGCGAAAATTCCTTTTTGTGTAGGTTGTGGTCACTATCGGTGATCATATGAGAAGGTGGAGCTAGCAGAGGTAAGCTCTTTTTCAGCGATCGCAACTTGGAGTGTGGAGACTCTTCGACACTTGCCGAAATGTGAAATATGAAGGGCATTCTAATTAGGCCCGTGGTCATAGCCAGTGGGCATACAGAGTAGGCACGAGATCCATCATTGTTAATCCAATGGTGCAAGTTAATTAGGAATATGATCTAAGGGTCATCGTTTATTTTCATGATTAATAAGTTCAGTTACAATTCAGTTACAAAATCAAATCATGGTTCTTGATCGGTTGGTGATAAAGTTGCTGAGAAGTTTTTTTCTTTACCCAAGGAGATTTGAGGTGTAACTGATGAGGCTGATGAGTATAAAAGGCAATATGCAGCGACTGTGTAAGGTTGGTTGTTCTAAACAAAACAATGAGCTGAACTGTAAGAAGGGTAAAATGAAAGAATGGAGAGTATGAGATAAAACTCAGAGATGAGTAACATTTTCCAAACAGATAGAAGCAAGAGCAGAATAGAAGAATAGCATGTAGCAGAGTAGAACTACAGAATAGTTTTTGAACTAGAGAAGAACTGCAAAACATTGAAGAAGAGGTAAGAATTGAAATACCTGTATTGTTTGTTTGTGAATCAATTATGCATAATCAGGGAGGAAGGGTTGTGCTAGGGAGAATTGTAGTCCTCTTCTATTCAAGTTGGTGCTTGAATACTAGAAGTTGTATCTTCCATCTAGTTGTACCTAGAAAAACAGGGTAGCATGGTGGTTCTCGGGAAAACACATAGTTTTTTGTATACAAGTTGGTGCTTGTATAAATCCAATTGGTGCTAGAATATTTAGGGAGTTGGTGCATCCTTCTAGTGGGTGCTAGAGAAACCAAAGATTTGGTGCTCTCAACAAGTTGGAGCTTGTAAAACAGAGGTAGTAGCCTCACTTTGAGTTGGTGCTCAAACATAGATGATGTAAAGAATTTAAAAGACTGCTTATCATTTCGAAGAAGAAGAGGTTTTCTTCCTTAATGGGTTTCCTCATGAAAATGTGTCTCTATGTATATCTTATGTGTGATTGATGCTCATTATTTATGTTGTTCATATGATGTATAATATTGATGGTCACTTGATGAAAGATTAAAAATGGTTTAATAGACTTAAAATTGTTTAAGTACAGTAACAATTGATTCATCCCACATTGCAGTTGTCTTAGTAATTTCAACATTTCCTCCTAAAAGGTCACAAGTTCAAATCCAAATAGGGCAAGGTATGTATACCTCTGTAGACTTTACCAGTCAAATCGTAGTGCGAAGGGGGTCTCATACACCAATTTTCTGTCTAGATTGGTCATGACCTTAAAAAGAGATTATTGTTATTATATTATATAGAATTAGCTTCTTACAACATCAACATTGTAGTAACACACTTTATAGAACTAATATATTATTTAAGTTCTGATTATATTTTATATAGAATTAACTTCTTACAATATTAAAGACCAAAATAGTTTTTTTTTGTTTTCTAGTGTGTCGGTTATCGACGAGATCAGCCTATGGTATAAGAAATGATGACCAAGGGGCATCTAAGTTGTCAAATTAGGGGCATATAAGTCATCAAAATCACATGAGGATGGCACCTGGACTGAGCCACACCAATGCTCAACATGGCTATATTTTCTTGGGTTTCTCCTCTTGACTACCATGAGTTTCGAACCTTTTCTACCTTAGAGAATGAAACCCTTGAAATCGAATGAAGATAGTGATATTGACTAAATACCAAAAGAGTTAAAAGTGCACAAACTAAACATTATCTTTATCAATGTCATATTGTCTATGTCTTTATAGGCTATATAAAGATATCCTGAGTGGACCTAATGGTTAAGAACATGTGTTTCCTCTTAAGAGGTCACAAGTTCAAATCCAGAGGGGGGTAGGGTATGTATACCTCCGTAGACTCTACCAGTCAAATGGTTGGGCGGAGGGGGGTCCCTTGTCCCACAAACAAGTAGGTCTCATACACCAATTTGGTGTGGCTTGGCTGTGACCTTAAAAATAGATTATTCCTATTAAAAAAGTGTTAGAGAACATAATAATACAAAAAGGAGGATTGTCCCACAATTTATTGTTTAGAAAAAATCCTAAGAACTTGTGACCTAATTACAATAAGGATAATACTTTCCTTAGCAAAGGATGTCCAAAATATTCTACCAGTATAAAGTCTAAAAAGGGCATCTAAAAAATGACCAACTACGGAAAACATGAAAAAACTTGAAACAATTTAAAGACATGATTGATGGAAGCTTACATCTTCTTTCATTAGATAAGAACGAAGGTCCTCGTCCATGCCATCCATATCCACCCCTCTGGGATATTCTCCTCCATGTTTTCTTCCACATCTGATCCAATGGAAATTATGTAGTTGGATGTAGCTGATTGATGGTCCCTATCCAAACTTGGTACCTTGTGGCGCAAAGCAATACATTAAGATTCTATTTCCACTATTTACTTCGTCTATTGAAGCAAATTTCCCACTATTACTACAATCCCATTATTATTATTTTCCTCTTGGGTGTGGATTTTCCCTAAAGATGTAAATATGGATGTCCTATTATCCCCAATAATAACCTCTTGAAATCGAACAACATGATGAATATCAACAATTTCATAAAGGGGGCATAAAATTGGGTCATGGTGGCTCACCATAATGTCTAATGTCCAACGAAAATTTTGAAAATTCCTCCAATTCCATACTTTTTTTAAATTCCATTGTCAATACTAAGCACCACACTTGCACCATGAAATTATCACTTGAGGAAGTAGATAGATAGAGTAATTAAAGAATTGTGTCTATGATTCCTTTCAATTTCTATCAAAACTAAAGGACACCTCAATGAATTTACCGAGAATGAAACAAGGAACTTGAAGAGATATACCTAAGATAAACTACTTTGGAAATAGATCCAAGATATGGAACACGGATTTACCTCAACAAAGAACCATATCTTCCTCTAAGAAGTCGAAAGACCTAGGCCATGGTATACATTTTCTAGATTATTCTCCTTAAAGTATTCTTCAAGGGAAAGTAAGGGAATGCACACAAGGAAACCATCCATACCAACAAGCTCCATTATCACACCTTCACCCACGGTTGAATTAAATCCAAATTGAAAGAGTTGATCCCACATTACACTTGAAATGTATGATGATACATAGTATTATTGTGAACCTCGACTTATATCCTCCCTCATTAAATTTGAATTGCCACTTGTGTGGCTTGCAAAAATTTGGATAATTAAATAATTTTTAATGGATTAGGGAGATGGAAAACCCTCTTGTTGTCCTCAATATTTCACATTCCAAGAGGACAACTTTTTTGGTGAAGTGATAAGCTTCTTGATCTCTTTCTCTTAGTACGTGGAAAAAATCTAATGAAAAGGTATTGAACTTTTGTTCTACTCACCAAATGAGTCTTTATAAATATTCATCAAGTAAAGTGGGGAAATGTATGAATCTGATAATTACTACTAAATCCTTGATTACAAGTAGTTCACTAATTCACCTTGGGTAAAAAACTTTCAACCCTTGGTATAATGCAAGTGTCTTGACCTAATTGTTAGTAGCTTTAATCAAATCTCATTCATAACTTACTTGGTTATTTCATTTGAGATAAAAAATGATCCCCTAAAACTATGAATCCTTACACATTTCATTCTTTACTAAATTTACTAAATTATTTTATTATTATTTTTTTTTAAGTAAAAAGAAAATCCTGTTATATTAAAATTTCAAAAAATACACCATGACATGTAGGTGCCAGTTGTCCCGCTTGTGAAGGAAACTGAGACAGATGGCCTGTCCAAAATAGTATGCAAATTCAAAAACTCATTTCTCCACCCTGCCAAGGAAACTAGGGTGCATGTCCAGTTTCAATAGCAGTTTAGTGAGGCCTATGATAACGATAACAATGCTATTAACTAGAAGAGCTACAGCTCTGATAAACATCAAAAGAGAGAGAGTTGGAGACAATTTTGAATAGAAGAACCTATTCACCAGTGTCCTTGCAATCGTCCATCACCTTGCCGCTGCTGACAGGAATGGCATAGAGATGAGCGCAGGTGGGGCATTGTCGCCATGGAGTGGCACTAGAGTAAGCTGCATACAACATGTACAAGCATTGGATAATGTGGACAACCCTAAATATTTGGTTGTCCACCATGTTGCGGACCTCGAAGATCAAGTTCAGGTGCTCCGGGTGAAAGAGTGGTGGCGGGGGTGGAGAATTTTTCTTAGCATCCGTCTCCTGGTGGGCATGTTGCGTTCTCTGTGGCTGCGAGTCGTTGTTGCCTTCCAATAGCTCTTCCTCTACCAGGCAGGTGGCAAATTCCTCAGTGGGAGCATATCTAGGACAATGTGCCTCTCGCGGGCGGAGCGATGGTGCTTCTGCTTCAATGCACGTCGGGGGGTTCCAATTGTCTAGAACCGTAAACATTCAACTTTCAGAGAAGTCATGGGGGAGTTCCATAGCTGAAATTTCCTCAACATAAGTTTTGGGGGGCGAGTCTACTGCTGTGGTCTCTCTACGTATCCCCCTCTTAGTAAGAACCAAAGCTCGCTCAAACCATTTGTGTCTTTTCCATTTAGAGTCGGCCACGTACCACCCTGCTTCTCTGCAGGGTCTTCCTCTAGCTCGCGGCATAATGAAAATGAGGACAAGAGCTAGGATTTCTCCTTCACTCCTATTCTTTCTTAGCTCTGTGAGCTGCAAATGCATCCTAAGAGTTCCTAGAAGGTTGATAATAGCATAAATGGTGGCTGCAGCCATTAAAGCCGAGAGCTTAATTCTCTAGCTGGCTGGTCTATTCTCGTGCGTGAGAGGCCCCGTCAATAGATGGAGGCCGACTGAAGTGAGACCCCTCATAACTAGTGAGGGTATGAGTATGGTTGGCTGCCATAATGGCCCCTCCTGGCACGTCTCCACATGCCCAATCTGCACTGCATGGCACCCCATCCAAGGGTTAAAAAATTTAAGGACATGGGGGTGGGATTTGATCCACTTATGTGTGCATGGGTCACGATACCATTTAATATGGTATCTCTGGGTGCAACCACACGTTCGACCACTACGTCAAGGTGTCACCATGGCTCCAGGTAAATCCCTCACGAGAATTGAACCTTTCCCAACAGCGAAAAACTCCTCATTCTCCATCATTGGATCCAACCCCTTTGGGTAATTATTTTATTATTATTACTATATATAAATTTATTATATATTATTTATTTATTATTATTATCCATTTACAAATTTCATTAATTACATGTAATGCTTTATTATCCTTCTTTCCTATAATTGCTATTTTCTATTTTATAATTATATTTCAATTCACATTTGTTTCTTATACATGAGATATTAGAGTTACTTTTCATTTTTACATTAATAGATCTTACATTTTACAAATAAGCATAGTCACAAGAAGAATTTTCTTTCATTTAGACTAAAGTGGGACATTATCATGTTGAAATTTAAATAATTTCCATTTTATTTTCCTTTTGAGTCACTTCCTTTAAATATTTTCCATTTTACTTCCCTTTTCATGGTCACTTCCATAAATTCAATTTTAGGTCATTCTAAATTATTAATTAAATTATTTTGTTTCTCCAATTTTATATTTTTTATTCTTTTTATTATAGTATAAAAAACATTATTACTAAAATTTAAAACATTATTGCTAAATTTTATTTTCTTTCCTTTTGTTTCCATTATTCTAGTTACATTTTGATGTAATTCTAAATTTAATTCCCACAAATTTATAAGGTTAGCTTACCTTCTTTATTTTTTTAACTATATAAAGTTAGCTTTCTCTCTTTGTTTTTTGAACTAGAGATATGAAGACGAGGTACCTTACATAATCATATTCTAATTTTATGGTTGCCTTCTTTCGACATATGCGAAAGAGAAACTATGATAACTATTGAAAAAAAACATGTTATTATAAAAATAGTTTTTTTATGGTATTTCACTTGAAACCAATTTGATTGTGTATATGATTAGAAAAAAAATATATATTTCTATTAAAAAAAATATTGACATTAACATTTTATTATAATAACATATTTATAGTAAGTGGTGATGGGCGTATCTTTTTTTTTACTTGAAAGGAAAAAATAAATAGAGTTTGCATAACAAATAACAATCAAAACATTAATGAGGTGGACACACTAGTTTTTTTGAAGGGACTAGATGTTCTAAAATCTAATGGGGTCCAAAAGGATATAATGGTTAGGGAACAACAATAATTCTACTATCCCTATATCACAAAATCCTTCTAAAAACTTCAAACTTTTTAGACATATACAATGAATTTGTAATGTTGATCCAAGATTTTAAACAAATTGAAATTTTCCATGTATTATAAAAGAAAATTATGGATGCAGATAGAGAGGTCATCATATGAGCATATATGCAAGAGGGGATATATAAGTTAAATTAGGGGATTACAGAAGCCATCTCCTTACCCCCTCCGTGAAATCATGAAGTGTAAGTGCATGAAAGAGTATATGCAACTATTAAAAAGTCTCGTCATGCAACTGCATGGTAAGTCAAGGCACCCTCATTGTCATTCATATTTCATATCTTGATGATTTGCATGGCATTTGAAGTTCTAAACAAGGAGTTAATTATGTAGTGCATGTGGATTTATTGATAAAAGATATGTGATATGGCTTGATTCACTTTTTTTCAATTCAAGCATCAACTTCAACTCTAAAAAAGAGAGGAGGAATTTACTATATATGTTGTGGTTGTATATATCTAGCTCTTAGAGAGAACAATGAAATTAATGGAACATTGTGACTATAAAAGAGGGTGTAGTTGTGTATTTTGTGAGATTATGGAGGTGCAGAAGGGAATGGAACAATGCAAGTATTATGCAACAAAATATCAATGCAGTGTTATGAAATTGACCATCCACTAGAACAACTTGAATAAACAATTTAAACAACAAACCTAGGACTCGTCATGATGTGTATATGATTTTATGTCAAACAATAAGAGGGTCAATGAGATTAGAGAATGATGAAGAGTCTCTTTGTCCTACCTAGGGTCTATCATTACAGATTAAAATCAGGTACAAGATACCTTGACATCCTAGAAAACCCAAGTTGGTATCGACAAGAATGATAATGTGAACACAAAGGAACAAGTTTCCCTTGGAATCATAATAAGATAGAACATATATTGAATTGTAAATAGTGGATAGATTTAGATAATTTGGATGAGGTAGAAAAGGGGTCAGTGAGGATGAAGACCAAGACTTCTCTTGGGTGGAGAATGATTGATGGTGGAAATTGGTAGTATTCAAAACCAATTCGACATAAGATGATATGATGTGATGGAAATGATCAAATATAGTGAGTATTTTTCAAATTGATATTGAGGATTAGTGAATTCAAATGGATAGGTAGTTGAGGGTGGTAATTTTAGGGATCGCAATGAAGGGTATTGAGATACATGAGGTGCTACAAATAACTAGGATTATGAAGGTACAATTACTTAGTGTGAATGCTTTGACCAAGGGAGATTTGGACTGTCACTGAGTGAAATGATTCCATCGGGTGCGATGGGATGAGTATAATTTCTTTTTGTAAAAAAATGTGCTTTGTACAAATATCAATGAATGAAATAATGTTAAAATAATTGAGTTGAATGTACAAGAAGGGAGACATGTTCCCTAGTAGAATGATCACACAAATTGGTCTTGGGAGGCAATAATAGTGAGAGTGAATAGGGGAAGGGGTCCCTTGGTTTGGTCTCCATGGAGGTATGTGATGGGACCATGAAATGATACCATTTTTACCTATACATTTAACACTTTTGATGATCGTTTTTCTTGAATAAAGGCCCTTTTTTATCTTCATAGTCCCACTATCCACTTCTCCTTGATACCATTGAAAAAAGGTATATTTGAATTGTCTTTTCAGGACAAATCAAAGTCGTTAGATTGATTCAAGAGAAAGAAGTAAGGTGCAGTGGTGAGGAGCAGATCCCAATCATCAGATCTTCATGAAAGTGACTGTGAGTCATAGATCTCATAGGAGTTCGGAAGTTCTACACTTTGGGAGAATTAGAGTGTACTAGAGTGAAAACTCCTGAAGTATGGATTTAATCTAGATTGTTCATCAAAATGGATGCATGTCAGAATAATTGGAGTTCTTCATTAAAAATATTTGGAGTTCTTCGTTCAAAATAATTGGAGTGTGGAAGTGTAAATATTTAGTGATTCATACATGGTTCTACCCCTCGAATATTAGTGGAGCTTCGTAGGTATTTTACATGTTTTATATGTGATGATGGAAACAATAACATTCATAAATTGAATCATATTGTTTAAGTTATTCTGGAGAATTATTAAGTCTAATAGCCTGACAAAATTCGGTTGATTGCACATTTTGTAGAGTTAGCAATTGTCAGAACTGAGCCAAATTGTTAGATAGTGCAAAGAAATGGAGGAGGCACAGGACACTTACAGTCTAGAGGAGGATGTTAGAGGAATGGATTAACATTTGGGATTTGAAGGGACAAACTCCAATGGGCATAGGGAAGAAATAGATAAAGACATGAGCATGATGAAAATCATTAAAAAATTTCAAAACGATGTCCAAATTCACCAAGAAGATAAAAAAAGGCATAAGAGAGCCAATGAGCAATAAGAAGAATTCAATATGAAGCTAATGAAGATCTTGGAAATAATTTAAAAGAAGTTGGATAAGGAAATTGAATCCAACCAATTAGGGACCCACAAGTTCCCTGACAAGGAAAGAAGATCAAGGAGTGATAGAAGACATCACCAACACTCCCAAAAACATTCCCATAGGAGAGAACACAATACCTCAATTCCATCTGCTTTTAGGAAACCTAGGAGGTCTAGGGTGGATGAGTTGAAAGGATAAATGAATAATATCAAACCTCCTTCTTTTGATGGAGATCACCAGAAGGATGAAGAGGCTGAGACATGGTTAATTGGCATGAGAAAATATTTCCAATTGCATAATTATTCCTCTCCTCCAGAAGGAAGAATCACAGTCCATCAGATGAAAGGAAATGCATCCTTGTGATGGGATCAAAATGTGTAAGTGAAACAAAACAAAGAGAAGGATGTCACATGGAAGGAATTCAAGAAACATTTTGAAAAGAAGTACTCAACGAAGAGATACTATGACAAAAGATGAAAGAGTTATTTGAACTTAAATTGGGCAGCATGACTATAGATGAATATGAAAGGATATTTCTAGATCTGTTGAAGTATGTCCCTTTCATTGAGGATGAGACAATCAATATCTATATATATCTAAGTGGGTTGCCACCTTTTATCAGTGACAAGATCCAGAATGATGATCCTAAAACTCTCGAAGGAAATATAAGGAGAGAAACATGATTATATGATCAGCATAAAGGAAAGCCTACTTTCCAAAGAGGTTGGGAATAAAAGAGGAATTTTGAGGAGTAGAGGCAGAAGGGAAACAAGCCACCATTTTTCAGAAATATTCCTCAAGGACAACCAATGTTGAGGGAGCCCAGGATGGCTGAAGTAGGTGGGAAAATGCCATGTAAGACACCTATGCAATGTTGGGGTTGTAATGGAGATCATAAGTATAGATATTTCTCTCACAGAAAGGATAGGGTGATATTTCTTCACCATTTTTAATAAGAAGGAACAATGGAGGGCATGGGTAGAAGAGTAACTAGGATCTATGCATCCTTGGACATAATAAAGTTGAGTTTCAATCACACATGATTGAAGTTGAATGTATGATAAATAACCATGCCTTTACTATTTTAATTGATTCAGGGGCTATTCATAGCTATATAGATCCTAAGGTAGTGGAAATATTTCAATTACCAATAAGCAAGCATGGGAAGTCTTGGTTGGTGTAGCTTGCTATAGGAGCCAAGAGAAAGGTTGTTGAGTTGGTTAAATCATGTTCACTGGGCATGAATGGACTGAGTACCAAGGAAGATTAATTTTGTTTTCATTTGGGATCATATGATTTCCTAATTGGTATGGATTGGTTGTACCAACACCATGCCATATTAGACTGTCATAACAAGGCATTCACTTGATTGGATGAGGAAGGAAATCAGAGAGCATTCTAAGGAATTCCCATGGAAGTTATTGTCTAAGAAATCTCAGCATTGAATCTAGAGAAGTGTTACAGGAAGGGCTACCAAATATTTGTATCCCATATGGGGGAAGCATCTAAGGATAAGGTGCCAAATCTATAGGATCATGTAGTCCTAGAATATTTTGAAGATGTGTTCAAGGAGATACTAGGACTACCCCCCAAGAGATATATCGATTTCTCTATATATTTAATGCATGGAGCAACTCCAGTATCAAAGAATATTTACAGAATGAGTACGCCAGAACTAAAAGAATTGAAAATGCATCTTGAATATATTTTAAAGAAGGGATACATACACCCAAGTGTGTCAACTAGGGGTGCCCCAATTTTATTTGAGAAGAATAAATATGGGACACTGATATTTTTCATTGACTTTGGGCAGTTAAATAAAGTAACTATAAACAACAAGTATCCTCTACCAAGGATTGATGATCTCCTCGATCAGTTGAAGAATGAAATGGTATTTTTAAAGATAGATCTCAAGTCAGGATACCATCAGGTAAGGATTAAATAGGAATACATCAACAAGTTCGCCTTCAGAACAAGGTATGGTAATTATGATTTTATAGTGGTGCCAATTCGGTTATCAAATGCACCAACTGTTTTCATGTGCTTAATGAATGGTGCTTTCTGAAAATATTTAGACGGGTTTGTCATTCTATATTTGGATGACATCCTTGTATATTTAAAGTCAGAAGAAGAACATGAGCATCATTAGAGGTTGGTGTTGCAAGTTCTAAGAGAGAATTAGTTGTATGCCAAATTGAGCAAGTGCTCATTTTATCAAAACAAAATTCACTATTTGGGGCATATCATATTTCAAGAAGGGATAGTAGTGGACCTTGAAAATATTGAGGTCATTAAAGGGTGGAAAACAACTAAGAGTGTGACAAAAGTCAGATCCTTCATGGGTCTAGCTGGCTACTATAGAAGGTTCATTGCAGGGTTTTCGAGAATAGCTCATCCCATCACTTCCTTGCAAAGAAATGGCAAGAAGTTTCAATGGACAATAGAATGTGAAATGATCTTCCAGCAATTGAAGCAACTATTAACCAGTGCTCCAATTTTGAATATTTGAGATACGAATGAAGAATTCATGGTTTTCACAGATGCATGCAAAGAAGGATTGGTTGGTGTCATTAGCCAAAATGGGTTTGTGATATGTTTTGAATCTAGGAAATTGAAAAATTATGAAAATCTCATGCCACTTTTGAATCTAGGAAATTGAAAAATTATGAAAATCTCATGCCACTCATGATCTGGAGTAGGATCCATAGTGCACACTTTAAATAAATGGAAATATTACCTCACGTGAAGAATTTTTGAGCTATGAACATACTATAATGGTTTGAAATATTTTTTTGACCAGTGTATCTTGAATGTTAGGCATAGTATATGGTTGGAATTCCTTTGTGAATATGAATTTTATATCAAGAACATCAAAGGAAAGGAAAACAAAGTGGATGATGAACTCAACATGATCGTGCATGAATTGCATGCTACAACCATTAGCGTGTATCAAACATATATTAAAGGAATAATTTATAAGTCTACAAAAGTTGATTTGGAGTACTTGGAATTGGTAGCTAAATTGTAGAAAGGTAAAATGTAGCAGAAAGATGAAGATTGTGAATTGGGAATTGATGGAATTCTCTTGTGAAAAAACAGAGTTTATGTACCCAATTATTTAGAATTTAGGAGTGTGATTTTAAAAGAGATGCATCGTCTACCTTATGAGGGACACCCAGGATATCAGAAAATAGTTTCCGTAGTCAAGAGCCATTACTATTGGTCGGGCATAAAGAAATAAATTGCATAATACATCACCAAATGTATGGAGTGTCAAAGGGCCAAAGATGAGCATAGACACCAAACTGGGTTGCTACAACCATTACCCATTCCTGAGTGGAAGTGAGAAGTGGTGACAATGGATTTCATCACTAGGATTAACCAGATCAAACAAGCAACATGATTCCATCATGGTGGTGGTGGATAAAATTATGAAGGATGCCCATTTTATTCCCTTGAAGACTAATCAAAAGGCATATAATGTTGTTGATATTTATATGAGGGAAGTAACATACTTTCATGGCATACATAAGACAATTTTGTTTGACAGAGACCCAAAATTTACCTCAAAGTTTTGGAGAGGATTATTCAAAGGGTTTAGAACGAACCTGAACTTCAACACAAGTTATCATCCTAAGTCTGATGGAAAAACAGGAAGAGTAAATCAAGTGATAGAGGATATATTAAGAATGTATGTGATGAACAAACCATCCAGATGGGAATGCTACCTACAATTGCTAAAGTTTTCTTACAACAATGGGCACCAAGCATCACTGAAGATGAACCCATTTGAGGCACTTTATAGAAGAAAGTACAACACCCCAGTAAGTTGGGACAACCGAACTGTTAGATAAGTGGTTGGGCCAGAGCTGATTAAGGAAATGGAAGAGAAACTGTCGAAGAATAAATAGAATTTGAAGGTTTCCCAAGACATGCATAAAATCTATTCTGACAAAGGCAGAGCCCACAAGGAATTTAAAGTGGGTGATCATGTTTTCTGAAAGGTGAAAGCCATCAAAAGTTCCCTAAAGTTGGGAAACTGTTCCAAGTTGGCAGCCATATATTGTGGGCAATTTGAAATTCTAGAAAGCATTGGACTAGTAGCTTATATGGTTGCATTGATTGCATGCATGACTATTCATAATGTATTTCATGTCTCATTTCTCAAGAAATATATACCTGATGTTCATCATGTGATTGACTAGAATGTGATTTATGTGGAGCAAGAAGGCACCTTATAAGTGCATTTGGTGCGCATACTAGACCAGAAGACCAAGAAACTTCGGATTTGAGCCATAGGGCTTGTAAAGGTTCAATAGACCTGGTACGGTCCTGAGGTAGCAACATGGGAGAATGAAGACACAATGCAAGCATAATACCCACATATTTTTTAAGATTTTGGAAATCTTGTTGATGTTGTGTAATTAAGTTTCACCGAGGACAGTGCAAAAATAAGGGGAGGGGATTGCAATACCCCAAGAATGAGCCTCGGTTTTAATTACGAATGTAACATGTTTTGTAGGTTGGTTAGTGGAGTATTTATAAGATGGTAGGATTATGTGTTGATTAGGCCGGGAGCCTAGGTGCTAAAGGCCAGGAGCCTGGTTTGTACATGTAAAAATTCATATATTTAATATAACAACATTCTTGTGTGTAGATGAGCCACGAAAAAAGAGTATGGGGGAATGAACTCCACTAGGTTGGGAAAGGGAGGAGGCTAAGAGTAGAGCCTAATTTATGCAGGAGCATCACCTTCATAATCATTAGCGCACACGTGGCAGAGAGAAGAATGACATCTCAACAATGCAGAGTTTAAATCAAGCATTTACACATAAATTGAATTGGTTGTTGGGATAATTTTGAAACAGAATTTTAAATTGTAACTTGTTTCTAAAGTCTTCAGGACTGTAAGAAATCAAGGATATGGAGTGTAGACTCTATCCTGTAATAAATCATAGTTATTATAGCAGCACTAGTTATGTGATAGTTTGAATTCCACATTTAATAGATTTCAGGAAAAGATGAGAGAACTCAGGGAGTCGGTCCTTAGATAGCTTTCCAATTACATTGTAACAAAAAAGCAGGATGGCGGAGTAACCAGGGGAGAGTAGAATAGAATAGAATAAACACCTTGTAATTTTCGTTTTTAGAAAATGAATAGAACAAATAGGATATTGTCAGTTATCTGTGTTCATCTGGTGTTTGAATGAAGGCGTGTTATATTCCATGTGATGTTTATATTTAATTCTCGTTCATTCTTGAGAGTTTGAGAGAGAGTGATTGTATGAATCTATAATGAGATTGGACAAGTTTCATTTGTTCTTGTATTGAACCATGTATGCAAGGAGTGCATTCCCTAACAAAAGGTGTGCATTGACAAAATCATGAAATGATTCAGGAAGGGAGGTTGAGAGAAAACACGGAAGACTTAAGAGTGCAGACACAAGGAGTGCACAGGACCTTGAAACGACTAAGAATGAAAGAACCAGGAAGACGAGCACCAGGTGGGTGAGAAGTATTTTCTCTTTGAGAAAATCCTTCGAATTGAGCTATTCGAACTCCTATCAAGGAAAAAATGTCAGAAGAGACAACACCTTCAAGAAGTACTGATGAAGTCCAGAGGAGGAAGATCCGTCAGAGAAGGAAAAGGGTCAAAACCTGTGGAGGTGGAAAAATCTCCCAAGTTTGGGAAGAAAAGTCGCATAAGCTCAGGAGGAAAAGCACAGTCACCATTATATTTCAAGTGCAGAGAGTTGACAACCATTGGATCCATAGGAGTAGCGCGGACCTTAAATATTTGTGCCATAGGATCATTTCAACATTTCATTACTGGGGAATCAAGAGGGAAGACTCTCCCTAGAGTCATGAAAGGAAGATAGTCGGTGTTTATTTAGGAGTGTTGGTTTAGGACGGACCTAAGCCTTTAATCTCTCCAGAGGAGGTTTTCACATTTTTATTTCAGGAATTTGGAGGTGACGATTCCACAAAAATCCCAAAAAGGAGAAAGTCGAGATTTGATCTGAGCCGTTCATTTATGATAGATCTAGATCGTTGATCTAGATCTATGGGTTTTTTGGTACCAGGAGTTTGGAGTGGAGGTAGCATTATTCATGGGTCTATGATCCATGAAAGTTGAAAGGAACAGGCACTGGGACATGGGCCTAGTCGAAGGTCACATCATGAGCAAAGGGAAGAGGGCTAGCTCTTAGCTAGAGCCCCAATTGGGATTCAGGGATCTGGTTAGCAGAAGGATGGGATGATTGACAACGAAAAATCCTGATACACGAAAGCGCCTTTTGGTTTAAGTGTGGGGATCATGGAAAAAGGTCGCATGGACTGAGATTTAAGCAGGGGTTAATCATCGATAAGCTCTTTTTTTTGGCTTTTGGTGTTGAAGAGTCGAGGGTTTCTCCCTCGAGAAGTCCCGAACCACGAAATGTGAAACACCTTGTAGGGAAAGGGTGTGGTCATGTCCTTTGGTCATGCAGAGTTAGAGATCATGCTAGGAATTTTTAAAAGTCGACTAAGTTCAAACTTGGACCTGTGGATCTGATTTGTAGGGTCCCAGTGAGAACCCAAAAGAGTTGTTCCAACTCGGACTTAGAGAACGATCTAGTGACCGGGAGGTCACGAACCCCACTAGGGTAGGGGGTTTGCATCAAGTGGTATCAAATATAGATTAGGTTTGTTTGTAGGAAAAAGACAAAGATAAAGGAGGATATTTGATAGCCTTTGTGGTATTAAAGAAATTTCCAATTTCTGTTGAGGTGACGCAGTACATTCATACTGCCTAGAAGTCACAGAGTGAATGCAGATATGGAAGAAGAAATGAGGTGACTCAGAATGAAATTAGATGCCATGGAGAAAACACATCGAAGAGAACTGGATGATGTTGATGTTAGTAAGGATGAAAGTGAAGAGGTAGAGGTCAAGAAAAATGTAGTAGAGGATGCTGCACAAGATCGCTTAATAAGAGTTGTTTCAAGAATAGGAGCCAGAGAAAGGATAGAGGTACCTATGTATGAAGGCAATTTGGAAGTTGAATAATTGTTGGATTTGGTACATGCCATGGAAAAATAATTTGATTACGAAGATATCTAAGAAGAAAAGATGGCGAAGCATGCAGTGGCAAGATTGAAAGGCCATGAAGCGTTATGGTGTGATGAACTGCAATTCGAATGCAAAAGAAATGGTAAGAAAAAAATTAAAAGTTGGGATAGGATGGTAGCTAAGTTGAAGGAAAAATTTATCCCAAAGGATTACCAAATCAATCTTTACAGAAGATTGCAAAACTTGAAACAGAGAGGTTTTTCACTGAAGGAGTACACTAAAGAATTATACCGACCAAATATTAGAGCCAGACAAAAAGAGAATGAATATGAGAAGACAACCAGATACATCAATGGAATGAGATATGAAACTCAAGAGGATATCAACATGATTTATGTCATTAAAGTCAAGGATGCCTATCAATCATCCTTGAAAGCTGAGGAAAAGCTATCCAGGAGGCAAAGCCAACGAAGCATAGGCGAAAGTTCAAGCAGAGGAAAAGGAACCACCAGAGAGAAGTTCTAGAAGTCGAAGCTTGAAGATGACAAACAACATAGTCACCATGAGAAGGGTGGAAATTCCAAAGAATGACACCATGGCAGAAGAATTTATTTTCCCATAGGTAGAGGAAGAGGAAGAGCTAGAGGAGGCATAGTTAAATGTTATACCTGTGGAAAAGAAGGACAAAAATCTTGGGACTGTCTTGACAGAAAAAGAGAAGGCAAAGAAGCACACATTGTTGAAGCAGAGAAGCATGTGGAAGCAGAAGAAACAGAAGGAGGAAGAAACCTCATGATGAGGAAAGTTCTTCTCACACCAAAAAATGAACCAGAGGAACTAGTTCAATGAACAAGCCTGTGTAGAACAACTTGTAAGATGAAAGACAAAGTTTTCAAAGTGATCATAGACAGTGGAAGCACTGACAATCTAGTATCCATAGAGATGGTGGAGAAGTTGGAGCTAAATAAAACCTCACATCCAAGGCCATACAAGGTATCTTGGTTGTATAAAGGACATCAAATCATCGTAAGTCAACAATGCCAAGTCGAATTTAAAATAGGAGGTTACAAAGATGAAATATTGTGTGATATAATCCCTATGGATGTCTATAATATTTTATTGGGGAGACCATGGAAATATGATTGAAAGGTTATTCACAATAGTAGAAATAATAAATACACCCTAGAAAGGAATGGTAGAACACATATGTTGTTACCCATAGAAGATAAAGGGGAGAAGGCAGAACCTAGTTCAAGCATACTTCTCATGAGTGGGAAGGAACTCTTGAAATAAGTCAAGAAAGAGAAAGAATTGCAGTTTTTTGTTGTGAGGAAGCCTAGAGTTATCCTTGCAAATACTTATGTAGAATATTTTCCTATAGAAATCCAGGAACTACTAGAAAACTTTGTTGATATAGTCGTAGATGAGTTACCACACACATTGGAACCTATTAGGAGCATAAGCCATCATATTGACCTTATTCTAGGAGCTAGTTTACCAAATAAAGAAGATTATAGGTTGACATCTATAGAGAATGAGGAAGTCAAGAATCAAGTCTAGGATTTGTTGGATAAAGGGTTAGTCAAGGAAATCCTAAGCCCATGTGTAGTACCGACTGTATTGAGCCCAAAGAAATATGGAGGATGGAGGATTTGTATAAATTCCAGAGCCATCAACAATATAACCATTAGATATAGATTTCATTTACCGAGGATGAATGATTTGATGGACTACCTGAGTGGCACAAACTATTTTTCCAAGATAGACTTGAAGAGTGGATATAATCCAATAAGAGTGAGAGGAGGGGATGAATGGAAAACAACATTCAAGATGAATGAAGGATTGTTTGAATGGATGGTCATGTTGTTTGGGTTCAAAAATGCACCAAGTACATTTATGAGGTTGATGAATAAAGTGTTTAAAGAATTCATTGGAAAAATTGTCATAGTATATTTGGATGACATACTAATTTTCAGCAAGACAAAAGAAGAACACCTAAGACATCTGACAATAGTGATGGAAAGGTTGCAAGAAGAGAAGTTGGTGATAAATCTGAAGAAGAGTTATTTTATGAAGAAGGAGCTCATATATTTGGGTTTCATAATATCTTCAAATGAATTTAATATGGACCCAGGAAAGGTGAGAGCAATCATAGAATGGTCATCACTGAGCAACATATTTGAGGTAAGAATTTTTCATGGGTTAGAAAGTTTTTATAGGAAATTTATCAGAAATTTCAGTGGCATATGTGCACCCATGTTGGAAATTGTGAAGAAGAAACACAAGTCCTTTAGTTGGAAGGAGGAGGATGAAAGAAGTTTCAGAGTGTTGAAAGGGAAAATCACAGTGCAACCAATTCTGGTCTTACAAGATTTTGGAAAAACATTTCAGGTGAGATGTGACACAAGTGGATTAGCTATTAGAGCAGTCTTGAGCCAGGAGAATAGACCGATTGCTTATTTTAGTGAGAAATTGAATGAATCCAAGAAAAATTATTTCACGTATCACAAGAAATTCTATGTACTGATCCAAGATTTGAAAAAACGGAGCTATTTAACTCCTAAAGAATTTTTCTTGAACAATGATAATCATACTTTGCAGTTTATTACTAGGCAAAAAATGTTGAATCAAAGACATGCAAAATGGGTGGAATTTATGTAAAATTTTAATTTTGTTATCAAGCACATTATTGGAACTGCTAATAAAGTTGCATATGATTTGAGATGAAGAAGTTTGATTGTATAGGAATCCCAGGTGGAAACTTTGGGGTTCGAAAACCTCAAGGAGATGTATAAAGAAGATGCAGATTTCAAAGAAGCTTACGAGGCATGCAAGAATCCTTTGTTGGGAGAAAGAATACAATGAAATGAATATTTAATTCAGGATGGATTACTGGTCAAGGGGAGCCAATTATGAATTTTGAAATGCTCAATGTGGGACAACCAACTGAAATAAAAACATAGTGGATATTTAGCTGGACACTTTGGTCATGACAAGACGGTTGAATAGTTGAGAAATTCGTATTATTCGCCGAGAAAGAGGGCAGAAGTGAAGAAGTTCGTGAACAAATGAAGGATTTGTCAGTATGCAAAAGAGAGACAACAAAACACTGGTTTGTATCAGCCATTGCCAATTCCAAAAAGGCCATGGGACACAATCAACACGAATTTTGTTTTAGGATTGCCTAGAAATAAGAAATGGAGTGATTCCACATTTGTTGTGGTGGACAGATTCTCGAAAATGGCACATTTCATACCATTCCATAAGACAAGCGATGCCACACATATCGCCAATTTTTTTTCTAGAGAAGTCATGAGATTACATGGATTTCTGAGGAGCATAATTTCAGTCAGCGACAACAAATTTGTAGGACATTTTTGGAGGACTCTATGGAAAAGACTAGGGATGAAATTATCTTTTATCTCAGCATATCACCCTCAGACAGATGGACAGACTGAAGTAGTAAGAACGAGTTTGGGAAACTTGTTCTGAAGATTAGTCACTAAGCAAGGTCGACAATGGGATCAAATTCTAGCATAGGCAGAATTTGGATTCAACAATTCAATGAATAAGAGCATAGGAAAAAGTCTGTTTGAAATTGTATATGGCATACAACCAAGGGGGGATCACATAATTGGGAAATTGAGTCAACATGAGTTTAGAAGTGTTGCAACAGAAGAATTCACAGTGGAGGTGCAGAAACTCCATGACAAAGTCAGAGAGCAGGTACAGGACAACAATCAGAAATATAAGAGAAAAGTTGACGAGAGGAGAAGAGAAATTCAATTTCAAGTGGGGGATGAAGTTTTATCTCATCTGAGAAAAGAGATATTCCCAAGGGGAACGTACAACAAATTAAATATGAAAAAGATAAGACCATGCAAAATTCTGAGACAATTCGCAGCCAATGCTTATGAGATTGAGTTGTCGGACAATGTTGGGATATCACCGATATTCAATGTTGCAGACCTATATCCTTACATGAGGGATGAAGAAGGAGAGGTAGATGATTAGAAAGAGATTTAGTGGGAAAATAAATTTCCCACAACAGAAATACCTCAGATGGAGAAAATTATTGAACAGAGGGATGGAAAGAAAACCAGGAGGAAAACATATCCTGAGTACTTAGTGAAGTGGAAAGATCATCCAATGGAAGATGCAAGTTAGGTCACAGAACATGATATTTTGAAGCATGGAAAGACAATACAGGAGCTCATGGATAGGAGTGCACAACATATTTTAACCAGCGGAGTATGATCCAGGATAATCACCTTCATAGTCATTAGTGCACACATGGCAGAGAGAAGAATGACATCTCAACAATGCATAGTTCAAATCAAGCATTTACTCAGAAATTCAATTGGTTGTTGGGATATTTTTGAAGAAAATTTTTAAATTGTAACTTGTTTTTAAAGTCTTCAGGTCTGTAATAAATCAAGGATATGGAGTGTAGACTCTATCCTGCAATAAATCATAGTTATTATAGAAACACTAGTTAGGTGATAGTTTGAATTCTACATTTAATAGATTTCAAGAAAGGATGAGGGAGCTCAGGGAGTCGGTCCTTATATAGATTTTAAATTTCATTGTAACAAAAAAGGGGGATGGGAGAGTAACCAAGGGAGAGTATACAAGAATAGAAGAAACACCTGGTAATTTTCATTTTTAGAAAATGAATAGAACAAATAGGAGATTGTCACTTATCTGTGTTCATCTAGTGTTTGAATGAAGGCATGTTATATTCTGTGTGATGTTTATATTTAATTCTCGTTCATTCTTGAGAGTTCGAGAGAGAGTGACTGTATGAATCTATAATAAGACTAGATAAGTTTCAGTTGTTCTTCTACTGAATCGTGTATGCAAGGTGTGCATTCTCTAATGCAAGGTGTGCATTGACTAAATCAAAAAACGATTCAGGAAGGGAGGTTCAGAGAAAAAACATAAAACTTAAGAGTCTAGATGTAAGGAGTGCGTAGGACCTTGAAACAACTAAGCGTCAAAGAACCAAGAAGACGAGCGCTAAGTGGGCGAGAAGTATTTTCTCTTTGATAAAATCCTTCGAATTGAGCTATTCGAACTCCTATCAAGGACAAAACGTCATAATAGACAACACCTTCAAGATCTATTGATCGAGTCTAGAGGAGGCAGATCCGTCAGAAAAGGCAAAGGGTCGAAACCTATGGAGGCACAAAAATCTCCCAAGTCTGGGAAGAAAATTCACAAAAGCTCAGAAAGAAGAGCACAATCACTGTTAGATTTTGAGTATAGAGAGTCAAAAATCATTGAATCCATAGGAGTAGCATGGACCTTAACTCATTGTGCCACGGGATCATTTTGGCATTTTTTTACTGGGGAATCGAGAGGAAAAAATCCCCCTAGAATCACGAAAGGAGGATAGCCAGGGTTTATTCAGGATTGTTGGTTTAGGACAGACCTGAGTTGTTGATCTCACTCGAGGAGGTTTTGGCATTTCGATTTCGGGAATTTAGAGGTGATGATTCCATGAAAATCCTAAAAAGAAGAAATCTGGGATTTGATCCGAGCCGTTCATTTGTGATGGATCTAGACCGTTGATCTAGATCTCCAGGTTTTTTGGTATCGGGAGTTTTCAGTTGAGGCAACATTGTTCGTGGGTCTATGATTCATGGAAGCCGAAAGGAACAGGAACTAGGATTTGGGCCTAGTCGAAGGTCACATCGCAAGAAAATGGAAGAGGGATAACTATTATACAGAGCCACAACCAAGATTCATGGATCCGGTCAGTAGAAGGATGCAATGCTTGACAACAGAAAATCCTGATACACGAAAGTGCCTTTTGGTTTAAGCGCAAGGGTCACGATGAACGATCGCATGGACCAAGATTTAAGCAGGGGTTAATCACCAATAAGATCTTTTTTTTGGCTTTTGGTGTTGAAGAGTCAAGGGTTTCCCCCTCGAGAAGTCCCAAACCGCGAAATGTGAAACACCTTGTAGGGAAAGTGTGTGGTCACGACCTTTGGTGATGCAAAGTTAGAGCTCACACTAGGCATTTGTAAAAGCTGACTAAGTTCAAACTTGGACCTGTGGATCTGATTTGCAGGGTCCCAGTGACGACCCAAAAGAGTTTTTCTATATCAGAGTTAGGGGACGATCCAGTGACCGGGAGGTCGCAGACCCCACGGGGGTAGGGGATTTGTATCACCAAGAGCCTAAGCTTAAGATCCTAATACAATAATATATTATTATTCTAAAAGGTTGTAAAGAGGATATTAATTTATCCTAAGTTACTTTAGGGAGGGGAACAAGTTCCAAGTGGGGGGAACATGCTCTTAGAGAGCCAAGTGTCATCCAAAATGCATGTAGATTTATGGGGGGGCATTCTCACCATTCTCACCATGCTGAGAATTCAAACCATTTTGGACCATGCTGGCCATCCATTACCCCAGCTCAACGATGAATTAAAAAAGAAGGCAGTGATCAAGTCCACCATTGTTGAATGAAAATATCCCGAACCTTTGCAAAAAACCTGAGTTGATACCCTTGCGGCACCTATACCATGTGGTTTGCCTTTGCTTTTTCAGGTTAGCACCATTCCCCACCCCTAGTTTATGTTGCTACCATCACAATCCCCATGTGTTGACGAGTGAGAGTGAAGAAGCGGGTTTTCAGGCTCATGGATAAAATAAGCAAGTTGTTAGGCCTCTGAGAAACTCTCTCTAGGTGAGAGAGTGTGCTGAGGAAGTGAGTTCTTCTGGAGGTTGTCCAGTAGTAGCTACAGAGCTCTGAGAATTATTGATCTGACCTGTTATTGAAGCCCAAGGAAATGGAGGTGTAGCAGCTGATGGACTATGTGACAATGAAGGTGTACACTCCTAGGGTGGGACAAGCATGTGGAGAATGAGATTATGTGAGTTATAGGCATAAGGGGATCCTTGGAGGAAATCATTCTTGTTGTACTGTGCAACTTACTATTGTCCCTGCCTAGCCTATGAATCCCTTTACCGGTGGAGTTTAGTCCCAACTCGAGGGAGCAACGTGGTCTAAGGCTGGGAGGTTCATGGAAGGTATACACGCAATTGGTGTACTTCAATTAAAATATAAGTACCAATCCTTTGTTCATTTACATGTTGTGTATTTGTACATGTTATAATGAGGAGTATTTATTGTATATGTTGTTATATTTATGGGTTTTGCCTATGAATACTATATGCATGGTTTTATTGTTATTTTTGCATTATGTTGTGTGATAGAAGAATGTAAATCCTCTGTAAATTTGTATGTGTTATTGTCACTTCCACATTAATATATGTATGAACATATTGTTTATGTTTGGTTAAAAATTACACTAAATATGTGTGTGTGTGTGTGTACTCAGCATGAGCGTTATCTGGATTAGCATGGCCCGACCTTGGTGGCCTAGAATGTTACAAATTTATATCATAGCAAACATATGTTTACTCTCTGACGTTGTCTAGCCTGTTGGTGGTTGGGGACGTTACATAAAATTTCTTGAAGTACAACCATTTTATGGGGTTCTTAAAGACGCCACCCTTAGGGTAAGCAAGGATGTATTCTCCTCGAGTGAGGTAGTTCTTAAAAATGAAGAGGCCTCACTAAAGTGTTTCTAACATCCCTAGTCCTAGAGCATCATGAGTGATACCATAGTCTAGAATAAGGTCACCTTCACTAAATGAACAAGGGAATACTTGGTGATCAAATGTGGCCTTAGATAGATTCTTGGTTGCATCATTACCTTGTAATGAAAAGAGTTGATCATCATCTATGATATCTAAGGAGAAAAGACATTGTTTTATGGGCTAGTATCCATCAATAGCTCGCATGTTATCCATATGGTTGGTATCTTGCACTTGATTGGTAAAATGGTTTCCAGGCCAATGATAAGGTAGAAGGGGGTAAATCCTATAGAATTTTTTATTGTGGTTTGGTAGGCACAAAGTTTATAGAAAACTGGTGTTAATTGGTTTTGTGCTTAGTGACTGTCCTTTATAACATGGTTTTGAGGAATTTGTTGATAACCTCAACAAGGTTGTTTACTTGCAGATTGTATGGGGAAGAAAACTCATGCGTGAAGCTAAGAAGGGAAGACAACTCTTGGAACACTTCATTCTATAAATGTTTTCCATGATTCAAAATTAGCTATTGGGGGACCCTGAAATGAGTGATGACATGATTGAAGAAGAACAAGGTGCCAATGTTCACTATGTTTTTTAATGTTGGCATGGCCTCTGCCCATTTGGTGAAGTAATATATGGCCACATTGATGTACTTGTGACCATTGTTGGATGGGGGATTTCACATCATAAAGTTGATGCTCCAACTGTAGAAGGGACCAACGATAATGATAGTGTTTAAAGGATTTCGTGGATCTTGAGTTTTGTGAGTGAATACCTGGAACTTCATACTTCATTAGAATTCCTAAATGAAATTATGGAAGAGGGTAGGGCAAACATAACCACTGTAGACCATTTTTTGAGAAGTGGAAATTCTTGAAAAAATTCCTATATAGGTGTCACTATGGAAATCACTTAGGACCCACTCATCCTCCTCAAGTGTGAGACATTGATTCAGGATTGTATCGAGTCACTAAATATATAGAATGTATCCAATGAGGAGATCCTAGGGGGCTTGGTGAAAGATACATTGGTGATCATCCCAAGAGAGATGTGGAGCAAAATTATGATGCACAAATAGGTGAGGATATCATTGTACCATGGGTCATCGGATGATATTACGAAAAAGTGTTCATCATAGAAGTTGTCATTCAGTAGTCGTTCCTGATGTTTGACAACAAATTAGTGATTAACTCAGTAAATATGAGCACCTCCTTACTCTTAGGAGTACTAAAATCTAGATCAAACTCTTGGATAATTATGATCCATCAAACATACTTTCCATTGATAAGTCATCGATTGAGTAAGTATTTCATGGGGTTGAAATTTTCTATAACTTTTGGGGTCTCTAAAAAACTTTAATGACATAATGTTTTGATTGCATGGACTAAAGTGTCTAATTTCTACTCATGATTATAATTCAGGGGACGTTTTGATAGATTATTTCTCACGTATTATATGACATTCTCTCAATAGTAATCTCCCTACCGAAAAAGAACTCCTTAGGTAGACATGTATGAAGAAGATAGATAAAGGATATAATACTTATTAAATTCTATAGGACCTATTAATGAGGACTTTAATAGAGAGGATTTAAATGCATAAAATTCTTGTTGAGCTTAATCATCCCATCTTAAGGGTATTTTCTCATATAAAAGTCATAAAACTCCATGTCCACAAGAGCTATAGTCAAGGATGAAGCATCACAAAATTTGGTCTTTCCTTTTATACTTTGCAATTGGTACAAATGTTTTAAAGGAGGAAACTCATTGGTATCTATGATTTTCAAGGGATCCGCCATGATTCCTTGTTGGGGAATGATGAAACCCAATAAACATCCAGTAGTGACCCAAAAGACATATTTGAGGGGGTTAAACTAAATATTGTACTTTCTAGACCTTTGAAAGGTGATGAAAAGGTGTTTGAGGTGTTCGGAACACTTGTTTGATTTGGACGTAAGGTTGTCCAAGACAAGCTAAGATGAGGTAGGATAGATCATGAAAGACATAAGTCATAGCCAGTTTGAATGAGGCTCCAATTTTTTTGAGACCAAAAGGCATGACATGATAGGTTAAAGTACCATGTGTTGTGGTGAAAGCGAATTTGTTTCAATGTTGATTATTCACATGTTATTATTAAACACAAATTAAATTGTTTTCTATTTAATGATCGAATCAACTATTGATTTCGTATTCACTCTTCGTTTTGAAAATCTTAGCTAGGTGATTATTTTTAAGACTACATTTAGTTCTATTTTAGAATTGTATTTATAATTTATATTTTAATAAATGAACACTAAATCTAGTACTTTTAGTTGAAACATGAGGAGTTTTCTATAACATCAATTAAGTAAAAAAAAAATACATTTATACCATAAGAAAAATGGGCATTTAGTATTAATACGAAATACAAATTTGGAAAGGATAGGACAACTTGTGATAATAAAGTGTTCTTACTAAAGATCATAAGTGATTGTGGTCACAAAATTGAATTCCTCAGTAACTCAACAGAAGTACTTTAGTGCAAGGGAGCCATCATTTTCGACATGGGCTAGAGACAAATCAAATGGGAGTTTATGGGGAAAATGTGATCAACTAGGGCATGATACCAAATAAAGGACCATCAATACCACTAAATGACTCGAATGTAATCAATTGAGGCCATAAAGCTAGTTTAGGGCTTTTATTATCAATTTAAATAAGTGAGGGACACTGAAAAGGAGGGATTTCAACATTTGTGATTTCATCGTGTATATGTGTATGATTATGTGTTCATCCTAAGGTGGGAATTAATATAGCTAATGCATGATGAAAAAAAATATATCAACGTCATTTATGTAGGGATAATACAATTGGTAAAATTCATACACTAAACCCCTCTTTATTCTTCTTTTCCTTTGCTTTCATTTATTTGATAGTAATATGTTAACCATATTACTTTATCTCTTTTAAGACACTTTGAATGTTTAAGTCACATGTTTTTCCTTATCCATGTTCTAGGTTGAGAAATTCCTTGATAATCCTCCATACATGGATACAAGATAAATATTTGACTTCAACACTCTTTTGCTCCTGTAATTACATATATTTCTAGATAGAAAAAATACTAATTTGATTTTTTATATTTCTAGATAGAAAAAATAATAATTTGATTGTTTAAAATATTTAGAATTGAAAATCCTATACATTTAGAATTTAGAAGTAATTTTAGTCTTTAATTTTTATATGAATTTCTAAATTTCCTTAATATTTAAATATTGAAAAAAAAAAAATTATCATAAGTCTTTTGATTTTACACAACAACAAAGTCCTTAAAATCTCATCTTACTTTTCCATGTTACATGGATGATTAGCAAGTAAATCATCAACTATAATTCATCTTTAAAACTTGCTCATATTATAAGCAAAATTCTATTAACTATAAAAGTTAATTTTATAGGACAATACTTTCAAAATAAGCTTAACATCAAACTTCAATTCTCAATAAAACTTTTTGAAAATTTAGAAAAACTAATTTACCAAAATATATGTGAAAAAATATTTTAATTTTATAGGACCATACTTTCAAAATAAGCTTAACATCAAACTTCAATTCTCAATAAAACTTTTTTAAAATTGAGAAAAACTAATTTAACAAAATATGTGTGAAAAAATATTTTTTACAATAAGTACAAATAAGTACAAATCAAATAAGTACAAATGGGTTGTCTTATTTTCCATATTAAATGTCATATTTAGTGTGTCAAATGTTATATTCAAAAAATATCGAAAAAAAACATTTGAATGTTTAGCTGTGAACGCTATATTCATCATTTCCATGGCAAATTCATACACCTTATTATGCATTTGAATGTTCAAGAAGCATTCTTCTGTATGTTATGCATTTTCTCTGAAGTAAAGGAAAGACTCCTTAGTCGTATAGATTAGTACCAGCCTTGACTATAACGATAAAACATTTTAATAGCCATGATAGCCATTTCCTCCAACGTCCTCTATCTGCAACAATGATAGCCATTTGGTAACTGGAATTAGGATAGTTGGTTCCATTGGATCTTAGTTTGACGTGTGAAAAGAAAGCCAGAAGCATATATTAAATTTAGAATGAGACAATTCTGCCATTTGGGAAACTGGAATCAGGATAGTTTCCATTCCATCTGAATTTGACGTGTGGAAAGAAAGCCAGAAGCATATATTAAACTTAGAATACCTTATTAGATGTACAGAGAGCGACATTATTCGGAATTTGACACGTTTCTCTTTTACAACAGTGTATATTCATGGTGCCGCTATTATTTATGTTGCACATTCCCAGCACTTTGATGTAATTGTAGGCGTTGGAAATTCATTCCTATGACGATGAAATGAGAAGAGCGAGCAGAGTGGATATTATGGAGGAACCATGTCACAAACAAATATTGATGCGAGCATTCTCTTCTGGTGGTCTAATTAAGGTCAAGGCTGAGAGGTCTTCTGTTCTAATTAAACTCTTGGTGAGAGGTACGAAAACTACTCTGATCATGCTGTCCACTAATGACAAAATACAAACTTGATTTTGTTCTGAATTTTTTTTGGTTTTCTCCATAATTACATTTGAAACTGGATTTATCTCCTTGGTATAGACACATTTAAAACATAATTTATTTATAAGCGTAGTATAAAAACCAATGTTTTGGTTGTTTTGAAGGTTTTTGTATGTCGAGGCTTATTATGTCTGCGTTTTCCTTTAGCCGTCTTTCTGGATCAGACAACACATGCACTATTAAAAATGAATTATTAGGTTGATTATAGCAGACATATTTGATTCTCCCCGCCACACGGAACCTTGATCCCATATGGTTATTGTTGTCACAGATAACAGGTGAAATTTTATCTCCATGTCGTCTGAATAGCTCAAACTTTCTACAGGAATGGTTCTACAGGAATGGACAAAAGTATTATATCCTACCCCTATATAATAGTGTGTACATAATAGTCCCTGTAAATATTTGGGAGCTTCTGGGTGAATCTTCCCCAGCTCTAGCAGACGCAGAAAGTAATGGATGATGAATCTTGTTTTTGTTGAGGTTGTTTTTCATCGTGGAGATCAGTGAGTACCTACGATGGATTCGTAGCGATATTTGGTGGTGGCCCAGACATAAGATTTTCTTCATCTTCTTCCCTTGGCCTCGTGTTCTACAGACGGTCCGCCATATCTCGTGGTCAAGTCACTCGATGAGAAGCAATGTTGTAGCCAAAAAGATTGAAGCCCTGTAACACTTGTAGTAGAGTTTCGCTCGACTAAGTCAGATTCTTGAATCCGTAAAACAACTGATAGACTATTGCATAAGGAATCTTATAAATAGCAATTTTTTTTAAAAGGAAATATTTGTTTTGTAACCATTAAACCTATTCAATTTATATATGGTTTGTAGTGATTTTAAAAATAGTTTATTATTATTATTATAATAAAATATACAATGAGAAATCAAATTTAATAATAACAATTAAATGTGATAATGTTAAATTTATAATAGGTTAATAAAAAAACAAAATGGGCTTTGCCAGTAAACCTTCATTTGCTATGTGTTTTTTTTTTTTTTTAAGTTTAATATTTTATTATACAAGAATAAAATGATTTATTCAAGAAAAAAATTAAGTTTGAGGTGAATGAATTCATAATTGTCCAAGCATTACATAATATGAGTAAGATTTCCATAATATGAGTATTGGAAGGAATATTTTCATAAGAGCAACTTCGTATAAGATTTGGATGGCGAAAATTAGAGTTTTGAGTGGAATTTTTTTAGTAGATTAAAGTTTAATATATATACAGGGTTTTTAATAAGGATGCAGATTTGTTATTTAAGGAAGTTTTAATGTTGGATGAGGATAGATTGTGATTTTGGAAGATTGTAAATATAAAGTTCTGGTTTTAGGAGTGTTGAAAGCATTGTTTTTAGAAGTTATTTATGTAAAAGAATTTTTATATTACATTAATATAAGATTTTTTTCTTATTGAAAAAAAAAAGTAGATAATTAGATTTAAAAGAATTTGGTCTTTATTTATTTTTTGTTTTGTTTTTTTAATGGTGCTATAAATATATAGATAAATCAGTTTAGATAATTAGATTTTAAAAGAATTTGGTATTTATTTTTTTGTTTTTTTTAATGGTGCTATAAATATATAGATAAATCAGTTTAAATCAGTTGATAATGTTAATGTTATTAAAGAAAGTTGGCTTTGCCCATAAAACATTGATTTGCTTTGTTTTTAGGGCTTCTCATTAGTTAAGAATAAAATGATTTAGTCCAAGAAAAAATGATGTTTGAGGGGAATGTATGCAAGTTTCATTTTTCAATCACTAGAATGATGTTTGTGTATTTGGGGTTTTGAATCCATGTATGATGTTTATGTATTTGGGGGTTTTGAATCTATGTATGACATCAACATACTCTGTTTACAATGATTTTAGTATGGTTTAGGCCAAACTTGATTAACCATATTTTGGCTACGTAGCATCAGAAAAGGCACAAATTGTTAGCTAATTATCTAGTTCCATTTTTATCTAGAACCCTTTAGCTCTAAAGATTTAAGAAAGGCCAAGCAAGTGAGGAAATTTCGGTTCCATCTTATTCATTCTAGAGACAACCACATAAGAAAGGCCAAGTAAGTGAGAAAGACCATGAAACAATATTTCAGGATAGTAGTTGCCAATAACCCACACGTTGATAGAACATTTCCATGGCGTGGTGATGGGATTATTTAGGTTCTTCAGGTGGCAAATAGAGGTGGCAAAAAAAATTGGGAAAAATAATGGAAAATGTGACCACCGCATCTTCTTTGAGTGAATGTTGTTTATTTCTAGAGTTCTATCGTGGTTGAATGTTATTTATTTCTAGAGTTCTATCGTGATTGTGGATCATAGATGGTTTCCTAAGAGGAATGAGGTTGGAGTCCATTTGGATTCACTCTCTTTGAATAAGAGTATCAGTGGTTGTTTGTACTTAGCATCACCAATACACTCTATCGAAAAGAGGATAAAGATTTATTTGAAGACTACTACACTGTCTTCCATCTTAGACTTCTTTCTCACTATTCAGTTTAAGTTATATAACTTTGTTGAAGAATATATTACAACTATTTCATAACTTCATTGTTAATGAATTTATTATTTTATGCAATTAATTTTTTGCTTTATGTATTTAAAGTTTATTTAATTTCTTTTTATGGTTTGTTAATTAATGAATACTTATAAATTAATACTAATAACTTAGTTAGATTGGTATAAAACTTTGAGTCAATAAATTGGTTAGATTGATATAAAACATTGGATACAATGAGTCATAAGTTTTGTCAATTAATTAATACTAATAACTTGGTTAGATTCTTAGATTTGTATAAAACTTTGGATACAATGAGCCAATAACTTGATTAGATTGGTATTAAACTTTGGATACAATGAGTCAAAAAGATTTATTTGGATACTAACACATGGTCTTTCTCCTTATATTTGTTTCTCACTCTTCAAATCAAGATATAGATTTAGATATAGCTTATTCAAATCAAGATACAACTTAGGCTAAAAAGATATTATGGATGTTTATAACTTCATCAGAGGCTAATTTATATCTAAATACAATATTTGGTTAACCATTGTTTGTGAGTTGTAAGTTAGTTTTTAAAAATTAAAATCAATATATATTTTAGTGGTAGCATTGAATTTTTAATGTACAAGGTATTGAACATTCAAGATAATCTTTTCAACTATTGTTAACCATACTTAGCCATTGTTAATCAACATGGTCAATTTTAGTCACTTTTGGTAACCATAGTTAACCATGGTCAAACCATATCTACATCCTCTTCTATAGTTAACAGTAACCAACCATAGTGAACATGATCATCCATGATCATCTATAATTAACCATAGTCAAGGATAGCTAACCATAGTAGAACATGGAAACCCATAATTAACCATTGTCAAACCTTCATGAATTCATGACCACCCCTTCATGAAATTTTCAATGCATTATAACCATTGAGGAATGTAGCAATTCAACGATATTCCACTACATTAAAGCATAGTCAAACATGGTCAATCATAGTCAACTATAGTCGAACATAGTCAAGCATGGTTAACAATCATAAACCATAATCAACCATGGTCAAACCATCATTAACCACAGTCAAACATTGTGAACCATAGTCAAACATTATCAAACACAATCAACCATGGTTAAATAGAGTCTACCATAGTCAACCATTATTAAACATGGTCTAACATAGCCAACCATTGTTAACCATACTTAAACATGGTCAAGCATGTTAAACCATTGTTAAATGTGGTCAACCATAGTCAATCATTGTTAATCACACTCAAACATGGTTCACCATTCCAAATAGTCAACCATGGTCAAACATGCAATCATATTTAAACATTGTTAAACATGTTTGACCATAGTAAAAGTAGTCAACCATGGTAAAACATGATCAACTATAAGAAAAGTCAACCATAATCAATCATGCCTAATCAAGGTCAACAATAATCAACTAAACTCAAACAGAGTCAAACATGGTAAACCACACTCAACTATAATAAAACATGTCAATTATAGTCAACCAAGCTCAACCAAATCCAACCATAGTTTGACCAAATTCAACTGTAGTCAAACTTAGTAAATGCATGTCGATAATCAACATTAAGGATGGCTTTCATACAGGCGCAACCATAGTCGACCATGGTAAACTATAATTAGCGATATTTAAACATGCTTAGTCAAGAATGATCAACTAAAGTAAATTATAACAACAAATGCACTACTAAAGTCAACCATAGTTAACCATTATTGACCATAGTGAAACATGGTCCACCATAGTCAATGAGAATCACCCTTCTTCAACCATAGTCAATTACGCTAAAATATGATTGATTATAGTCAATGATAGTCGAATGTGGTCAACCATGGTTAACGATAGTCAAACATAATCAACTATAGGTCCAACCATCGTTTACCATAGTCAAACATGATGAACAATAGTCAACCATTGACAAACATGTTCAACCATGCTCAAACATCTTCAGTCATAGTGGACTATTGTTAAACATGGTCAAACGTAGCCAACCATAGTAAAAAATGGTCAACCACAGTAAACCATGGTCAAACATAATAAAGCATGGTTAATATTGGTAACCCATGGTTAAAAATGTCCAACAATAATAAACAATGGTCAACTATTGTCAACCATGGTCAAATATTGCCAACCATAGTTAACCATGGTTAACCATAGTGAAACATGATTAGCCATGTTCAACCATATCCAACTATACAAAAGCATGGTCAACCATAAGAAACCATCATCAAACATGGTCAACTGGTCAACTATATCTAACCATGGGTAATTACAACCATACTCAGCCTAATTCAACTATAGTCAAACATAGTCAACAAAAGTCATTATAAAAAATAGTCAACCACTATTAACCACAATAATACCAACATTTTCATTTTAATAATATAACTTGTCATAAGTAATATTAATTGCATGGAGAGGGGTATTCTACAACTCATTATTAGGTTGATGTGTGATTTCATGCTCAAATTCAATGTGGAGTGCCACTCTTAAATAATAATAGTAAGAGATTAAGTAAATGAAAATTGTATATGTAGACTCTAATCTTTTGCACTCTAAAACTGATTGAGGAAGGGTTTGCGTATCTAGAGATTTAAAACCCAAGTTAAGATAGGGCTCTCTTGATAATATATTCATATGTTTTTTATCCTTATACTTAGCATGAAATTATAAATATTTTAAAATTGGGAAACATTGCTCTTACTTTATCTTGCCTTCATGCAGTTTGTGTTTCTCTTGAAAGTGCTAAAGGAGTTCACACTAGCTTGAATGAATTGAGCAGAAGAATGAAATGGTTTAAACCTCGTGATAACAAAGGACGGTTTGGATCACAAACCAACTTATGTTCATGGGTGTTTTTGATGGTTGATAGAGTGTGCATCATTTGATTTTTTTCGTGAAGATCAAATTTTTTGATTAATTATCTATTTATTGCTACAAAAACACATAGATGATGCCAAAGGACTCCATAGCATTCATGATGCTTAATGAACTTGGAAATAGATATAATGTCAAAAATGATAAGATTTAGAAGTAAAAATTATACGTTGTGTTGGGGTCCTATAATTATATGTAACTCGATTCTTCAGTTGTTGATTTGACATTTCTCTCGTGATAAATTTCCTGGCTTGTTGGTCTCTTAGTTGTTTCTGTTTCCCCCTCCATCGATTTTGCCCGATCTTCCATCACCCTATTGCATGCTTCATCCACCTCTGCACCCCTCACTCTCTCATCCATTTGTCCCTTTGGCTACATCTCACCTGCCACCCATCCATGAATAAACAAACTTAGGCTAAAAACACTAGATTAATTAATAATGTTAGTAAATAGTAAATAAGTTAATAAAGTTAGGGTAATTAGACAAATAAGGTAGGTTAAGTCTTGTTAGAAATTAATTAATTAATTAATTAATAATTAATTTAGTTGGTTAGTGATTAGGTTAGTGTTTTATTAATTAAACATTAAAAATAAAACAAAAATTATAAAACATATAATAAAACAAATTAGAAATAAAAAAAATTAAAACAAAAATTATAATAAACAATCAATAAATAAAATATATAAAAATTAAAACAAAACAAACTAGTAAAACTAATAAATAAAAAGAAAACACAAAACAAAATTAAAAACATAAAAACAAAATACAATACATAACAAATAAACAAAAAAAATATAAAATGTTAATATTAAAATAAACAAAAACATGTAATAAAACAAAAATCAAAATAAAAATATTAAAAAACCAAACTAAAATATTATCCTATGTTTCTACCCACCCTTCCCATGCATATTAGACCCCGCCCCTCTCACATCACATCAGCTCAAGGGGGATCCGATATGAGTTGTTTCCTAATACCACTCCCAAATACATGGAAGCTCCACAAGCCACCAGACCCCCTCTATAAAACCACTTACCACCTTGGGCGGTTCAGAATACCACCTTTCGCCAAAAATGTTATTTTTGAAACGTTTTTAACAAGTCGATTTTCAGAGGTGATTTCAGGCAAACGAAGACATATTTTAAAAACCCAAGAGAGGTTTTTGTTCAAAATGGGCCAAAGAAAAAAAAAATGCTTCCATATTTTTCACAAGTGCCATGAGAAGGGAGAATCAAAGCCATCTTCGAGCCCCATTTTTTCAGTTTTTCATTCTCCTATTTCAATCCTGATTTTATGGGAGCTATTTCGGTGAACTAGAGATGAAATTGAAGACACTGAAAGAGGTTTTTGTCTGTAACATGATCATATAAAATATTCTCCTTAAGTTTTTCCCAGGTGTCATTATTGAAGAGAAACATATGTCTGAGCATACCCCTATTTTCTGTAGATTCGGCCAAATTTGCATTTCCAGATTTTTTGGGATTTACTTGCTATTTTCGGCTAGGAGGATCGAATTCCATCTCATGAGCCTAAGGATTGTAATTTTTATTTATATCCATTTTTTTAGTAGAGAAGGTGGATCAACATGGACCATGATTTAATTTGTATCAGAGCTCACAGAGCCATATTCCATCAAAACAATATTATAGTTACAGGATTCCTTTGTCATTATGGTGGTGAAGTTTTCCTCTATGTAATTATGTTTTCCCTATTTTTCATATGTATTTATTTCTCTATTGTTTTAAAGAGAGTCAGGCTAAGGATTTTTTTAAATACACCATATTCCTAGTTTAAAACAATATAAATGTTTTCTGCTTGAAGGTCATTCCCAGGATTCTTAACTACCTTATTATGATCTGGTTCCATCCCTTTTTCTTCTTGACCATTTACCAAACTTTAAAGGATCCATCACAGTGCCTACCTTTCTCTGTAAGCTCCCCTGTAGACCCTCCTTTGATTGGATTAAATCTCTCTGACCCTATTGCCCAATGGAATTTTTCTCCAACTCCAACCAAACGATTTAAAAACCAAATACCAATCTATCATAGCTAGCCTAATATCTATTCAAACAAATCTATATCAAACAGAGAGATCTCTCTCTGAGTCTTGGAGGGATAGATCCAAGACTCGAAGTGGTTTTGATGTTGCCTCTGTGACTGCCTTCACAACCTTGGGAAAATTATAGAGTGATAATAGAATGGAAACCATACTGGGGACTTTCTCCAGTAGTTCACTTCAAGTTCCATATATGATCACTGATTGTGGACAGTGACCAGACACAATGAGGTTGAGATCATTCATCTAGTGAATCCAATCAACTCGAAATATTTCCAACTCAAAGAATCCACTGGAGGAAGAACCTGACGCATGACCAAGCTACCTAGAAAGACCAGGTACTCAAACCCAAATTGCATTCAAGACATCTTTGGTTTTATATCTAATTATCTTCTATCTTATTCTAAGTCTGATCAAAAGTACATTGTTGAATATTGCATTGACCACCTTCTAATTGATGATCTTAAAGAGACTAAGCCCCAAATTGAGGATCATGTACATACTCATACACCTGTGGACATCCTAGATGCACCTATAGAACTCCTAGTGAGACATAAGCCTCCTACTTTATCTCCTACTCTTACTAAACCTACGGATGGTTGTAAGCCTCTTACTTCACCCTCTCTACCTGCCAAAATCCCAGACATAGACAAGCCCCTAGATTTTCCTCCTATCCTCTATGACCTCCCTACAAATTACACCAATAATATTTCCAGGTTTGATGGCGAGAATGCCAATATTACTGTTGAAAAACAAATCCATAGGTTTGAATATTTTCTTGAACTTTATGAGGTTGAAGATGACGATGTCTATATCAGGATGTTTTCCTTGTCTTTTCAAGGAAAAGTTAAAAATTGGTTTAAAAACCTTCCAACTACAAGCATCAGAAATTTTCATTAGTTCATGCAAGTTTTCTTAGATAGGTGGGTGATCATGGGAAATGTTTTCCTCATCCTAGAAGAATATGACCACTTGAAAAGAAATCCAGGGGAGATAGTACATCAGTTTTCAACAAGGTTCAATAAGGTTTACCATGCACTTCATGTTGATATAAGGCCACCCCCAGTATCAACTCACTTGCATTTCCCAGATGCCTTCAATCCTAATATGGAATTCCAATTAAGAGAAAGGAAAACTGCAACCCTTGAAGAAATGCAAAAGATTGCAGTGGATGTGGAAGCTAACTTGCTAAACAAAAAGGAAAAGTTAAAGGCAGAAAAGAAAGATAGAATAGAAAGGGAACGGATGACATCTTCAGAAATCTGAGCCAGTTCGAAGGTTGTAGCTGCAGTGACTCCATGGCCCAATGAATAAAGAACCGGTTTGCATGTTCAGAGTTCAGTGGTTCTTGACATCTCCGAAAAGAGCTGTCATCCCCAGGTGGAGCCTATTTTGGGGTCCTATAATTATAGGTAACTCAATTCTTCAGCTGTTGATTTGACATTTCTCTCATGATGAAGTTCATGGATTGTTGGTCTCTTGGTTGTTTCCATTTCCCCCTCCATCCATTTCACCCGATCTTCCATCACCCTGCTACATCCTTCATCCACCTTTGCGCCACTCACTCCCTCATAGATTTCTCTCATTGGCTACATCTCGCCTACCACCCATCCATGAATAAACAAACTTAAGCTAAAAAGAATAGATTAATTAATAATGTTAGTAATTAGTAAATAGATTAACAAAGTTAGAGTAATTAGACAAATAAGCTAGGTTAAATCTTGTTAGAAATTAATTAATTAATTAATAATTAATTTAGTTGGTTAGTGATTAGGCTAGTGTTTTATTAATTAAACACTAAAAATAAAACAAAAAATTATAAAACATATAATAAAGAAATTAGAAATAAAACAAAATTTATAATAAATAAACAATAAATAAAATATATAAAAAGTAAAATAAAACAAGTAATAAAACTAATAAATAAAAACAAAACACAAAAAAAATTAAAAACATAAAAACAAATTACAATACATAACAAATAAATACAAAATATAAAATATGAATATTAAAATAAACTAAAACACATAATAAAACAAAAATCAAAATAAAAAATATTTAAAAACCAAACTAAAATACTATCCTAAGTTTCTACCCACCCTTCCCATGCATATCAGACCCTCCCCTCATGTCACATCAACTCAAGGGGGTTTGATATGAGTTGTTTCCTAATACCACTCTTGGACACATGGAAGCTCCACAAGCCACTGTACCCCCCCCTAAAACCAGTTACCACCTTGGGGGTGTCCAAAATACCACCTTTCCCCCAAAAAACCGCTTTCGCAACATTTTTGACTAGTCGATTTCCAAAGGTGATTCCAGGCAAACAAAGACATATTTTAAAAAATCGAGAGAGGTTTTTGCTCATTATGGATTGAAGAACAAAAATGTCTTACATATGTTTCACAAATTCCATGATAAGGGATAATCGAAGCCATCTTCGAGCCCCTTTATTTAAGTTTTTCATTTTCCTGTTTTAGTCTTGATTTTGCATGAGCTGTTTTGGTGAACTGGAGATGAAATTGAAAAAACTGAAAGAGGTTTTTATACATAACATGCTCATATAAAATAACTTCCTTCATTTGTTTCCCAGGTGTCAGCGTTGAAGAGAAACATATATCTGAGCTTACCCCTAATTTCTGTAGATTCGGCCAAATTTGCATTTCTAGATGTTTTGCAATTTACTTGCTATTTTTGGCCAGGAGGATCGAATTAGATCTCCTGAGCCTAAGGATTGTAATTTCTATTTATATACATGTTTGTAGTAGAGAAAGTGGATCAACAGGGACCATGATTTAATTTGTATCAGATCTCACAGAGCCATATTCCATCAAAAAGATATTATAGTTACAAGATTCCTGTGTCATAATGTTGGTGAAGTTTTCCTCTATGTAATTATGTTTTCCCTTTTTTTCATATGTATTTCTTTCTCTATTTTTTTAAAGAGATTTAGTCTCAGAATTTGTTTAAATACAACATGTTCCCAGTTTAAAACAATATAAATGTTTCTACTTGAAGGTCATTCTGAGGATTCTTAACTGCCCTGTTATGATCAGATTCCATCCCTTTTTCTTCTTTACCATTTACCAAACTTTAAAGGATACAACACAGTGCCTACCTTGCCCTGTAAGCTCCCCTGTAGACCCTGCTTTGATTGGATTAAATCTCTCTAATCCCATTGCCCAATGGCCTTTTTTCTCCTACTCCAACCAAACCATTTAAAAATCAAATACCAATCTGTTATATCTAGCCTCAGATTGATTTAAACAAATCTATATCAAACAGATAGATCCCTCTCTGACTGTTGGAGGGCTAGATTCAAGACTCGAAGTGGTTTTGATGTTGCCTCTATGACCGCCTTCATAGCCTTGGGCAAATTACAGAGTGATAACACGTTGTAAAACAAACTTGAGAAATTGGTATAATACATAAACAATAATGGAGCTACATAATCTAAGTGTTATAAAAGAAACTAGCTTTCATTTTTTACAATGACTTGGTTTTCATTAAACAAGCCAAGAAATTTAATATAGAAGGAATGTTGGACTATGATACGGAGAGACATAATATCTATGAAATGAAACTTTTGGATTATTTCCAAAATTTGAGATTTCTTTCTTTCCATAACATTAACATTTGTAAATTTTGTGTACTTTTTGTCTTATCTTTTGGGTAGATTTGTGTAAGGGTTTTACTTTTTAATATATTTCATAAGATCAAAACACATTTTATTTATTCAGATTTCTTTTTTCATTGAAATATCAAAATAAATTTAAACACTATATTATATACTTTGATTTTTTAATTTGATAAAATGTTAAAGTAAATTATTTATTAATTTTTCACAATATTTAAATTAATTTTATAACACATGTTACTAGTTAACTAATTGAAAGTGTTATTATTGAATCTTTAAATGAATGTAATTTTTTTAATATTAAGTTATACTTAAGTTTTGAGTTTTAATAGTGGAACTCTAACAATGTAATTTTTTTTCAATCTTAAATAACCTAAGTTTGAACTTTTCATCTTAGATAACTATGACGTCTATTCATTGAGGTCATTAAATTTGTTTGAGTGAAATAAATACATGTGATGTTGGATGTGAATTGCAATTTCCTCACCTAATTGTTTTTGAACAATATTGTGATAAAAATTTCATTTTCCATTACTTAAATTTTATGAAGAAAATATAATATTTTGTATGTAGGGATAAATTATCAAGTCAATATGACTATATAATCATTTTCAATATGCTAGTATAAGCATCAAATCTAGAATTTAATGTGGTTATTGCTAATAACAATTATATTTATTATTACTCTATTTTAATTTTGTATGATATATCATATTAGGTATTCATATGCTCTAGACATATGTTAATGTCAAATGGAAGAAAGTGAAGTTACATTCTCTTCAATATTAGGTTGTAAAATATACTTGGTTTTTCTAAGTACAATGAGACAATATAATTTTTATTTTATAACTTTTATAATTTATTTCATGTTATTAATATTTTTGGATATAAAATAACAATTTATTTTTATTTATTTATTTTTAAATATAGGGAGAGTTTGTGTGACAGAAAAATAGAGGGAAGGAAGGAAAAAGGGTGGGAGAGAGAGTGTGGAACTATTGGGTGAGGTAGGGAAGGGGAGAGAGAGAAAGAGAGGAAGGGAGAGAGGTAAACAAATAGATATGGGAATAGGTGGGGAGACACAAAGGGAAATAGGGAGAGAGATAACAAGGGGTAGAGGGGGGAGAGAGAGATGGAGAGGCAGGATAGAAAGTGATAAATAGAGAGATGGGTTAGAGAGACAGAGGCGAATATAGAGGGATTAAGGGGGAGAGGGAGAGTGAGAAAGAGAAAGAGAGAGTAGAGATATTGAGGTAGAGAGAGTTAACAGAGAGAAGGGGGGAGA
>JZKD02S1926045.1:325300-338969 GCA_000966675.3 Picea glauca | reverse complement strand
TCTTCTTACATCCGCCTTATTCTATTTTATTGAAAGGTCTTATTAATATTGACCTTTATTACATCCGAATACATTAATCTACCTATGTGCGGGTTAGGACCTTAACAGTCAATTTATTCCAAAAATACAACATTGTGTTAGGACATTCTATAGCTTATTATCCTCAAGGGAATGGGTTATCTGAATCATCCAACAAGAGCCTGATGACTATAATAAAAAAGGTGTTGACATCAAATAATAAGGATTGACATGTTCACTTGAAATACGCCTTATGGGCGAATAGAATCGGCACCAAGAAATCAATAGGTATGTACCCTTTTCAAATGGTCTATGGTATTGATGTCTTCCTTCCTATCAAGCTCCCTCTTCCTATAATGAAGCTCTAGAAAGAAACAAATGAAGATCCAAATGACATTAATAGAAGGATAAATCAAATAATCGAAGTCCAACAAAATAGGGCTGAAATAGATGACAAACTTCACAAATACCAAGATAATACATGAAGGCCCTTTTCGATAAAAAGGATAAATACAGGGAGTTTCTTCCTAGAGATATAGTTTTAAGGTGGGATGCTAGAAAATAATATGCAGGCAAACATGGCAAGTTCGACCATCTCTGGTTCAGACCATTCAGGATTGCAGCTGCTGAGGAAAAAATTCCTTCTTACTCGAAAATGTCGATGAAAAAACTCTTGACGCCCCTATCAACGAGCGTTACCTAAAACATTTTATGCAATAATCATATTTCACATTCCCACTATATATATCGATTTTGGTTTCCTATTTTGATTTGTAATTTTATTTTCTTTTATAGATTCTCAAAATTTTACTTTTCGTTGTAAATAAACCAACTCTTATTTGATATCATAAAAGAAAAATATAAAATATTTGTACTGCATATCATTTCTATTCTGCGGAATTTTATGACATTTCCCATTTTTTTCCTCCACAAAGTACTTGCTATCAGATGAGAGATGAGGAGGTATCGGAATCCAACACTCAATTTTAAAAACATTCATTTTGTCTCAAAACATGTGATGAATTAATGATTGGTTTGATTGAAAATATAAATGAAATCTGAGCTATGACCTCCTATACTTATAGTTCAAGCTAAAATTCTAAGGAAATATTATCGGACACAAATGAGGTTTTACTCATGTAAATATTGTCACCTGATCGAGGATAAAAAAGTATAAATCTACAGATTAATTCTGAAGCCTTATCCAAATGAAATAAAAAGAAAAATAAAATAATAATAAAAAGAGGTCGAGAAAGAAGCTCGAAAATCAATAAACAAACTTGTGTGGGAATGAAATTATTCTACGTCAAACCCTTTCAAGTCCTTGTTCTGTATTATTTTTCCTATACCCAAGTTTTTATTCACTTCTGAATTTTGCTATCCTTCCCTTGGTCTTCGTAGAAAAAAATAATTTTACTTTGACTCTGAAAACTTAAAAACATACCTTCAAAACGCGATTAGGAAAAATTATTTATGATTCCTATGATTTTAACTGAAATAAAGTATGTCTAGCTAATCTTGATAATTTTAGTTCTTCTATTAGATTTGAAACTAATTAAATCACTCAAGGTCAATCCATGAAAAAAAAAAATCCCATAAAATCCTCCCTATATGCTAAGGTGTATTAAAGATCGGGAGAGAGTTAGTCCAAGGTACAATAAAAAATTGTTGAGAGACCCTCGTTGTTAAATTTTAAGCATATATCATCCCTTGTATGATACATACAAATTGATTGCCCCCACTTCAAAAATATTAAAATATAAGACATAGGGTGAAAGGAAATTCATAGTCTGATTTCCCCCACCTAGTCCAAGAAAAATGGTGAATGAAAATTCATAATTTGATTGCCCCTATTTTGTCCAACAAGAGGTGATGAAAGGAAATTCATGTAATGATTTCCCTCATCTGAGAAAAATGTGAATTGAAGTGGTGAAAGTAAATCCAATGGGAGATGTAGATAACTTCATCAGGGTACTGAACAGGCTCGTTGGCATTGAAGAAATATCTATGATACCTATAAGGTTGTCATACACATATATAACATACTCTGGTACCTAGTTCTCTTTCTCGATAATATTTACATTCTAAACCAATAAGGGATTCCCCTAAATAAATTGTTAAATTTGCTTAACCTTGATATGAACAAAATCGACCAAAGTTTGATATTTTAGTTAAAGTTGTTTTGATTATCTTAAGAAAATCCAAACTCAGCTTTAAGAAAGGGAAATTATTAATAGCCTAACTTGAGATCAATAATTAGGGTTATTTTGAAGGTTTTCGGAGATTTGGTTGAAGTTCAATTTTTCTCTGTATGATCAATTCCCATAAGTGTTTTCTAGAAATGCAATAATGACTAAATTTACCCAATAAAGGCACTTGGTCTACTATTCTTCCATGTCTCACAAGGAGATGTGATCCCCAGATGGAGCCTATGTTGGAACACATATAATCCTGAACTTTTGAGCTTTGCATTCTCCACATCATGAAATTATAATCCTTCCCAAAACGGTAACTTAGAAAAGAACTTTAGAATTTTAAATCAAATTCAGGTCCTGGCTAATCAGTAATAAGGTGAGTGTTTTATCTAATTCAGAATCTCACACAATTCCTCTGCAATAGGTAACCTTGTTATGTTCTCTCGATATCATGGCACCATGGAGGATGATGAATAAATATGATGTGGCTGGTGATGGTTCAAATCGTGATGTGGATGTTCTATCAGACACTACACCGTGAGCTATAGACTCTATTAAATATTGGACATAGGTGTTCAAGGCTCTGGAGCATGAGATGATAATTTTTTCAGAAGATTCTGATGACGAAGAAGATGATACTAATGAGACTAACTCAGATATATAGCTCAGTCAGATCTACACAAGGTAGTTGCACAGTCGAGACTCATGTCGTATAACGATATGATCAGCTGGGCCCTGGAAAACATCAACGTCCCAACCAGGAGCATCATCAACCACCATAAGGTTTTCGTTGGTTTTTTCTGGCCAGAACACCTCCAGGTAATGTATAAGCTATATCCTGATCCTAAGTATAATTACAATGTTTCATTTATGTTGGATTTTGAGCAGAATGAATGCATACAATATGAGAAGAGTTACCCCGATATAATTAGGCCCTGGTGGGGGCACCCAGAGAAGTTTAGGGACAATACTCATGGTGTGTATGCCACAATGTCATTGGACATTCACATGATCTACATAGCCATGATTCTCTATATATTGTTCGGCAAGAAGACTCTTACCCATTTCCTAGTGGAATGGGTGTTTATTATGCACGAGGTGGCCGAGGGATACACTTTTAATTGGGCCAAAATATTGTCAGACAACTTTTCCAAAGAAATTACTGAATACAAAATGGAAAAATAAAAGGGGAAACTCGCCCCTTTCTATATGTTTGCGTATGTCATGGATGCTATCAATTTGATGACTTCTTTCCCATAGATAAATTGGAGTTGGACCCTGACTAGCGCATTACCTATTCACTTCTATCATTCCAAGCTATGGGAGGACAAAGCCAAAGACTTATTTTATGAAATTTGTCACCATGTAGTAGTGCCTGTTCATATGGTCGTATATGGTCACCCACCTCCTCGGAATTCAAAGAGGATTATGGGAAATCTAGGCCAACTAGTAGATTGGTTCATTAAAGAAAACTTCTATTATATCATGTTTTTTGGATGCTCAGTTCTGCCCCATGCTCTCCCACACTTTTTACCAGACTGGCTAGTGTATAGGGAATTAGATTACCACACAGTAATGGGAGGCATCAACAAGGAGATGAACGCATCCCATAAGAACTTATGGTTGACCTTCCCTATCCAAGTCGACATGTTTTGTTACTAGATTTCAGTCACTCTAAAGTATAGGCTGCAAATCTCAATGATGTCAAATTGGTTGACATTGAATTCAAAAATAACGACCCACAAAAATATCATAGAAAATCACCATGCCCAATTCAATATGAAAATATATGTGCATGAAGACTCCCCATGCGACAAAATATTCAGGGGAGTTAGGGCTTATGAAGAGGTACATAATAGGTTCCAAGCCCTTCCCCGAAATCAATAGGCTGGCTTCCTCATTTTTTGTATGATCTAGGATAGAAATGACTAAGACGATAACCCCCCAAGGTGGAATGAATCAAGTGTTATGGAAAAGGATCAACCAATAAAACTCACAAGTTCTAGCGTTTATAAGAACATTAGATGCCCAAAATGTTATTCAATTTTACAAAGGAAAACCCCATAAATGTATAATGCCCTCAAACCAAAACTTGTTCAAATTTCATGCTTTCAGTCATGAAATTGAACAAGTAGAACTATAGAAAAAATAATAAACTCATACAAACAACTAGTCTAGTGAATGTTTTCAAAACCAAAGATAATAAAAAAATGCCTGGAAGGAGAAGGTGGCAACTACAAAAAATTTAATCCCTTAACGATGACATTTTACCACGATAAAATTTGACAAAAAATGTTGGCTGCCAATGAGACCCAAAAATTACCTCAAAGTTTTGGAGAGGATTATTCAAAGGGTTGGGAACGAACTTGAACTTCAACACAACTTATCATCTTAGGTCTGATGGAAAAACAAAAAGAGTAAATCAAGTGATAGAAGATGTGTTAAGAATGTATGTGATGGATAAACCATCTAGATAAAAAGACTACCTACACTTGGTAGAGTTTGCTTACAACAATGGGAACCAATCATCACTAAAGATTAGCCCATTTGAGGAAATTTATGGTAGAAAGGGAAACAACCCAGCTGATAGAGCAGTGGTTGGGCCAAAGTTAATTAAGGAAATAGAAGAGAAAATGCCAAAGATTAAAAATAATTTGAAGGTTTCCCAAGACAGGCAGAAAATCTATTATGACAAAGGAAAAAAACATAAGGAATTTAAAGTGGGTGATCATGTTTTCTGAAAGGTGAAAGACAACAAAAGTTCCCTAAAGTTGGGAAACTATTCCAAGTTGGTAGACATATATTGTGGGTTGTTTGAAATTATAGAAGGGATTGGGCCAGTAGGTTATATGCTTTCATTGCTTGCATGCATGACTATTCATAATGTATTTCATAATGTATTTCATGTCTCATTACTCAAGAAATATATACCCGATGCTAATCGTGTGATTGACTAGTATGTGATTTAGGTGGAGCAAGAAGGCACCTTACAAGTGCATCCGGTGTGCATACTATACCAAAAGAAAAAAGAACTCCGGAGTCAAGCCATAGGGCTTGTAAAGTTTTAGTGGATATGATACGGTCCTGAGGACGGAACTTGGGAGCATGAAGACGCTATGCGGGCAGAATACCCACATCTTTTTGAAGAATTTGGAAATCTAGTTGATGTTGTGTAATTAAGTTGCACTGAGGACAATGAAAAAATAAGGGGAGGGGATTGTAATACCCCAAGGACGAGCCTCGATTGTAATTACAAATGTAACATTTTTTGTAGGATGGTCAACCGAGTATTTATAAGCTGGTAGGATTATGTGTTGATTAGGTTGGGAGCCTAGGTGTTAAAGGCTAGGAGCTTGTTTTGTACATGTAAAAATTTATATATTTAATATAAGAACATTGTTGCGTGTAGACAGACCATGAAGAAAGAGTATGGGGGACTGAACTCCACTAGGTTGGGAAATAGAAGAGGATAAAAGTAGAGCTTAAGAGCCTAAGCTTAAGAGCCTAGTAGAATAATATATTATTATTCTAAGTGGGGGGAACAAGTTCCAAGTGGGGGGGATGTTCTCCTGGAGATACAAGTGTCATCCAAAACGAATGAAGATTTATGGGGGGGATTTCTCACCATTCTCACCATGATGAGCATTCCAACCATTCTCACCCTATTGTCCACTCTCATGATTCTAGACCATGCTCACCATTCGTTACCCCAACTCATGGATGAACTGAACAAGCAAGTAGTGAGCCAGTCCACCATTGTTGAATGCACAGAACCTAAAACTCTACAACAAACCTGATTTGATACCCTTCCAACACCTATACCTTGTGGGTTACCTCCATTTTGTCCCGTCAGTAACGTTCCCCACGTCCAATTTCTATTGTTTCCATCACGATGTCCTTGTTTTGAGGACCGAGAGTGAAGAAGTGGGTTTCCAGGCTTGTGGATAGAGGAAGCAAGTTTTTGGGCCTATGAGAAGCTCTCTTTAACTAAGAGAGTGTGCTAAGGAAGTGATTTCTCCTATAGGGAGTCCAGTATTAGCTACAGAGATATGATAATTCTTGATGTGACATGTTTCTAAAGCCCAAGGAAAGGGAGGTGTAGTAGTCGATGGAATGTGTGACAGTGAAGGTGTCCACTTGTACGGTGGGACAGGCATGTGGGGAATGAGATTCTGTGAGTTGTGAACATAAGTGGCTCCTTGTAGGAAATACTTCATGTTGTACTATGCAACTTCCTGTTGTCCCTACCTAACCTAGGAATCCCTTGCTCAGTGGAGTTTAGTCCCAGCTTAGGGGTTACCCACTACTGAGACTGATGAGTAGCATGGTCTAAGGCTGGGAGGTTCGTAGAAGGTCTGCATGTAGTTGGTGTACATCAATTAAAAGATAAGTACCAATCCTTTGTTCATTTACATGCTATAATGATGAGTATTGCCTGTATATGTTGTTATATTTATGTATTTTTCTTGTGAATACTATATGCATAGGTTTACTGTTATTTCTGCATTATGTTGTGTAATAGCAGAATGTAAATCATCTATAAGTTTGTATGTGTTATTGTCTATTCTGCATTAATATATGTATGAACATAATGTTTATTTCTGGTTAAAAATTTCACTATATATATATATATATATATATATATATGTATGTATGTATGTATATTCGAACATGAGAGTTATCTGGAGTAGAATGGTCTGGCCTAGGTGGCCGAGAATGTTACAAATTGGTATCGGATCATAAATATGTTTACTATGTGACGTTGCCCAACCTTTTGTTGGTTGGGGGCGCTACATAAAATTTCTTTAACTACAACTAGCTTACGGGGTCCTTAAGGATACCACCCTTAGGGTAAGCAAGGATGTATGCTCCTCGAGTGAGGTAGTTCTTAAAAATGAAGAGGCCTCACTAAAGTGTTTCTAACATCCCTGGTCCTATATCATCATCGGATAAATCATAGTCTATAATAATGCCACCCTCACTGAATGAAAATAGGCATACTTGACTATCAAATGTGGCCTTAGATAAATTATTGGTAGCTTCATTACTTTGTAATGAAAAGAGTTGATCTTCATCTATGGTCTCTAAGGAGAAAAGGCATTGTTTTAGTGGGTAGTATCCATCAATAGCACATCTGTTATCCATATGGTTGGTAGGTTGTACTCGATTGGTAAAATGGTTTCGAGGCCAATGATAAGGTAGAAAGGGGTAAATCCTATGGAAATTTTGACTGTGGTTTGGTAGGCACAAACTGTATAGAAAAGAATTGTCAATTGGTTTTGTTCTTATTGACTGTCCTTTATAGCATGGTTTTGAGGAATTTGTTGATAGCCTCAACTAGGTTGTTTTATTGCAGATGGTATGGGGAAGAAAACTCATGGGTGAAGTTAATAAGGCAAGACAACTCTTGGAACATTACATTCTATAATTTTTTTCCATGATTCAAAATTAGCTATTGGAGGACCTTGAAATGAGTGATGACAAGATTGAAGGAGAACCAAGTGCCAATGTCCACGTGTTGTTTAATGTTGGTATGGTCTCATCCCATTTGGTGAAGTAACAGATGGCCACATTGATGTATTTGCAACCATTGTTGGATGGGGGATTTCACATCATAAAGTTGATGCCCCACTTGTACAAGGGACCGATGATAATGATAGTGTTTAAAGGTTTTGGTGGAGCTTGAGTTTTGTGAGTGAATACCTGGAACTTCGTACTTCATTTGAATTCCTAAATGAAATTATGGAATAGAGTAGGCTGAAAATAACCAGTGTAGACCACTTTTTGAGAAGTGGAAATTCCTGAAAATTTTCCTATATATGCACCACTATGGAAATCACTCGGGACCCACTCATCCTCCTCGAGTGTGAGACATTGATGCAAGATTGTATCGAGTCACTAAAGATATAGAATGTCTCCAATGAGTATATACTATGGGGCTTGCTGAAAGAAGTTGGTGATCATCCTAAGAGAGATGTGGAATAAAATTATGATGCACAAATAGGTGAGGATATATTTGTACCATGGGTCATCAGATGATATTACGAAAAAGTGTTCATTGTAGAAGTTGTCATTCACTAGTGGTTCTTGATGTTTGACGACAAATTAGTGATGAACTCAATAAGTATGAGCACCTTCTTACTCTTAGGAGTACTAAAATCTAGATCAAATTCTTGGAGAATTATGATCCACCCAACATACTTTCCATTGATAAGTCATCGATTCAATAAGTATTTCATGGGTTTAGAATTTTCTATAAGTTTTGTGGTTTGTAAAAAAATCTTAATGACATAATTTTTGGATTACATGGACTAAAGAGTCTAATTTCTACTCATGATTGTAATTCAAGGGATGTTGATTATAATTGAGGGGAGGTTCTCATAGATTCTTTCTCACGTATTATATGACATTCTCTCAATAGTCATCTTCCTATTGGACAAGAACTCCTCAGATAGACATGTATGAAGAAGATATATAAATAGATTCTTTCTCACATATTATATGGCATTCTCTCAATAGTCATCTCCCTATTGGACAAGAACTCCTCAGATAGACATGTATGAAGAAGATATATAAAGGATATAATACTTATTAAATTCTAGAGGAATGATTAATGAGTACTTTAATAGACACGATTTAAATGCGTATAGACACGACGAGTCTATACAGAGGTTTAGCTGTGAACGCTCTATTCATCATTTCCATGGAAAACTCCTCGACCCTAGTTTCTCTGAAGTGAAGTAAAGCAAAGATTCCTTTGTCTCATAGATAAACCATTTTAATAGCGCCAATGTCCTCCATATGCAACAATGATAGCCATTTGGTAACTGGAATTAGGATAGTTGGTTCCATTGCATCTGAGTTTGACGTGTTGAAAGCAAGCAATAAGCGTATATTACAATGAGACAATTCTGCCATTTGGAAACTCTAATCAGGATAGTTTTCATTCCATCTGAATTTGACGTGTGGAAGGAAAGCGAGAAGCATATATTAAATTTATGAGCCAGAAGCATATATTAAATTTATGATACCTTATCGTATGTACAGAGAGCGATATTATTCATGGTGCCGCTATTATTTATGTTGCACATTCCCAGCACTTTGATGTGAGCATTCGAAAATTCATTCATATGAGGATGAAATGAGAAGAGCGAGCAGAGTGGACATTACGGAGGAACCAATATTGATGTGAGCATTCTCTTCTTCTTGTCTAATTAAAGTCACGGCTACAGGTCTTCTGGTCTAATTAAACTACGAAAACTACTCTGATCTTGCTGTCCACTAATATTGACAAAATAAAAACTTGATTTTGTTTTGAATTTTTTTGGTTCTCTCCATAATTACATCGGAAACTAGATTTATCACCTTGGTATAAACACATTTAAAACAGAACTTACCAGCTTAGTATAAAAGCCAACGTTTTGGTTGTTTTGAAGGTTAATTTTAAGGATGCAAGTTTCATTTTTCAATCATGGTTCAAATTGCATGATGTTTGTGTATTTGGGGTTTTGAATCCAAGTATGATGTTTGTGTATTTGGGGATTTTGAATTCATGTATGACATCAGCATAATATGTTTACAATGCTTTCAATATAGTTTAGACCAAACTTGATTAACCATATTTTGGCTGTCTCATTAGAAAAGGCACAAATGGTTAGCCAATCATCAGGTTCCATTTTTATCTACGACCTTTTAGCTTTAAATATTTAGGAAAGGCCAAGAAAGTGAGAACATTTGGTTGCTATCTTATTCATTCTAGAAAAGGCAGAAATTGTTATCTAGTTATCCACTTCCATTTTTATCTAGGACCCTTTAGCTCCAAAGATTTAAGAAAGGCCAATCAAGTGAGAAAATATGGTTGCTATCTTATTCATTCTAGAGACAACCACATAAGAAAGGCCAAGCAAGTGAGAGAGACCATGAAACAATATTTCAGGATAGTTTCATATGGTTTGGGCATATAGTTTCCAATAATCCAGGCATTGATAGAACATTTTCATGGCGTGGCGATGGGATTATTTAGGTTATCCAGGTGGAAGATAGAGGTGGCAAAGAAAATTGGAGAAAATAATGGAAAATGTTGAGACCACCGCGTCTTCTTTGACTGAATGTTGTTTCTTGCTAGAGTACTATCGTTCCCTAAGAGGAATGAGGTTGGAGTCCATTTGGATTTAGTTTCTTTGAATAAAAAGTATGGCAGTTTAGGACTGTGATTAATTGGATTCCAACTGTAAGTCAAACATGGAAGGCAACATATGAACATAAATTTTGGGGTGCCTATTATTTTTCCATTTGAATCTTTGAAAAAATTTACACAAATTTTGGGGTGCCCATTATTTTTCCATTTGAATCTTTAATTTTGAGAAACTCATTTCAGGGAAAAACTAGGCCTAAGCATAGCTATGAGTCCTTTCATCTTCGAAAGTTTATCTTTCATGGCCTTAATCATGATTTCGTAGACTTATACTGCATTGTTCTTGAAGCCATGTGATACATCAAATTTTTACAATATCATCTTCAGGTACGAAATATTTACAAAATCATCTTCAGTTACAAAATCTTGAGGTATAAGTTCTACATGATTTTTATTTAAAATTTAATTTCTATAAGAATTGCACAATAAGTCATGGTTACAATCCATTGAAGTGCTCCAAAATACACTAAATATTTTCTAGTTTCAATATGAGAGAAACTTCATAATCATGAGAGAAATAATTTGTGATAAGTATCATACGACGATTTCTGTTATAATCTTATTCGCAGCACTATTATGGCACCATATGGTACTCCATAGGAAGATGAGGGGTCCTCCAATCCAACTAGTGGTGGGTATGTTTTATAGAGTACATTGTGAAGACAATGTTTCCTAGCTTCCCCAAGGGAAGTTATTATAAATGTATTTTCTATGATTTAAATTATAGAGACATATCTATCTTCTCTTTAAAAGAAATTAGAAAAAAGGAGTGCGCCTTTCTTCACTTCAAAATAAATTTAAAAAAAAATTAAACTTACGCTCTCGAGAGCCCTCGAAGAATTGTTATTACAAATTCTACACCTTTTGGGCACATTCCTGCACCGAGAGTAATGGGAGATATGCTATTTTTTCTCAACTTAGAATTTAGGGTCCACATTGGATTTAGACACCCAATCACACATCGATCTAATATTTGGATTTAGAATGTGTCTCTGGGTGTAGCAAGACCTAAAAAAATCTCAGAAAGATATTACTGGGTCGTAGAATGCACTTCTACAGGCAAAAACATTTAATATTAGACTATAGAATGTGTCTTTGGGCGCAACAAGACCTAATACATTCTGAAAAAGAAATTATTGAGTTGTAGAATGTGCTTCTAGAAGCAACAACACCTAATATTGAACTGTAGAATGTGTCTCCGGGCGCAGGAAGACCTAATACATTCTCAGAAAGATATTGTTGGGCTGTAGAATGAACCTCTAGAGGAAACAAGACTTAATACGTTCTCAGGAAAGAAATTGTCCGAAAGGAAAATTGCACAATTCAAGATGTTTCATTCCAGTGCGAATGTATTGCCCAATGGCAGGGATTTTCTACTTTATTGAAATAATATAAGTAGTATTCTTCCATTTAAACACAACCATGTTAATGTTAAATATTATTTTCTTGGCTAAAGCTATGGATTGTTTAATTGTAGAATAGGAATTCATCTACTACATGAAAATCCTCTAAAAAAAACAAAGACAATCACATATCCTAAAGGAAGCGAAGGAGGAGAGACCGGTTTTAAACAATCTATATGAGGATCACTAGTTGTTTGTACTTATCATCACCAATACACTCTATCAAACAGAGGATAGAATAACTGAGAAAGATTTAGAATAATTGAGAAAGATTTATCTGAAGACTACCACATAGTCTTCCACCTTAGACTTCTTTCTCACTATTCAGTTTAAGCTATATAGATTTGTTGAAGAATATATTAGATCTTTCTCATAAATTCATCGTGAATGAATTTATTATTTTATGCAATTAATTTTTTACTTTATGTATTTAAAGTTTATTCAATTTGCTTCGCTGGTTTGTTTTGTTAATTAATTAATACTAGTAAATTAATACTAATAACTTGGTTGGATTGGTATACAACTTTGAGTTAATAACTTGGCTAGATTAGGATAAAACTTTGAATTCAATGAGTCATAAGTTTTGTCAATTAATTAATACTAATAACTTGGTTGGATTGTTAGATTTGTCTAAAACTTTGGATACAATAAGCCAATAACTTGATTATATTGGTATAAAACTTTGGATACAATGAGTCAAAAAGATTTATTTGGATACTAACACATGGTCTTTCTCCTTATATTTTTTTCTCACCCTTCAAATCAAGATATAGATTTAGGTATAGATTATTCAAATTAAGATATAGCTTAGGCTAAAAAGATATTATGGATGTTTATAACTTCATCAACTAAGTTATATCTAAATACAATATTTGGTTAACCATTGTTTTTGAGTTGTAAGTTAGTTTTTTAAAATTAAAATCAATATATATTTTAGTGGTAGCATTGAATTTTTAATGTAGAAGGTAGTGAACATTAAAGACAATCTTTTCAACTATTGTTAACCATAGTGAAACATTGCTAATCAACATGGTCAATTTTAGTCACTTTTGGTAACCAGAGCTTACCATTGTCAAACCATATCTACATCCTCTTCTATAGTTAACACTAATCAACCATAGTCAAGATGATCATTCATGGTCATCCATAATTAACCATATTCAAACATGGCTAACCATAGTAGAACATAGAAAACCATAATTAACCATTGTCAAACCTTCATGAATTCATGGCCAACCCTTCATGAAACTTGTCATGCATTATAACCATTGAGGAATGTATAAATTCAACGATATTCGACTACATTAAACCATAGCCAAACATGGTCAATCATAGTCAACTATAGTCAAACATAGACAACCATTGTTAACAATGATCAAACATAATCAACCATGGTGAAACCATCATTAACCAGAGTCAAACATTGTGAACCATAGTCAACCATTATCAAACATAATCAACCATGGCTAAATATGTTTTACCATAGTCAACCATGATTAAACATGGTCTAACATAGCCAACCATTGTCAATCATAGTTAAACATGGTCAAACATATTAAACCATTGTTAAATGTGATCAACCATAGTCAATCTACATCCTCTTCTATAGTTAACATCCTCAAACATGGTTAAGCATTCCAACCATAGTCAACCATGGTCAACCATGGTCAAACATAGTCAAACATAGTTAACCATGTTTGACTATAGTCGACCATAGTAAAAATAGTCAAACATGGTCAACTAAAAGAAAAATCAACCATAATCAATCATGGCTAATCAAGGTCAACAATAATCAACCATAGTCAAACATGGTAAACCACACTCAACTATAATAAAACATGTCAATTATAGTCGACCAA
>JZKD02S1926045.1:265277-288039 GCA_000966675.3 Picea glauca | reverse complement strand
AAACATGAAACACATTATGTATAGTCATAGATGCAGGTAATGCAAGAATGTATGCAACTGGCCCAATCCTTTCCAGGATTTCAAAAGGCCCACGGTATCTTGTTTCCAACTTGCCGCAACTTCCTAGCTTCAGGGAACTCCTGTTAGTTTACACTTTCATGAAAACATGATCACCCACTTTGAATTCTCTGTGGGTTTTGTTCTTATTAGCAAAACTTTTCTGCCTATCCTGGGGAGATTTCAAATTCTGTTTAATTCCTATCATTTGGTCTTCCATCTCTTTGAGCAACTCTTGCCCAACTACTGTTTTGCCAACTGGATTATCCCAGCTCACTGGAGTGTTTCACTTTCTTCCATAAAGTGTTTAAAATGGGCTCATATTCAATGATGCATGATACCCATTATTGTAGGTGAATTATACCAAATTCAAGTAGTCTTCCCATCTTGTTGGTTTGTTCATCACGTACATTCACAACATGTCCTCTATTACTCTGTTCACCCTCTCTGTCTGTCCATCAAACTCAGGATGATACGTTGTACTAAAATTTAGATTCGTTCTGAATACTTTGAACAGTCCTTTCCAAAAATTCGAGGTGAATTTTCAATCCCTATCAGACAAAATAATTTTAGGAATTTCGTGCAAGCGTGCCACTTCTTTTAAGAAGATATCATCAACATCTGCTGCCTTGTGCGTGGTTTTCAATGGAATAAAATGGGTAGATTTTGTAAGCTTGTCCACCAAAACCATGATCGAATCATGCTGCTTGCTTGTTTTGGGAAATCCTGTAATAAAATCCATGGTCACCACTTCCCACTTCCATTCTGGAATGGGTAAAGGCTGCAATAACCCTGCTGGGTACCTATGCTCAGCCTTAACTTTTCGGCATTCCATACATCTGGCAATGTGTTCAGTGATCTCTCTCTTCATACCTGGCCAAAAGTAATGGATTTTGACTGCTACCACAGTCTTCTAATATCCAGGGTGTCCAACATACGTCACATTATGCATTTATTTTAGAATCACAAATTTCAATTCCTGGACATTGGGTATATACACTCTGTTTTTGTACAGAAGTAATCCATCAGCTTCCAAGGTGTAACTTTCCCTTTTCAGTGGCCCTTCACTCCGTTGTAGGTTTGCTACCAAATCGCTATACTACAAATCTGCCTTTGCAGCTTCCAAAATTATATCTTTAATATCAGTCCTATACATGCTAATAGCTTAAGCATGTAAGTCATGCACTTTTCTATTGAGTGCATCAGCCACCTTGTTTTCCTTCCCCTTGATATGCTTGATATCAAAGTTGTATTTGCACAGAAAGTCCAACCACCTGCTTTATCTAATGTTTAAGGTTGGTTGCTCAAACAAATATTTCAGACCATGGTGATTTGTTCTCAATTTAAATCTTTTTCCCATGAGGTAATGTCTCCATTTCCTTGGAGCGTGGATGATTACTGCCAGCTCCAAATCGTGAGTGGCATAATTATTTTCATGCTCTTTTAATTTCCTGGACTCATAACAGATTACAAATCCATCGTGGCTGAGAAATCCTCCCAACCCTTCCTTACACACATATGTGCACACCATGAAATCCATATTTGGATTTGCAATTCTTAGGATTGGAGTGTTACTTAACATTTGCTTCAATCGCTGGAAACTCTCTTCACACTCTTCAGTCCACTGAAACTTTTACTCCTTCCTTTGCAAGGAAGTGATAGGGTGAGCTATCTTTGAGAAACCTGTTATAAACCTTCTATAATAGCCCGCCAAACCCATAAAGTATCTAACTTTTGTCACATTCCTTGGCTCTAACCATTCTTGGATGGCCTCAACCTTCTTAGGATCCACAATGATCCCTTTTTCTGAAATAATGTGCCCCAAGTAATGGATCTGTCTTTGATAAAATGAGCATTTTCTCAATTTGACATATAGTTGGTGTCCTCTCAACACTTGCAGCACCATCCTTAGGTGTTGTTCATGCTCTTCCTCTGACTTGGAATACACCAAGATGTCATTCAGGAAGACTATGACAAACTTATCTAAATAGTTCTTGAATACACCATTCATCAAGCACATAAAAACAATAGGTGCGTTTGACAGTCCAAACGACACCACTGTGAACTCGTAATGACCATACCTAGTTCTAAAGGCAGTCTTGCTAATATCCTCATCCTTTACTCTTACCCGGTGATATCCTGATCTGAGATCTATCTTCGAAAAAAAAATTTCACCTTTCAACTGATCAAAAAGATCATCGATCCTCAAAAGAGGATACTTGTTCTTGACAGTTACTTTGTTCAACTATCTAAAATCAATGCACAACATCAATGTCCCATCCTTCTTCTTCACGAATAGGACCGGGGCACACCAAGGTGACATGTTGGGGAGAATATGCCCCTGCTTCAGAAGCTCTTTGAGCTGCAATTACAACTCTTTCAGCTCTGGTGTACTCATTCTATAAGGAGCTTTCGACACCGGAGCTACTCCAGGCATCAAATTTATAGAAAAATCAATGTCTCTCTTTGGAGGTAGTCTAGGTACCTCTTGAAATACATCCTTGAACTCTGTGAGTACCTCATGGTCTCCAATTATTGAGACTTCATCACTGGATGCTTCCTTTACATGAGATGCAAATAATTGACAGCCTTTCCTGTAACACTTCAGCTGCATGGCTAAGATTTCTCGAACAACCACAGCTCTGGGAATTCCCTAGACTATTTTCTGATTTCGTTCCTCATCCAAGCATGTAAACCTCTTGTTATGATAGTGCAGGAGGGCATGGTGTTGGTCCAACCAGTCCATCCCAATTAAGCAGTCATAAGATCCTAAAGGAAGAATATTCAATTCAACCTTTGTGCTCAGTCCTTTCATGTCCACAAGACAGGGCTTCACCAACTCAACGACTTTTCTCTTGGTTCCTGTAGCCAACTGTACTAACCAAGACTTTTCATGTTTTCTTCTTGATAAATGAAAAATTTCCACCACCCTAGGATCTACATAGCTATGGCTAGCCCCTGAATTGATTAAAATAATGAATAGTCGGTTGTTGATCATACCTTCCACTTCAATCATGTGCAATTGAAATTATGCTTGCTTGTTGTCTAGGGCTATGTAGATCCTTGGCATCCTGCTGCCCATATCCTCAATTATTTATGCTTGTTGAACATTGTGGATGGTTCTCACTTTATCTTTTCTGTGGGGGCAGTCTTTGTACCTATGGTTCCCTTTACATCCCCAACACTCCATAGGTGGAAGTCTGGGCATTTGCTCACCCAGTTCAACCTTCCTGGGCTCTCTGAAAGATGGTTGTCCTTGAGGACTGTTTCTGAAAAAGGGAGGCTTGTTTCCCTTCATCCTCCGCTCTTTCCTGAACTTCTTCTGATCATCCCAAGACTTCCAAAAAGTAGGCATTTCTCTTTGTTGTTCATATAAGCATTTATCCCTTCTTATTGTTTCTTCCATAGTCTTAGGATCATCATACTGAATCTTGTCACCAATGGCAGGTGGTAGTCCACTCAGATACCTCTGAATCTTGACATCCTCATCCTTTATGAATGGAACATACTTTAGTAGTTCTAAGAAACTTCATTTGTATTCATCAATGGTCATGCTGCCTAACTTGAGTTCGAAGAACTCCTTCCTCTTTCTGTCATAATATCTTTTAGTTAGGTATTTCTTCTTGAAATACCCCTTGAACTCCTTCCAAGTGATATCTTTCTATTTGATGTGTTGTACTTGCACAAACTAATCCCACCACATGGATGCTTTTCCCTTTAGTTGATACATCGCAATTCTTCCTTCTGCATGAGGGGAATAATTCAACAGTTGGAAATATTTCCTCATTCCTAGAAACCATGTTTCAGCATCTTCCTCCTTCTTATGTTCTCCATCGAACGTTGGAGGCTTGGTCTTGTTCATCTCTCCTTTCAATTCATCCCTTCTAGATGTTCGGTGTTTTCTAATAGGGGACGAGCTTGAACTACTATGCGATTCCCTACTGGAATGCTTTGGGGAGCGACAATGATGTCTACTAACACTCCTTGATCTTCTTCTTCTCTCACGGGTCCTGCGACTCTCTGTCTTTCTTGAGCCACTCCTCTTCTCCAAATTCCTTTCTATTCTTTCCAGGTTCTTCAACATTTTTAAGCTGAATTCTCCTGGCTGATCCCTGACCCTCATGAGCTTTCGGCTATCAGCTCAGCGAGCCTGGGCATCTTTATGCAATATTTCAATGAGTTTGATCATATTCCCTTACTTATCCATCTCTTTTTTGTGCCCATTAGATTTTGATCCTTCAACTCCCAAGTTGACATCTCTTCCTACCCTTTCGTCCTCTGTTTCGGAGGAAATCTGTACGTTTTCCATTTCTATACTCAGCATAGATTCACGGTTGACCTGACACTTGTTGAACTCTGCACACACAATGTGAAATCAACCGAAGTTTGTCAGGCCCTCAAACCTTCAAGAATTTTACAACACTCATAAACTAACATGAAAAAGAAAAATGTTTCGATTCCATAAAGTTTTTTGAGCTCTGTTTGGCTCTGCAATTTTTGGGACTTCGACACTTCGGGTTTTTGGGTGATAGCTTCTTATTTCTTCCTACCCTTGTAACCAAAGGCACCTATCGCAACTAACTATCTCACGAGTTCGCGAGTCGAAGACCTTCGACTCTTCTTCCTCCAAACGTCGATACCCAAGATGTGATACGGGTATGGGTCCCTCATCACTAGTGCCTGGTACATATAATTGTAGGCTAGGGATAAGTTCTAGAACCTCTCTCAACTCGCGACTTCGCGAGTTGGAGTGTTGAGCCTTCGTGCTCCTCCTTTGCGAATCTTGAAATCCCTATTTATTTTACCCTCTTGGCCCACATAGCACAATTGTCTCCACATCTACAGTGGTGAGTAGCACCCTTAGGAGGGTCCACGTTATCTATGGTGACATCATCGGGTCCCACCATGCTCACTTTTCTTTTTTCCCACTGGCACTTGGTACACACCCATGTGTCCACATCTATTCAAAGTGAAATCCAATGATTAGACCTTTCTCAAATCTATGGCACAAATCCTTTCACGTGTCGAGGTTTCAGGCATCGAGAGTTCGTGCATCCACACCTCTCGAACTTTCGTTTGCCGAAATCATGAAATTACTGTCTACCTCTCCACTTGATCCAACGGTTAAGTTCCTATCTTACGATCTATGGTGTAGATCGTTTCAGAATTTTAGGTTTCATTATTTCGCGACTTGCGAAACAAGGTTCTTCACTTTTGGTTTCCTTGGTGCCGAAACATCGTCCGGCAGCCACGTGCTCTCCCCGATGGACAGTCCCGATGAATTTGGGATTTCACGTATTGCGATTTCCATGTTCCTGTGTAACTCGAAAGGGTTTTTAAGCCCTGTTCACGTTTTCCATATCTAACGGTCATGAGGGTTTGCCTTCCCTCTCGAACAAATCCTAAGGCTCCAACACTTCTCGTGTGGAGTCCTCTCTCCTTGTGGCCAGATACCAAACTGGATGTGGTTTCATAACACCTCTACACCTCCTGAGATTTGTAAGCACGGTCAAGTAATCTCCTTGGCACTCAGAAGCACTCAAAGGTCCAAAATTGGTCCTCTAGACACAATTCCTCCTCAAACTCTTGGTCAAAAGACCACTCAATTGGCCCATCTAGGCTCAGTGTTGAAACCTTGGCTCTGATACCAAACTGTAACACCCTTTCTTACAATAACTGTAACGTTCCTGACCATCAACCCCATGGTCGGCCAACATTACCATGTGGAATAACAATCTCATGCTTAATTATATATATGACATGCATTTAAAATAGGTTAAACACATTAAACTCAAACTAACCATAAAAATTACTAATTTTATAAAAAAATCAATGGCTTTCACATTAAGTCATTTGCACAGCATAATACATGATAATATAAATACACAGACATGCAGAAAAGTAATTAAACATCATTTGGTACTTATCTTGAAATGGTGGTACTTCCACCAACCAGGTGCAGGCCTTCCACGAACCTCCTAGCCTTAGAGCACACTGCTCATTAAGCTCAGCAGTGGGTCACCCCCGAGATGGGACTAAGCTCCACCCCCAAGGCAAGGAATCCTAGGCTAGACCGAGGTTACAGGGAAAACACACAGGCACACGGAAGGAATTTTCTCCCAGGATCCACTCATACTCACTGCCCACAGTTTCTCCTTCCCCACATGCTTGTTCCACCCCAACAATATACACCTTCTCTATCACCCAGATAGTCCTTTAGCTACTAACCTTCCTTGCCTTGGGTTTCAACAACAAACTGGACCGGAAGTCTCCGATCTCTGTGGCAGCTACAGGGTTCCTTCCAGGAGTTCTCTCCTTCCTCTGCGCACTCTCTCATCTAGAAAGAGTCCCTCACAGGCCAAGAAACCTGTTCATCCAACTTCAACCACCTCTCTCACCTGGAGAGAGTGTTGTACATATGGCCAACAAGCCACATAGGGTCAAAGACTACACGTCCACCACATACAATGAGAATCCAGACACGAACACCCCAGGTCAGCAACATCTAGGTGCAACCGTATAACCAAGCTTAGCAGGAATGAAACACTTCCATTTTCTCAATCTGGAAACCCAGGATAGACTCATGCTCTGGTTCTCATGTATGCGTGAAACGTTGTCCACGTAGGGGTCAACTTAGACTTGACGGTTCAGAACAGAAGGTATGGGCTATCCTAGAACAAACACAAGCCTTTTTTGGTTCAGAGGATGCATGAGGGAATTTCTGCAGAGGTCGGATGGTTCACGCTCAGACCGTCAAGGGACGGATGGAGGAGTAGCCCCCACCATGACTCATCTTAGCTATTTTATTTGCATGGTCTCGGGTTAACACTTGTCACCCATGAAACTGCATGCAATCCTTTAGCATGTGTTCCTTCCATTTGGAAGTTGCTTGTCTTTCCCAAAAAGAACATAGGATAAAACATAATATTCACATGTCTTTTGGAATAATATTTGAATATTATTCCCCAAGGACTTAAGCCCCTAGGTTCAACACTTATCTCCTCTTCCCACTTTCCAGCCCCTAATCCCTTGCCCACTTTATGGAAGCTTAGTCCCACATCAATCATTGATCGTGGTGGGTCTGTACGAGGTGGTGTTTATATTTTATTACTGTCCCGCATAAATACAGGTACAAAATTGGGCTCTTGGCCTTCAACAATTAGGCTCTTTGGCCTAACAATCACATAATCCCACTAGCTTATATAAACTCGGCTCACCAACCTATAAAACATATTTACAATTCATTTCATAAACAAGATTTACAATAGGGATCGGCCTTGTGGACATTACAATATGGACCATTCATCAAAAGGGATGTGTGTCAGAACATTAACTTGTTTGGGAGTTTGACGTTCTTAAGAATTGGAGTGTGCAAATGTAAATCTTCTGAAACTCGAAATCTCGAAGTGACATGACTTGCGGACATTACTAGGGATGACGTGGAAACATGGGATGTGTGCCAGATGTCAGTGAGTTAAGAACATTTGAAAGCTATAAATGTTAGTTATAACATGTGAACGTGTCGCCCATATTATTGGGCTAGATACCCGCTTCTAGTATTTCACCAAGTGTAACTCCTCTCGAGCATGGGTAGTGGGGCCCTTGATGTATATATAAAGTAGTTAAAATATGGGCGAATAATTTAACTAGATCGGGCCCATGATAACTTGACCCTAGTAGACACGTGGCACCAGATCGTGAAGTCTGGAAACTTAGTACTCTAGAGGAAAGGTGTTACAGTTAGAATTGAGTAAAGAACTCCCAAAGGCTCAAAGGATAGAGTTAATCTCAACCATTGGTCACAAGGGATGCGTAGCGTCAGATCCCAAGGTCCTGAGACTTCACACTCTAGAAGAAATGGTTCATGATTGAGTGGGAGGAAGAAATCCTCTGAAGTCTTTGAACCCCGAAGATTCAAAGTCCCAAAATCTTGAAGTCTGAATCACAGAGGGCCATAGTTAATATCTACCATTGATTGGGAAATGACACTTGGAAACAGATGCAACAGTCCAAAGATTTGGCACTTCGAAAGGATTGAGAGTATGAACAATATGAAAGTCCCGAAACCCGAAGTTTTGTAGTAAATTCCAGTCATAGGATGTTGGGAAGTCGTGAAGCCTTGATCCACTCCACTTCACAATTTCACCAATTCGACACTCCAGGAGAATTTTTATGATGTTCTATGGAAACTGTCAAAGCTTGGAGTTCTGAAGATCCTATCCACCATAGATATTAACATAGAATGTGGAGTGTAGATCTACTATCCTCTCTCAAATCGTTGTTCAAGGTTCTGTGATGTTTGTGATGTGTGGAATGGGAAGCCTATGAAGCTCTGTAGCCCTGAAGTGTCAAGGCTCCGGATAAGCGCCCAACTATTAGCACTTGGTCACAGTCATAGTCACAGGAGAATTAAGGGATGAAGGAAAAAGGGGCTATCACTAAAAGTAAATTGTAGAATAGAACAGGGCTCAAAGATAGAGCTGTAGGGATTCTTGATCGACAAAAGACCCAAAAAAAACGGAGTCTGATATTCTTTTGTTGAATCAGATTTTTTAAGTTATTTTGGAGAATAATTAAGTCTAATATTTTGAAAAAAATCGGTTAACTGCACATTTTGCAGAGTTAGCAATTGCCATAACCGAGCCAAATTGTTACATAGTGCGAAGAAATGGAGGAGGCACATGAAACTTATAGTGCGGAGGATGATGTTAGAGGAATGCATGTCCATTTGGGTGTTGAAGGGAAAAACTCCAATGGGGATAGGGAAGAAATAGGTAAATATGTGAGCATGATGAAAATCATTAAAAATTTTCAAAAAGCTATCCAAATTCACCAGGCAGATAACAAGAGGATTATGAGAGCCAAGGAGAAAATTGAGGCTTCAATATGAAGCTAATGCAGATCCTATAAGGAATTGAAAATAAGTTGGATAAGGAAAGTGAATCCAACCAATCACGGAGACACATGTTACTTGATAAGGAAATAAGATCAAGGAGTGATAGCAGACATAACCAACACTCCCAAAATCATTCCCACAGGAGAGCACATAGTAGCTCAAGTCCATCCCCTTTTAGGAAACATAGGAGGTTTGGGGTGGATGAGTTGAAAGGAGAAATGAATAATATCAAACCTCCTACTTTTGATGGAGAGAACCAGAAGGATGAAGAGGCTCAGACATGGCTAATTTCCATGAGAAATTGTTTCCAATTGCTTAATTATTCCTCTCATGCAGAAGGAATAATCACAGTATATCAGATGAAAGGAAATGCATCCTTGTGATGGGATCAACTTGTACAAGTGCAACAAATCAGAGAGAAGGATGTCACATGGAAGAAATTCAAGAAACATTTTGAAAATAAGTACTTAACCAAGAGATACTATGACAAAAACATGAAAGAGTTATTTGAACTCAAATTGGGCAGCATGAATATAGATGAATATGAAATGAGATTTATCGATATGTTGAAGTATGTCCCTTTCATTAAGGATGAGACAATCAAGATCCATAGATATTTGAGTGGGCTGCCACCTTTTATCAATGACAAAATCTAGTATGATGAACCCAATCTCTGGTAGAAACTCTAAGGAGAGAAAAATGCTGATATGATCAACATAAAGGAAAGCCTACTTCCAAAGAGCTTGGGAAGAAAAGAGGAAGTTTAAGAAGGACTAGATGCTGAAGGGAAACAAGCCACCATTTTTAAGAAATATTCTTCAAGGACAACAAGTTTTGAGGGAGCAGAGGATGGTTGAAGTAGGTGGGAAAAGGCCAAGGCAAACACCTATGCAATGTTGGGGCTATAATGGAGATCATAAGTATAGAGTTTTCTCTCACAGAAAGGATAGGGTGATAGTTGTTAACCATGTTCAACAAGAAGAAATAATGGAGTACAAGCGAAAAAGAGTTCTTAGGATCTATGCAGCCTTGGACAACAAGCAATTTGAGTTTCAATCACACATGATTGAATTTGAAGGTATGATCAATAACCATGGCCTTACTATTTTAATTGATTCGAGGGCTAGTCATAGCTATATATAGCATAAGGTAGTGGACATATTTCAATTACCAAGAAGACATCATGGGAAATCTTGGTTGTTGTAGCTGGCTATAGAAGCCAAGAGAAAGGTTGTTGAGTTGGTTAAATCATGTCCAGTGGGCATGAATGGACTGAGTACCAAGGAATATTTGAACATCTTTCCTTTGGGATCATATGATTTCGTAATTGGTATGGATTGGTTGGACCCACACCATACAATATTATATTGTCATAACAAGGCATTTGATTGGATGAGGAAGGAAATCAGAGAGCAATGCAAGGAATTCCTAGGGTAGTTATTGTCTGAGAAATCTCAACAATATAGCTAAAGAAGTGTTACATGAAGGGCTGCCAAATATTTGCAACCCATATGGGGGAAGAATCTAAGGATAAGATGGAAAATCTGGAGGATCATGCAATCCTAGAATATTTTGAAGATGTGTTGAAGGAGGTACCAGGACTACCCCCAAAGTGAGATATTTATTTCTCTATAAATTTAATGCCTGGAGCAGCTCTAGTATCAAAGACTCCTTACAGAATGAGTACACTAGAACTGGAAGAACTGCAAATGCAGCTTGAAGAACATTTAAAGAAGGGGTACATATGCCCAAGTGTGTCACCTTGGGGTGCCCCAATGTTATTTGCAAAGAAGAAATACGGGACCCTGATATTGTGCATTGACTTCAGGCAGTTAAATAAAGTAACTATAAAGAAAAAGTATCCTCTACCAAGGATAGATGATCTCTTCGATCAGTTGAAGAATGAAAGAATATTTTCAAAGATAGATCTAAGGTAAGGATTAAAGAGGAATACATCAACAAGACTGCCTTCAAGACAAGGTATGGTCATTATGAGTTCACAGTGGTGCCATTTGGGTTATCAAATGCACCAGTTGTTTTCATGTGCTTAATGAATGGTTTTTTCCGAGAATATTTAGACAAGTTAGTCATTGCCTTTTTAGATGAAATCCTTGTATATTCCAGGTTAGAAGAATAACATAAGCATCATTTGAGGATGCTGCTACAAGTTCTAAGAGAGAATCAGTTGTATTCCAAATTGAGCAATTGCTCATTTTATCAAAACAAAATTCACTATTTGGGGAATATCATATATGAAGAAGGGATAGCAGTGGACCCTGAAAATATTGAGGTAATTAAAGGGTGGAAAACACCTAAGAGTGTGACAGAAGTCAGATCCTTGATGGCTCTAGTTGGCTACTACATAAGGTTCATTCCAAGGTTTTCGAGAATATCTCATCCCAACAGTTCCTTGAAAAGAAAGGGGAAGAAGTTTCAATGGAAAGAAAAATGTGAAATGGGCTTCCAGCAATTGAAGCAACTATTAACCAATGCTCCAATTTTGAATATTGGAGATCCAAATGAATAATTCATGGTTTTCATAGATGAGTGCAAAGAAGAATCGGGTGAAGTCCTCAACCAAAATGGGTTTGTGATATGTTTTGAATCTAGGAAATTGAAAGATCATGAAAGGATCTATGCCACTTATGATCCGTAGTTGGAAACCATAATGCATGCTTTAAATAAATGGAGACACTACCTCATCGGAACAAGATTTCAGCTAAGAACACACTAGAATTGTCTGAAATATTTTTTTGACCAACCTACCTTGAATGCCAGGCAGAGTAGATGGTTTGAATTCCTCTATGAATATGAATTTTATATCAAGCACATCAAAGGAAAGGAGAACAAAGTGGTTGACAAACTCAAAAGGAGAGTGCATGAAGTGCATTCTACAACCATTAACATGTATCAGACGGATCTTAAAGAAATACTTTCTAATACTGCAAAATTTGATTTGTAGTACATGGAATTGGTAAATAAGTTGCAACAAGGTAAAATGCAGTAGCAAGTTGAAGATTATGAATTGGTAATTGATGGAATTCTCTTGTACAAAAACATAGTTTATTTACCCAATTTTATAGAATTGAGGGGTGTTATTTTAAAAGAGATGCATATTGTACCTTATGTGAGACACTGAGGATATCAAAAAATAGTTTCAGCAGTCAAGAGCCATTATTACTGGCCAACCATGAAGAAAGAAATTGCAGAAAACATCGCCAGATGTATGGAGTGTCAAAGGGTCAAAGTTGAGGATAGACAACTAGTTGGGTTGCTACAACCATTATCCATTCCTGAGTGGATGTTGGACCTGCTGACAATGGATTTTATCACAGGATTATCAATATCAAACAAGCAACATGATTCCATCATGGTGGTGGTGGATAAGCTTACGAAGGTTGCCCAATTTATTCCCTTGAATAATACTCACAAGGCATGTAATGGTGCTGATATTTATATCAGGAAAGTAGCACACTTTCATGGAATACCCAAGACAATTTTGTTTGACAGAGACCCAAAATTTACCTCAAATTTTTGGAGAGGATTATTCAAAGGGTTCAGAACGAAACTGAAATTTAACACAACTTATCATCCTGAGTTTGATGGACAAACATAAAGAGTAAATCAAGTGATAGAATATATGTTAACAATGCATGTGATGGACAAACCATCCAGATGGGAAGACTACCTACACTTGGTGGAGTTTGCTTACAACAATCGGCAATAAGCATCACTGAAGATGAGCCCATTTGAGGCACTTTATGGCAGAAAGTACAACACCCCAGTAATTTGGGACAACCCATTTCATAGAGAAGTGGTTGGGCCAATGTTAATTAAGGAAATGGGAGAGAAAATGACAAAGATTAAATAGAAGTTGAAGCTTTCCCAAGACATGCATAAAATATATTCTGACAAAGGAAGAACTCACAAGAAATTTAAAGTGGGTGATCATGTTTTTTGAAAGGTGAAAAAAAACAAAAGTTACCTAAAGTTGGGAAAATGTTCCAAGTTGGCAGCCATATATTGTGGGCCGTTTGAAATTTTAGAAAGGATTGGACCAATAGCTTATATGCTTGCATTGCCTTCCTGCATGACTATTCATAAAGTATTTCATGTCTCATTGCTCAAGAAATATATATCTGATGCTAATCGTGTGATTGATTGGAATGTGATTTAGGTGGAGGAAGAAGGCACCTTACAAGTGCATTTGATGCGCATACTAGACCGAAAGAGAAAAACAAATTGCATTCAATACATAGGGCTTGTAAAGTTTCAGTGGAACTAGTATGGTCCTGAGGACGCAACGTGGGAGCATGAAGATGCTATGCGGGAAGAATACCCGTATCTTTTTTAATATTTTGGACATCTTGTTGATGTTGTGTAATTAAGTTGCACCGAGGACAGTGAAAAAATAAGGGGAGGGGATTGTAATACCCCAAGGACAATCCTCGGTTGTAATTATGAATGTGACATGTTTTGTAGGTTGGTTAGCCGAGTATTTATAAGTTGGTAGGATTATGTGTTGATTAGGCCGAGAGACTAGGTGTTAAAGGTCAGGATCATGTTTTGTACATGTAAACATTCAAATATTTATTATAATAACATTGTTGTGTGTAGACGGGCCATGAAGAAAGAGTATGGATGACTGAACTCCAATATGTTGGGCAATGGAGGAGGCTAAGAGTAGAGCCTAAGAGCCTAATATTAAGATCCTAGGAGAATAATATATTATTATTCTAAATAGTTGTAAAGAGGATATTAATTTATCCTAAGTTCCTTTAGGTAGGGAAATTATTTCCAAGTGGGGGGAACGTGCTCTTGGAGAGCCAAGTGTTATCCAAAACGCATGCAAATTTATGCAGGGTATTTCTCACCATTCTCACCATTCTGAGCATTTGAACCATTCTCACCCTATTGTCCAATCTACGAATTCTGGACCATGATGACCATCCATTAGCCCGACTCGCGGATGAACTGAGAAAGCAGGCACTAAGCCAGTCCAACATTATTGAATTCCAAGAACCCAAAGCTCTGCAAAAAACCTCAGTTGATACCCTTGCGACACCTATACCCTGCAAATTTCTTGTATTTTTTCCTGTCAGTATTATTCCCCATGCCTAGTTTATGTAGCTTCCATCACCATTCTCGTGTGTTGAGGAATGAGAGTGAAGAAGTGGGCTGTTAGGATCATGGATAGAATAAGCAGGTTGTTAGGCCTCTGAGAAACTCTCTCCAGGTGAGAGAGTGTGCCGAGGAAGTGATTTCTCCCATAGGGAGTCCAGTAGCAGCTACAAATCTCTGAGAATTCATGATCTGACCTGTTTCCGAAGCCCAAGGAAAGGGAGGTGTAGCAGTTGATGGAATGTGTGACACTGAAGGTGTACACTCTTGGGGTGGGACATGAATGTGGGGAATGTGATTTTGTGATATATGGGAATAAGTGGCTCCTTGCAGGATATCCTTCTTGTTGTATTGTGCAACTTCCTGTTGTCCTGCCTAGCCTAGGAATCCCTTCCCTGGTGGAGTTTACTCCCAGCTCGGGGGAGCAGTGTGGTCTAAGGATGGAAGGTTCATGGAAGGTCTGGAAGTAGTTGGTGTACTTCAATTAAAATATAAGTACCAATCCTTTGTTCATGTACATGTTGTGTATTTGTACATACTATAATGATGAGTATTGCCTATATATGTTGTTATATTTATGGGTTTTCTTGTGAATACTATATGCATGGTTTTACTATTATTTCTACATTATGTTGTGTGATAGAAGAATGTAAATCATCTGTAAATTTGTATGTTTTATTTTCACTTCCACATTAATATATATATGAACAAAATGTTTATGTCTGGTTAAAAATTGCACTAAATATATGTGTGTGTGTGTGAGTGTGTGAGTGTTATCTAGATTAGCATGGCCCAAATTGGGTGGCCGAGAATGTTACAAATTGGTATTAGAGAAGAGAGATGTTCACTCCATGACATTGTCCAACCTCTTGGTGGTTGGGGGCGTTACATAAAATTTCTTGAAGTACAACCGATTTACGGGGTCCTTAAGGAGGCCACCCTTAGGGTAAGAAAGGATGTATACTCCTCGAGTGAGGTAGTGCTTAAAAATGAAGAGGCCTCACTAAAGTGTTTCTAACATCCCTGGTCCTAGAGAATCATGGGAAATATCATAGTATAGAATAAGGTGACTGTCACTGAATGAACAAGGGCATATTGGGCAATCAAATGTGGCCTTAGATAAATTCTTCATTTCTTCATTACTTTGTAATGAAAAGAGTTTATCTTCATCTATGATCTCTAAGGAGAAAAGGCATTTTTTTATGGCGTAGTATCCATCAATATCTTGTATGTTATCCATATGGTTGGTAGATTTCACTCGATTGGTAAAATGGTTTCTGGGCCAATGATAAGGTGGAAGGGGGTAAATCTTATGGAAATTTTCACTGTGGTTTGGTAGGCACAAAATGTATAGAAAAGAAGTGGCAATTGGTTTTGTGCTTATTAACTGTATTTTATAGCATGGTCTTGAGGAATTTGTTGACAAACTCAACTAGGTTGTTTTATTGCAAATGGTATGGAGAAGAAAACTCATGGGTGAACATAATAAGGGAAGACAACTCTTGGAACACTTCATTCTACAAATGTTTTCCATGATTCAAAATTAGTTATTGGGGGACCCTGAAATGAGTAATGACATCATTGAAGAAGAACCAGGTGCCAATGACCATTGTGTTGTTTAATGTTTCCATGGCCTCAACCCATCCGGTGAAGTAATATAGTCACATTGATGTACTTGCGACCATTGTTGGATGGGGGATTTCACAACATAAACTTGATGCCTCACCTGTAGAAGGGACCGACGATAATGATAGTGTTTAAAGGATTTGGTGGAGCTTGAGTTTTGTGAGTGAATACCTGGAACTTCGTACTTCATTTGAATTCCTAAATATTATTATCAAAGAGGGTAGGATGAATATAACTAGTGTAGACCATTTTTTGAGAAGTGGAAATTCCTGAAAAATTTCCTATGTAGGTACCACAATGGAAATCACCCGAGACCCACTCATCCTCCTCAAGTGTGAGACATTGATGTAGGATTGTATCGATTCACTAAATATATAGAATATCTCGACTGAGGAGATACTGGGGAGCTTAGTTAAAGATACACTGGTGATCATCCCAAGAGAGATGTGGACCAAAATTATGATTCACAAATAGGTGAGGATATCTTTGTACTATGATTCATTGGATGATATTATGAAAAAATGTTCGTCGTAGAAGTTATTCACTAGTGGTTCTTGATGTTTGACGACAAATTAGTGATGAACTCAGTAAGTATGAGCACCTTCTTACTCTTAGGAGAACTAAAATCTAGATCAAATTCTTAGAGAATTATGATCCACCTGGCATACTTTCCATTGATAAGTCATCGATTGAGTAAGTATTTCATGGGGTTGGAAATTTCTATAACTTTTGTGGTCTGTAAAAAAATTTAATGAAATATTTTTTTGATTGCATGGACAAAACCGTCTCATTTCTACTCATGATTGTAGTTCAGGGGAGTTTCTGATAGATTATTTCTCACATATTATATGAAATTATCTCAATAGTCATCTCTCTATTGAACAAGAACTTCTTAGATAGACATGTATGAAGAAGACAGATAAAGGATATAATACTTATTAAATTCTAGAGGACAGATTAATGAGGACTTTAATAGAGAGGATTTAAACGCATCAATTCTTGTTGAGCTTAATCATCCCATCTTAAGGGGATTTGCTCACATAAAAGTCATGAGAATCCATGTGCACAAGTAGCGTAGTCAAGGACGAAGCATCACAAAAGTTGGTCTTTCCTTGTATACTTTGCAATTGACACAAATGTTTTGGAAGAGGAAACTCACTAATCTCCTGGATTTTCAAGGGATCCACCATGATTCCTTGTTGGGGAATTATGAAACTCAACAAACATCCAGTAGTGACCCAAAATACATACTTTAGGGGGTTCAAATAAATCTTGTACTTTCTACACCTCTGAAAGATGATGAAAAGGTGTTTGAGGTGTTTGGAATGCTTTTTTGATTTGGTCGTAAGGTCATCCAAGACAAGCTAAGATGAGGTAGGAGAGATCATGAAAGACATAATTCATAGTCGATTAGAATGAGGCTCCAATTTTTTTGAGACCAAAAGGCACGACGTGATAGGTGAAAGTACGATGTGTTGTGGTGAAAGCAAATTTGTTTCATTCTTGATTATTCATATGTTCTAATTAAACGCAAATTAAATTGTTTTCTATTTTAATGATTGAATCAACTATTGATTTCGTATTCACTCTTCCTTTTGAAAATCTTAGCTAGGTGATTATTTTATTTTTAAGACTACATTTAGTTATATTTTATAATTGTATTTATAATTTATATTTTAATAAATCAACACTAAATCTAGTACTTTTAGTTTCACAATCAAACATGAAGAGTTTTCTATAACATCAATTAAGTAGAAAAAAAAAATCTTTATACCGTAAGAAAAATGGACATTTAGTATTAATACGAAATACAAATTTGGAAAGGACAGGGCAACTTGTGATAATGGAATCCCATAAGAGTCTAAAAAAAACATCAAAATTGACCAAGATTGACTCACTTACTAAAGATTATAAGTGATTGTGGTCACAAAATTGAATTCCTCACTAACTCAACGAAAGTACTTTAGTGCAAGGGAGCCATCATTCCCGACATGGACTATGGGAGTTTATGGTGAAAATGTGATCAACTACGCCATGATACCAAATGACTTGAATGTAATCAAGCGAGTCAAGCTAGTTTAGGAATTATAATATCAATTTAAATAAGTGAGGGACACTCAAAAGGAGGAATTTCAACATTTGTGATTTCCTCGTGTTTATGTGTATGAGTCTTTATCTTCATCCTAAGATAGAAATTAATATAGCGAATACATGATAAAAAAAACTATACCAACTAATTTATATAGGACTAATACAAATTGTAAAATTCATACACTAAACCCCTCTTTATTCTTATTTTCCTTTGTTGAAGATCACTAAGCATTCAGAAAATCCAAGCGTCTCAAGAGGCTTTGATTTTTGTAAAAATAGTAGATAGAAGACCTTGTTGGATTGACTCCTTTATTTTCTTTTGTATGATGGATACCTTGCAGTCTCCTGAATGTTTTAAATATTCTTTCAACTATTAAGAAATCAATATGTCTTTTATGTTGATACAAATAGTTATGTATCTACTCGTTTGATTTTGTTCATACAATTACTTTTTGTATATTCACGCTACTTAGAATTGCTAGATGTACCAATGTTTCTTTTGTCTTGGAAATTTATTTTTGGTTTTAAATACTTCAATTTTTTATGATATTTTTTCATTAAATAATATCATATGTACAAGCATAGAATACATCAACTTAAAATAAAAATATTATGAATTAAATATTATCACTTGTTTGGTTTTCCTAGATAGATTTGAAACTATGGTGGGCTTTTCTATTCTAGGTTAGGTGCCTTGCTATCCAATCTTAGGTAGTAATACCTATTATCCCATGTATATTGAACGATATGTAAAGAGGGAATTCCTTGCATGAGATTAATCTCCCTCTTTTAATAATGAAAAATGGAAATCTCCAATTTCACCTTCAATACCCAATAAACAAATCAACAATAATCAACAATAATCATAAGATGTTGAACACTAATCAAATTATCATGGCTCTCTTACTTTACTTTAATGTTTGATCTCTTTCATTTTGTATGACGTTCTTACTCTACTATAAAATAAAATAAAAATAGAAAAGAGCCGCAAACTCTAGCTAACTAAACATTTGATAAACAATTATGCATGCAATCATGTTCAAATGAAGTAGGAATAAAGTATATTAATATTAAGCACATCTTATATTTAAATGCATCCCATATTTAAGCCCTACCAACTATCCTTGAATGAGATGCCAATACCACATTGGTCTTACAAAGACCTTTGCACGACCTTCTAAGAAAGGTAGTATATTCATTAGTAAAGTTTAATAGTGAAGGAAATACAATTACATTTCAACAAGTTATAAATTATGAATGTAAGTTGCAATTACTTAATATTGTTCACAACGATATTTGTATGTTGTTTCCTCTCACCTTTGAAGAAGAAGAAAATTTTGGATTTGGCATAAGATCCACAGTGTCCCATAGAAAAACCAGTATGTATTTGTGATTATTTTCTTGGTTTTTTAATTTCTTAAACTATTTATTTGCATGTTTTTTGTAATTTTTAATTTCATTTAAAAAAATGACATAATTTACATGAAATCCCTTATTAAATTGGAGCATAATAATTAAGATGGAACCTGGAGACAATCAAAGCCACACACATCGACATAAAGGCTCCAAGAACCCCAACCCGCCACAACCACCAAACATAAACAACAAAATTGATGAAATGTTGACCTCTTTGAGATTAATTATTCTTCTTACAATAGGGTTGACCTTTTTACAACATAGTATATTTATGTTGCACATTCCCAACACTTTGATGTAATTGTAGGGTTTGCAAATTAATTCATATGAGGATGAAATGAGAAGAGCGAGAAGAGTGGATATTATGGAGGAACAATCCACAAATATTGATGTAAGCATTCTCTTATGCTGGTCTAATTAAAGTCACGGCTACAGGTCTTCTGGTCTAGTTAAACTCTTGGTGAGAGGTACAAAAACTACTCTGATCTTGTTGTCCACTAATATTGACAAAATAAAAACTTGGTTCTCTCCATAATTACACTGGATTTATCACCTTGGTATAAACACATTTAAAACAAAATTTATCCGCGTAGTACAAAAGCCAATGTTTTGGTTGTTTTGAAGGTTATTTTTAAGGATGTAAGTTTCATTTTTCAATCACTAGAATGATGAAGTAGAAATGTTCAAATTGCATGATGTTTGTGTATTTGGGGGTTTTGAATCCATGTATGATGTTTGTGTATTTGGGGGTTTTGAATGCATGTATGATGTTTGTGTATTTGGGGGTTTTGAATCCATGTATGACATCAGCATAATCTGTTTACAATGATTTTAGTATGGTTAAGGCCAAACTTGATTAACCATATTTTGGCTATGTCCCATCAGAAAAGGAACAAATTGTTATGTAATTATCCAGTTCCATTTTTAACTAGAACCCTTTAGCTCTAATATTTAGAAAGGCCAAGCAAGTGAGAAAATTTGGTTGCTATCTTATTCATTCTAGAGACAACCACATAATAAAGGCCAAGCAAGTGAGAGAGACCATGAAATAATATTCCAGGATAGTTTCCTATGGTCTAGGCATATAGTTGCCAATAATCTAGGTGTTGAGAGAACATTTTCATGGTGTGGGGATGGTATTATTTAGGTTCTATGGGTGGCAGATAGAGGCGGCGAAGAAAATTGGAGAAAATAATGGAAAACGTAGAGACCACAGCTTCTTATTTGAGTGAATTTTGTTTATTGCTAGAGTACTATCATGGTTGTGGATTGTAGATGGTTTCCTAAGAGGAATGAGGTTAGAGTCCATTTTTATTCAGTTTCTTTGAATAAAAAGTATGATAGTTTAGGACTGTGTGATTAATTGGATTCCAACTGTAAGTCAAACATGGAAGGAAACATATGAACACAAATTTTGGGGTGCCCATTATTTTTCCATTTGAATCTTCGAAAACATTTACCAAATTTTGGGGGTGCCCATTATTTTTCCATTTGAATCTTCGAAAACATTTACCAAATTTTGGGGGTGCCCATTATTTTTCCATTTGAATCTTTAATTTTAAGCAACTCATTTCACGGAAAAACTATTCCTAAGCATAGATATGAGTCCTTTCATCTTTGAAAGGTTATCTTTCATGGCCTTAATCATGATTTCATAGACCTATACTGCATTGTTCTTGAAGCCATTTGATACATCAAATTTTTACAATATCATCTTCAGGTACAAAATCTTTCTATTGTATGAGTTCTACATGATTTTTATTGAACATTTAATTTCTATAATAATTGCACAATAAGTCATGGTTCCAATCCATTGAAGTGCTCCAAAATACACTAAATATTTTCCAGTTTCAATATGAGACAAACTTCAGAATCATGAAAGAAATAATTTGCGATAAATATCATACCGACGATTGATGTTATAATCTTATTTTGAACACTATTATGGCACCATATGGTACTCCATAGGAAGATGAGGGGTCCTCCAATCCAACCAATGGTGGGTACGCTTCCGTCTATGTACCTTTATATAACTAACTTATATGACTAGGCTACCCGGGTGGTCACAAAGTGTGTCGGAATGCTGTAATTCAAGCCCAGGCTACCTGGGTGGTCACAAAGTGTGTCAGAACGCTGTAATTCAAGCCTCCTAGGATGGGAAACATGTTTTCCTTACTTACCAGAGATCTGAAAAGTATAGAGTACATTGTGAAGACAATGAAGGGAAGTTATTATAAATGTATTTTCTACGATCTATTGGGCGACAAAATCCTCAAAAACCACATAAAGTAGGCTATCTTATTCATTCAGAGACATCTCTATCTTCTCTTTAAAATAAATTAGAAAAAAGGATTACGCGTATCCTCATTTTAAAATAAATTAAATAAATTAAAAAAGAAAATTGAGTTTAGGCTCTCCAAAGCTCTCGCAGAATTGTTATTAAAGATTCCACAGCTTTTGGGCACATTCCTGAACGTAGAGTAATGGGAGATATGTTATTTTCTCTTAGCATAGAATTAAGGCTCCACATTGGATTTAGAAACTAAATCACACATTACTCTAATAATGGGATATAGAATGTGTCTCTAGGTGCATCAAGACTTAATACATTCTCAGAAAGAGATTATTGAGTTGTAGAATAAGCTTCTAGAGGCAACAAGACCTAATATTGTACTGTAGAATGTGTCTCTGAGCGTAGCAAGACCTAATAAATTCTCATAGAGAGATTATTGAGTTGTAGAATGCGCTTCTAGAGGCAACAACACCTAATATTGGACTGTAGAATGTGTCTCTGGGTGCAGTAAGACCTAATACATTCTCAGAAAGATATTGTTGGGCTGTAGAATGAGCCTCTAGAGGCCAAAAGACCTAATACGTTATGAGGAAAGAAATTGTCCAAATGGAAAATTCCACCATTTGAGAATGTTTCATTCCACTGCAAATGTATTTCCCAATGGCATGGATTTTGTACGAGGAATCTATGGTGTTGTACTGACAACAACTCCAATCTATGTTGCAACAACCTCTAGATGCTACATGCTATTTAAGGCGTCGACAATGGAATACCAAGCGTGGGAAAATGCAACAACCACACTAATGCTAAATATTGTGTTATTGGTTAAAGGTACAAGGTGTTTAATCGTGCAATAGTGATCCATCGTCTACATACAACACTCTCCACAACACTCTAATCGTATATTTAGACTTACCTATTGTTTTATTTTTTACTTTATTGAAATAATATACATATTACTCTTCGATTTAAACACAACCATGTTTATGTTAAATATTATGCTCTTTGGTTAAAGCCGCAGGCTATTTAATTGTAGAATAGGCATTCATCTATTGCATGAAAATCCTCTAAAAATAAAATAAAAACAATCACTTATCCTAATAGTCCTGATGGAAGCGAAGGAGAAGATCCCAGTTTTAATCGGTCTATTAGAGGATCACTAGTTGTTTGTACTTAGCATCACAAATACACTCTATCAAAAAGAGGATAGAATAATGGAGAAAGATTTATTTGAAGACTACCACATAGTCTTCCACCTGAGA
>JZKD02S1926045.1:252511-265267 GCA_000966675.3 Picea glauca | reverse complement strand
TCTCAACATACCGGATCTCACTAAACTCACCAATGATCCCATATTGCATGATCCCACATGGCCTGCAATGCCAACCAAACTACCTTCAGACATACCAAAGTTTGAAGGAAAGGCAAGGGATGACCCTGCCAACCATGTCATGACCTTTCACCTATGGTGCTCCTCCAACAACATTATGGATGATTCCATCAAACTGCGATTATTTCAACGCACACTCACTGGCCCTTCGGCTAAATGGTATGTTGAAGAAAAATTAGGATCCCACGCAACTTTTGAGTCATTGGCCAAAGTATTCTTGACCTTCTTCCAATTACCCATCCGCCATGACAATGGTCTAGAATTACTTTCTAACTTCAAACAAACCTTAGCCACACACATCATTGACCACATTCATGAGTGGCGTAGATGACGTAGTTTTTGCAAAGCAGAAACCACCAAGCAACAATGTCTCGACTGGTTTCTTAGATCACTTGTCTCTCTCCTCGGTAAGGATGTAGCTTCCACCTTCCCTGAATTCGAAGAGGAAGCCATCAGTAAGGCCCAACAGTATGACCTCATCTATGAACAGTCAGGATACTTATACACGATACTTCCTGATCTTCCAAAACCTGTGCCATTTCGCCAAGACAAACCTGGGATGTCTCACTCAGCAGACAGACTGATCGGTGCCACCACACACCACGGTCCACAACCCCAACCACCACCGATGTATGGAACACCTCAATAACCACCGGCATATGGGGTCACTTTGTATTACCCCCCAACCCCTTATCAATAGCCATATCTTGTTTCTATACCTCCACCTATCAGTGGACCACCCCCGACACCTCCCATGCATCCACCGCTTCCAACAACCAGTGGTACTCCCTCAACATCAGATTATAGTACTAGTGAAAGAAATACACCTTCCTATGTACCTTATGGATTGGTACCACCACAAAATCCATACTTCCCATTTCCTGGTCCTCCACAACCCATGGCTCCCCCACATCCTCATGAGGGGGTAAATTTTGTTCAACCCTCTACTGCTCAACAATACCAAAGTTTTGAACAGTTGAATACAACCAATCCAACCCATCCATAGAACAATGCCAAGAAGAAAGGACGAAACTAGAACAACAACAACCCAGGTCAAGGAGGGAATCAACCCCAACAAAATCAACCGGCTTGGGGAAACCAGAACCAAGGATACCAAGACCCCCAAGGGGGCATCAATACCAATATACCATGCCAAGGGAAGAACAACAATCTTCGAACTACCCTTCCTTGCACTATATGTAATGAGTATGGACATTATACTCATCATTGTCCCCAAATTCCTGACCACCAATGGATGAGGGCATCCATGCACTCACAGGGCCCTCCGACACCATCTACCCCTTAACAGGACCCACAACAATACGTGCAACAAGCCCCCCCAGCCGCACTGCAGAACCCCATTCCATACCGAGGTGTGATGACTACCCAACAAATGATCAACCCTACCCCACCACAAATGGGGAAATATGCAACCCTGGGTGCCACTCAACCTAGGGATTCAGTTGATCGCAGTATCTTCCTCACCAATGAAGAAATCCTTCTGCAAACTCGCATTCATCAATATGGTATGCCTCTCGACTCTACCCCAACCACCTCAGAAACACGACCAGCTACTACAGGCCAACCATTGATAATTTCACGTCCTAACGCGGAACCCATTCCTCGCATACCATGTATGCCTTTATGACGGAATGTACATAACCCTCATGCTAAGGATGTTCATAATTACAGTTTGGTTGATGACTTAGCCCAGTCTCCTACATCCATATCTGTGTTGGAGGTCCTCCAAACCTGCCCATCACAGAGAAAATCCTTGCTTTCTGCCTTGGGGGAAATCGACACAGCTGACACCCAGCTGATCACATTTAATTCAGATAACGGAGAACCACGTCTTCCCGCCCAAGTAGCCTTCCAGATACTAGTTAAGATCTCGAACACCACCATTTATCGGTGTATCATCGATGAAGGCACATCCACCTGCATCATGTCTAAAGATGTATGGCAGAAACTTGGTTCCACTGAGCTAGTACCCTCTACCGTCACCCTTCACGCTTACGACGATCGACCAACATCTTCCACAGGGCTTTGTCAAAATGTCCCCATAGAACTTGGGGGAAAAACCATCCTCATTGACATTGAAGTTATCGATGCCTAGATTGATTAAAATATCCTGTTCGGATGCAACTACATGTACGCTATGAAGGCGTTCGCCTCTTCTGTGTTTCGTACGATGATGTTCCCCCATAATGGGAAGATCGTCACCATCGACCAACTTACACATTACGAGCCTAACCATTCTGACAACATCGGTAACATCGTCCCCCTTGTTCATGTTAGACCAACTGATTTTCCAGTTACCAACAAAGGCCCTGGATTATTCTGAGACCCATCCATGTTGGGCACTTGTCAGGACGCACCCCCATTCCTAAACCCATCTTTTTCAGCACAAGTGTGTATAGTTTCCTCTAAAGGAACTCACACAGAGGATACCCTTCCTCCTAGGGAGGCTTCTATCATATCTGACGTCCCACTAGTCGCAGAGCTCCCCCCTCATGAGCCTCCTGCGAACTCGTCGACTCCACTACTTCATGAGTTCACCTCTCCCCAGGGCCATATCCTAGTTTGGGAGAGAGTTCCCCAAGCCATTACTCCAACCCCCTTCTTTTACCCTGCACTTGGCATATAAGCTTCCCAAGTAGCCACAACACTTACTCTCCCTAATATGGTGTTGGAAATTCCAGTTTGGTACTTACATCCCCCAGAGATGGTTCCTCAACCATCCCTTCCCCCCAAACAGAAGGAATCCCAATCACGATTCCCATACTTACTCCCACCATCCCCTCTACATCCCCACCCGCTACCCTCCCTGCCACAGTTGGGGGCAGGAGAAAGAAGAAGGAGCCCACAGCTCCACTCCCTCCACGCATCCAACCTCCTTGCATGCTATGTGAGAAATATGGACACCCAACCCACAAATGCCCATCTCTACCTGAGTTACGGAACCTAATTCCACTCAATCCAACATCGTCATCGCTCACCACTATAGCAAGTACTATCGCTACCTCCCCTAACTCAAGTAGCAAAGGGCTGTGAACCAAATTCGCTTTCACCATTTGTTCAGATTATGGCCATTATACACACCATTGCCCATCTATCCCATACGTCCACCACACATTAGTCGCGGCATGCCACACATATATTCCTGAGTTTCCTCCGACACTCCATACCAATGCTCCTGTGAATATGATTCATTATACTTCTTCATCAAACCTCGAGCAAAGGGGAAGTACATGTCCTCCCCCAAATTACCGCCCGATCGCCCATAGTATTGGTACACTTGGGATGACATTATGGGCCCACCATCCATATCTAATCCCTTTTCCCCACTTTCATTTTCTTTTTGTACCAGAGTCCATAAGCTCTGTTTTCCGAACCATTTTCTGCCACTTACACGGCCATTTTCGTCGGGTGATCATTTTCACTGTTCCCTGGTGGTGCATCTTTTCATAACACACTCAGGTACGCATGCTCATGTTCAAAATTATCAAATAAACTGCTCGTATGTTCGATTCTCTTCAAATATTGTTCACGTTGGGTATTTGGTTTTCATGTGTGCAGGTACTTGATCATCATACATCGACACAACCCCTTCAGGTATCTACTCAACATTGGCATGTAGTCTTTCCCTCTGTATCGCACTTACATTTCCAGTCACACCCTTTGATATTTTCCTCTAGGATCCCCATTCCCGGCTCCGCAGTACCCACAGCTCCATTTTCATCTTCGGTACTGTTACCCGGTAGCATTCTTACCCACTTGAGTTGTCCCATTCATAGCACCTTGTAGAACTTATGACACTCATGCTGTTTTTTTTCAAAAACCCTTTAGGGATGGGAGTCCCGATAGTCTGTCATCATGTTGCGAATCACCCACATAGTCCTTCTCCTCATTTTTCCATCTTTCCCACACGGACTCCCAGATTATCTCTTCACAGTTCTATTTTTGTGACTGCACCTCCGCAGTATCATGAACCCTACATTTCATCCACAATCAGTTTGCCCATCAACAAATATCCCTCCATCCCACATACCTGATACATAAACTCACCAATGGGGCCCCCACCCTTCATCAGTTTTCTGAACACATTCTTCCCTCCATGGGCCACTCATATCACACTGGGGCACCCGTTTCTGTATTTGTACATTTCTCCCCAAATCATTTTTTATTTATTGTATAAACACCTTTATTTCCAATCATTAGATTACCTTTTTTTGTCGTCACCTTTGGCGACTTGCTTCCCTCTTTTGGCTAAACACAACCCATGTCACCCTTGGTTGGAGCATTACTTATCCTCTACCCCTGTCGGCATCATCCATATCTTCAGAGTACCCCATAGGTAACTTACCTCTACCCTCTGAATTTGTTCACCTTGTCCCGCCTTTGGCACAACTTATCATCGGTCTTGTCGTCCACCTGATACTCGACCTTGTTACACAGTTGCGACCACTTTTTATCTCGTACGTCCTCCAACCAAGGGCAGTCTTGAGTCTTCCGACTTATTGAATTCATCTATGTACCTTTGCCACTTCCTCACCTCAGTAGATTTCACGAAGCCCCTTGCTTCTGGGAGTCACGTTCCCCTTTTGTCGACATCAACACAATTTTTCGGAAGGGCGACAGTATCTTGATTCTCATTCTCCACTCAATGAGAGATCTCAGACCACACAGGGTGAAACACCATTGCTCCCTGCTGTCGTTGACCCCCATAACATTCGATGCCAACACTTTCTCATGTTACGATGGGTCTTACTTTGCGACTATTGCAGTTATTTCTTTCATTTGTCGAAGACCTCTGAACTTGGCAGGGCTATCAATGCCCACATCATCTCTGCTACTTATTACCATGATCACTGCCTACTATTCAGAGTATGTTCCTTTGCAGAATTGTCTTTTGCCTTTATCACCACAGCCCCCAAGGGTGTTGTAGTTTTCTACACCAACACTTCAGTCATCTTTTTTCAGAGTTACATGACACGAGCATGGGGCATGCCCACCTCGTTTGTACACAATTTTCTATTTTATACACCTCCTGGAATATCGGGTCCTACCGGTTCCTTTTTTCTCCAACGGATCGCTCTGAATGATCCCACTATTGCTCTATATTACAACAACATTCTCAGTAGAAGAAGCATTGATGGATTTCGGCTATACATCTGCTCCTAACCTCATCCATGAGGGGGCATCTGTTATCACTGAAATTTCGCCCGCACATGGTTACAGGAACTCATCATCATCAAACAGTAAAGAAGTCATTCATGGACCTAAATTAATATCACAACATTCAAGAAGGTAAAAAACTATACAAAGTAGTGAAAAATTGAAGAGCACTTTGCATACATTGGGTGCACGCGCACATGCGTGGAACAAGAACGTAGAAAGCGCACATATGCGCACGATGCGCGACTGTTAGTGCAAAAAGCCACGCACCTGCTAAAGGACGCATTTACGAAAGTGGCTGGCCTCCTAACCACTTATGGTTCATCTCCCAAGTTGATTTGACCCTCAAATCAGGGCTGGATCTGACTGGTGGGCTGGTCAAAGACCCAATAATGCCCTAAATGGCCTCTTTTCACACTACAAAGTAGTTATACAATAACCCAATGCAATGCTATAAAAATCCATGAATGCACCTCATTTTCTCAAGGAATTCAATGTAATGTTATGCTGCCTATATTGTTTTAAGGACTCCATCCTTGACAAGATCACATTGGCACCATTACATTGGGCAATCAATCTCACCATTGAGTGGATTTGCAAAGAGTTCTTTCATCACCATTTTCATTTTCTTTGTTGTAAGAAGAGCTACTAGTGAGGGTCCAAGAGCCTTCCCTTGGAGGAAGAAGGGACTCATAGTCCCCTTTCTTCTTGGTGATTTGTTTTCATAAATAGATCAAGCCTCAAACATTGGTGACATGGGTCTTTTTGTTCTTGTTATCTCTATGTCCCTATGCTTATGATTTTAGTTTTTATTTGTTTAATTCTTAATTATAGTTTTGTTTTTATTTCTCTAACTCTTTTCTCTACAACTGTCCTTCTCAGTAGACCCAACTGAGCTTGCAAGCACCTCTTATTTTCTCACCAAGGTGACAAAAGAGGCGCAACATTTCGGACTCTGATAAAATCTCTCCAGGTGAGAGAGTGTGTTGAGGAAGTGATTTCTCTTGGAGGGAGTCGAGTAGTAGCTATAGAGCTCTCATAATTCTTGATCCAACATGTTGTTGAAGCCCAAGGAAAGGGATGTGTAGCAGCCGATGGACTGTGTGACAGTGAAGGTGTACACTCCTAGGGTTGGAGAGGCATGTGGGGAATCAGATTCTATGAGCTATGGGTGTAAGTGGCTCCTTGGATGAAATCATTCTTGTTGTACTGTGCAACTTCCTGTTGTCCCTGCGTAGCCTAGGAATCCCTTGCCCGGTGGAGTTTAGTCTCATGGTCTAAGGCTGGGAGGTTCGTGGAAGGTCTACATGTAGTTGGTGTACCTCAATTAAAATATAAGTACCAATCCTTTGTTCATTTACATGTTGTGTATTTGTACATGCTACAATGAAGAGTATTGATTGTATATGGTGTTATACTTATGGGTTTTTCCTATGAATATTGTATGCATGGTTTTACTATTATTTCTTCATTATTTTGTGTGATAGAGCAATGCAAATCATATGTAAATTTCTATGTGTTATTGTCTCTTCCACATTAATATATGTATGAACAAAATGTTTATCCCTCATTAAAAATTGCACTAAATATGTGTGTGTGTGTGTGTGTGTGTATTTGAGCATGAGCATTATCTAGAGTAGCATGGCCCAGCCTTGGTGGTCGGGAATAGTACAAATTGGTATCAAAGAAGAAAGATGTTTACTCTGTAACATTTCCCATATTGTTGGTGGTTGGGGGAGTTACTTAAAATTTCTTGAAGTACAACCAATTTATGGGGTCCTTAAAGAGGCCACCCTTAGGGTAAGAAAGGATGTATGCTCCTTGAGTGAGGTAGTGCTTAAAAATAAAGAGGCCTCACTAAAGTGTTTCTAACATCCATAGACCTAGAGCATCATGAGAGATATCATAGTCTAGAATAATTTCACCCTCACTAAATGAACAAGGGCATACTTGGCAATCAAATGTGGCCTTCGATAAATTCTTGGTTGCTTCATTACTTTGTAATGAAAACATTTGATATTCATCTATGATCTCTAAGGAGAAAAGGCATTTTTTTATGGGGTAGTATCCATGGATAGCTTGTATGTTATCCATATGGTTGGTATCTTGCACTCAATTGGTAAAATGGTTTCCAAGCCAATGATAAGGTGTAAGGGGGTAAATCCTATGGAAATTTTGACTATGTTTTGGTAGGCACAAAGTTTACAGAAAAGTGGTTTCAATTGTTTTTATGGTTATTGAATTTCCTTTATAGCATGGTTTTGTGGAATTTGTTGACATCCTCAACTAGGTTGTTTTATTGCAGATTGTATGAGGAAGAAAACTCATGGGTGAAGATAAGAAGGGAAGACAACTCTTGGAATAATTCATTCTATAAATGTTTTCCATGATTCAGAATTAGCTATTAGGGGACCCTGAAATGAGTGATGACATGATTGAAGAAGAACTAGGTGCTAATATCCACTGTGTTATTTAATGTTGGCATGGCCTCAGCTCCTTTGGTGAATTAATAGATGGTCACATTGATGTACTTGTGACCATTGTTGGATGGGGGATCTCACATCATAAAGTTGATGGCCCACCTATAGAAGGGACCGATGGTAATGATAGTGTTTAAATGATTTGGTGGAGCTTGAGTTTTGTGATTGAACACCGAGAACTTCATACTTCATTTGAATTCTTAAATGCAATTATGGAAGAGGGTAGGCCGAACATAACCAATGAAAACCATTTTTTGAGAAGTGAAAATTCCTGAAATATTTCCTATATAGGTGCCACTATGGAAATCCCTCGAGACCCACTCATCCTCATCGAGTGTGAGACATTGATGCAGGATTGTATCGAGTCACTAAATATATAGAATGTCTCGAATGAGGAGATACTGGGGGGCTTGGTGAAAGATACACTAGTGATCATCCCAAGAGAGATGTGGAGAAAAAATATGATGCACAAATAGGTGAGGATATATTTGTACCATGGGTCATTGTATGATATTACAAAAAAGTGATCATCATAGAAGTTATCATTAACTAGTGGTTCTTGATGTTTAACGACAAATTAGTGATGAACTAAGTAAGTATGAGTACCTTCTTACTCTTAGGAGTACTAAAATCTAGATCAAATTCTTGGAGAATAATGATCCACCAGGCATACTTTCCACTGATAAGTCATCGGTTGAGTAAGTATTTCATGGGGTTGGAATTTTCTATAACTTTTGTGGTCTGTAAAATAATTTAATGACATAATTTTTTGATTGCATGGACTAAAGCATCTAATTTGTACTCATGATTGTAATTCAGGGGAGGTTCTAATAGATTATTTCTCATGTATTATATGACATTCTCTCAATAGTCATCTCCCTATTGGACAATAACTCCTCAGATAGACATGTATGAAGAAGATAGATAAAGGATATAATACTTATTAAATTCTAGAGGACTCATTAATGAGGACTTTAATAGAGAGGATTTAAATGCGTAAAATTCTTGTTGATATTAATCATCCCATCTTAAGGGGATTTCCTCACATAAAAGTCATAAGAATCCATGTGCACACGTGGCATAGTCAAGGACGAAGCATCACAAAAGTTGGTCTTTCCTTGTATACTTTACAATTGGCACAAATATTTTAGAGGAGGAAACTCACTGATATCCTGGATTTTCAAGGGATCCACCATGATTTCTTGTTGGGGAGTGATGAAACCCAATAAACATCCAGTAGTGACCCAAGAGATATACTTGAGGGGGTTCAACTAAATATTATACTTTCTACACCTCTGAAAGATGAAAAGGTGTTTGAGGTGTTTAGAATTCTTGTTTGATTTGGTCATAAGGTCATCCAAGACAAGCTAAGATGAGGTAGGAGAGATCATGAAAGACATAAGTCATAGCCTATTGGAATGAGGCTCGAATATTTTTGAGACCAAAAGGCATGGCGTGATAGGTGAAAGTACCATGTGTTTTGGTGAAAGCGAATTTTTTTCGTTGTTAATTATTCATATGTTCTTATTAAACACAAATTAAATTGTTTTCTATTTTAATGATTGAATCAACTATTGATTTCGTATTCACTCTTTGTTTTGAAAATCTTAGCTAGGTGATTATCTTTAAGACTACATTTAGTTCTATTTTAGAATTGTATTTATAATTTGTATTTTAATAAATCAACACTAAATCTAGTACTTTTAGTTTGACAATCAAACATGAGGAGTTTTCTATAACATCGGTTAAGTAAAAAAAATATAGCTTTATACCATAAGAAAAATGGGCATTTAGTATTAATACGGAGTACAAATTTGGAAAGTATAGGACAACTTGTGATAATGGAATCCCATAAGAGTCTAAATAAAACACCAAACTTGACCAAGATTGACTAATAAATAAAGTATTCTTACTAAATATTATAATTTATTGTGGTCACAAAATTAAATTCCTCACTAACTCAACGAAAGTACTTTAGTGCAAGGGAGTCACCATTGTCAACATGGCCTAGATACAAATCAAATAGGAGTTTATGTGGGAAAATGTGGTCAACTAGAGAATGATACCAAATAAAGGACCATCGATACCACTAAATCACTTGAATGTAATCAAGTGAGCCCCTAAAGCTAGTTTAGGGATTATAATATCAATTTAAATAAGTAAGGGACACTCAAATTGAGGGATTTCAACATTTGTGATTTCATCCTGTGATTGAGATTTTATGAGAAGAATTAAATGACTATAGATTATTACGAGATGCTTAACACAGAATAACAAAGATACAGTAAAACTGGTTTTCTATTCAATAAGGAAATAAGTTGAAACTGTAAAATGCAGCAGAAAACAAACTTGTTGGAATGGTGGTGGCTTATCTCTGAGAAGAGATGTGATGGCTGCGCTCATTCGCAAGAAAATCATTATAATGAGGCTCTCAAGGACTTTTTACAATAAACAGGAGTTTCAAAAACCCTAAATATCCGAAAAACTAACCGTAGGAGATGAAGCGCCAAAAGTCATGTGGGCCCCGTTTGGGTAAGTCAGTACATCAACTTCCCGGGGTCGTAACTTTTGCATACGATCTTCGTTTTAGGCGTATGATATCTCATTGGAAAGATCTATCCGAGGAATACAACATTTGCACAAAATTTCATCATTTCACAACCGCAACATACCCCAAAAAATGTCGTTTAGGGCCTCAAAACGACTCCAAAAGTTTAGGACCCAAAAAACTGCTAAAAATAGTAAATTATCAAAATTGGTAGAAAGTTGTTTTGAGCCAGCTAGAAAAGGTGGGTGGCCACCGATATCCACCTGGATCAATCCTCCATACTTAGGAAGCAATGGTCTCCATTGCGTTGATTTCCCCCATCAGATGAGGAAATTTCTGCTGAATTTGGCCCCGAGTGAGCGACTTGCCTTGGTGCAGGAGCTGCCCTACTTTGACGACTCGATAAAGCTAGATCCTTTGTTGTCGAGTTCCCTTGATCTGTGTGTCCACAATCTGATCACTGGATGCCTGTTGTATGAAGTCAGGGTTGAGCTCTGTTGGTTTCAACTGTTCTGCTACGTCTGAGGTGTCCAATAATGGTGGGAAATAAGGCCGAAGGAGGTCCACGTTGAACATTGGGTGCAGGCCAAGGAAAGGAGGAATGTTGAGCGAAAATGAATTATCCCCCACAGCCTTGGTGATGGTGTATGACCCATATCGGAGTGGGAGAAGCTTCCGATGGGGTCATGTAAGGCGTTCTTTCTGCAAGTGCAACCAAACTTTGTCACCCACCTGAAACTTATGTGGAACCCGATGTTGATCATGGCGCTGCTTGTACTTGTCATTAGAATTCTGTAGGATATCCTGAACCTGTTGGCGGATGTGCTAGATCCTCTCAATGAATCGAGTGGCTTTTTCAGCCTTAGTTGGAGCAGGAGAGGAGTCAGTCGAGGTGACCGCAATGGGAAGTGCAACATCTATGGGACCCAATGGTTGGAATCCCAACCCCACCTGAAAGGGTCTGTGGTCGGTTGAGCTATGCAGGGCTCAGTTGTAGCTATGATGGACATAGGGAGGACTATCATCCCATGTGTCGGTGTGCTTTGAATTATACATGCGTAGGATATGCACGATCATTCGATTTACGACCTCGGTTTGGCCATCTGTTTGGGGGTGGAAGTCCATGGATTTGGTGAGCTTGGTGTCCAGTAGTGACCAGAGGCTCAACCAGAATGTGCTGAGAAATCAACTGTCCTGATTTGAGACAATGGTTTGTGGGATTCCAAAATGTACCCAGACTCGTTCAAAGAAGAGCTTGGCAGTGGCTTCTGTTGTGATGCTCTTCTTGCAAGCAACCAGAATCGCCATCTTAAAAAAGTGATCGACAACCACAAAAACACAGTCATTTCTCCGCTTGGTGGATGGGAGGCCCAACATGTAGTCCATTGAGATGGATTCCCATGGTCTTTCAGGAGTAGGAAGAGGGGTGTACAAGCCCTGTTTCTTAGTGGTTGGTTTGGCAATAGCGCAAGCAGTGCAAGACCTGATATACTTGCTGACCTCCTGTCGATGTTTCGGCCAGTAGAAATGTTTTTGTAGCATCGCCACTGTCTTTTTTATGTTGAAGTGTCCTGCCACCCGACTGTAGTGGGCTTCCCAGATCAACTTTGCTCGCTCACTTGAGGGAACACATATATAGCCCAGACGACACAACAACCCATCCTGAAGATGGAAATTATTGACAACTGCCTTTGCACCCAACATTTGGTAGGTGGTGGCGAAGTCCGGGTCTGTCTCGTAGATTTGGGGCCATCCGGAGGGCTCATGGCCGTAGGAGTCTAGCACTATGGTGAGTGCAACGACTGGTGGTCTGCTAAGGCAATCAACGACATGGTTGGTGCTTCTTGTTTTATACTTGATGTTGAGATGGAATTGCTACAAGTATGTGGACCACTTCTGATGGCGGTCATTCTACAATTTTCGTTGTGTCTGCATGAACTGCAGTGGTTTATGATCAATGTGGATGACTGTTTCCCTCCCAAGAATGTAATGTCTCCACTGGTGGCAGTCTTGCACAATGCAGTACATTTCTTTACCGTAAGTAGAGTACTTACGGACAACATCTGATAGTGTTTCACTATGATAGGCCACGGGGTGGCCGTGCTGCGTGAGAACAACATCCACAGCATAGTCTGAAGCATCAGTCTCAATCTCAAAGGGTTGTTGCAGGTCTGGTAGTGAAAGTACCGGGGATGAGCACAAGCGTTGCTTCAAATCATTGAACGCTTGTTGTTGGGGATGGCCCCATGCAAAGTTTTCCTTACCACCACCCCTGGTTATTTGGATGAGGGCCCATGCAATATGGGAGAATACCAATACAAACCTGCGGTAGAAATTGGCAAGGCCCAGGAAGATCTGAAGCTCAGTGAGTGTGGTTGGGGCTGGCCAGTCACGGATGACTTGGATCTTGGTTGGATCCACATGTACACCATGTTGATCAATGATGTAGCCTAGGTAATGGACCCTGTCCAT
>JZKD02S1926045.1:231467-252461 GCA_000966675.3 Picea glauca | reverse complement strand
TCAGACCAAAGGGCATGACCAACCATTCAAAAAGGCCTTCCTTTGACTTGAAGGCAGTCTTCCATACATCTGTCTGTTCTATCGGGACCTGGTGGTAGCTAGACTTCAGATCAATATCACTGAAGTATTTGGCCCCCATGAGTTGATCAAGGAGGTCGTCGATTCAGGGAATCGGGTACCGGTTTCTTAGTGTGATTTTATTTAGAGCTCGATAATCAATGCAAAGTCTCCAGGTTCCATCTTTCTTCTTGTACCAGCACGATCGGGCTCCTGCAAGGTGATGAGCTAGGATGGATGTGCCCCTTGTGGAGAAATTCTTGGATCTGTCACTTGATCTCCTCATTCTCTAACAGAGAGTGACGATATACTGGCCCATTGGGAAGCGATGCACCGGGGGTCAGATCGATGGGGTGCTTAACCTGGTAGTGCAGAGGTACCCCGATAGGTGAGGAGAAGATATCTAAGTATTCTTCCACGACCTTATCTACTTGCTTCTGCTGTGTGGAGAGGTCGGCCGCATAGATCCTAGATGTGGCTGTGATTTTTCTCTCATTATGAGAGAGGATCATGAAGAAGACAAACTTCCCCATCTGAGAGATGACCTTCCTACATTTCTTAGCAGAGATCAAGGAAATAACACTAGGTGGGACAACCTCGGGTATCCTATACAATTTCCTATTCAAAGTAATAATAACACTATGAGGCCTAGACTCATATACATCATGACGTTTCCATAAATAAGGTTGGCCCAAAAGAACATCACAAACTTCGAGAGGAGCAACATCACACAATACCTCATCTTTGAAGGGCTTGATTCCATATGATAGTCGACACTGTTGGTTGACGCGAAGATCACTTCCTTGGCGGAGCCATCCAATGGTGTAGGGTTGTGGGTGTGGCGTTGTTGGCAGGGCTAGCCGCTTGACAACCTCTGCTGAGATGAGGTTCTTCTAGCTACCACTATCAACAATGAAGTGCAGTGGGGTGCCTTTTACCCACATCTGGGAATGGAAGAGGCATTGTCCTTCTTCTGGCTCATCTGGTTCACCATGCTGGAGCTTGGTGGTAGCAACGATGGCATTGGGTTTCGCGTCAATGATCCTTCTTCCCCTTTCTAGTTCTGACTCAGAGTTAGAACCCGCATCTGATTCAAGGGCTTTCACTTCAGCCACCAGCGTCTTCTTTGAACGACAGTCAACGACAGTCAGCAGTGTTATGCCAAGGGATTTTATGGAAGTTTCACCACTTCCCGATATCTTTCTTTGTCTTTCCGGTGTCCTTCTTTGCTTGTGTCTTGGACTGGTTTTCCTGATACTATGCATCTTTGCTCTATCCTTTGTTCTGTGGGGTGGGGCTACCCTTTCCTGGATTTTGTTGTGAGGGGTTCCCCGACCCAAATTGTCGTGTCTTTTGCTTGATCTTCTGCTCGATTTTGACAGCATATCGGTAGGCCACGCCCAACGATGATATGTCTAGAAATTCAATTTCGTTCTGGATGTATCTATGCAGAGCACTGCGATATTTGAGCACCAGATGTCTCTTCGAATCTTTGATACCCAACTTGGTGCGCAAGGTATGGAAGATATTTGTGAAATCTGACAATGCTTGGTCTCTTTCTTGCCGCAGTGTGGTCCATTTGGTATACAAGTCGTCATAACTTTCGACACGGTAGTATTGTTCCTTAATAGAATCCCTGAAGGATTCCCAGGTGGCCGTGACTGTAAATAATGAAGGTTCCTTTGTTTCATTTTGCTCGCAGAAATTTTCCCACCAATATTTGACATGGGGACCGACTTTGAGGAGCGCAAAAGTAATCTTTTCTTTATTCGAAAAGTTATGGATAGAGAAATACCCTTCTAGTAGATTCAACCACTTGTCTACAGCATATGCGTCTATCTGACCTTCAAATATAGGAATATCAAAGTTTATTTGTACCTTGAAGGGGGCGGTGCCTCCGCTCGAAGAAGATGTGTAGCCTGTTGGTTGTCACCGAAAGATTTGCACAAAATTATCCATCATCTCGTTCCTCTATTGCGTGAGGGCTTCCTCAATCAACAGTTTGAAAGGATCTCATTTCCCCTCATCTTTGTTTTCTCCTTCCATGAGAGGTCACTTGGGTGTGCGAGAGATTTTGTCCTCAAGAGAAACAAGCTCGAGACCCAAATCTTTGTACTGTGACCTCGTTGGGGACATGCATTAAGACGACAAGGAGCAGACCGCTCTGATACCACTGATCCGGATTTTATGAGAAGAACGAAATGACTACAGATTATTACCAAATGCTTAACATAGAATAACAAAGATACAGTAAAACTGGTTTTCTATTCAATAAGGAAATAAGCTGAAACTGTAAAATGCAGTGGAAAACAAACTTGTTGGAATGGTGGCGGCTTATCTTTGAGAAGAGATGTGACGACTGCGCTCATTCACAAGAAAATCATTACAATGAGGCTCTCAAGGCCTTTTTACAATAAACAAGAGTTTCAAAAACCCTAAACATCCAAAAATCTAACTGTAGGAGATGAAGCGCCAAAAGTCATGTGGGCCCCGTTTGGGTAAGTCAGTACATCAACTTCTCGGGGTCGTAACTTTTGCATACGATCTTTGTTTTAGGCGTATGATAGTCCATTGGAAAGATCTATCTGAGGACTACAACATTTGCACAAATTTTGTGACCGCAACATACCCCAAAAAAACGTCGTTTAGGGCCTCAAAATAGATCCAGAAGTTCAGGACTCGAAAAACTACTAAAAATAGTAAATTATCAAAATTGCTAGAAAGTTGTTTTGAGCCAGCTGGAAAAGGTGGGTGGCCACCGATATCCACCTCGATCATCCTCTCTATGTGTATGAGTCTCTGTGTTCATCCTAAGGTGGGAATTAATATAGCTACTGCCTGATGCAAAAAACCATACCGACATAATTTATGTGGGGCTAAAACAAATTGTAAAATCCATACACTAAACCCCTCTTTATTCCTATTTTCCTTTTATTTTATTTATTTGATAATAATATGCTAACCATATTACCTTATCTCTTCTAAGACGCTTTGAATGTTTAAGCCACATGTTTTTCCTTATCCATCTTCTAGGTTGAGAAATTCCTTCATAATCCTCCATACATGGATACAAAATAAATATTTCACTTCAACACTCTTTTATTCCTGTAATTACATATATTTCTACATAGAAAAAATACTAATTTGATTTTTTATATTTCTTCATAGGAAAAATAATAATTTTATTTTTTAAAATATTTAGAATTGGAGATCCTATACTTTTAGAATTTAGAAGTGATTTTAGGCTTTAATTTTTAGATGAATTTCTAAATTTCCTTATTATTTAAATATTGAAAAAAAATTAAATTGTCATAAGACTTTTGATTTTACACAACAACAAAGTCCCTAAAATCCCTTCCTTTAAAAGAAGTCATACTTATCCATGTTCCATGGATGATTAACAAGTAAGCCATTCACCATGATTAATATTTAAAGCTTGCCCATATTATAAACAAAATTCCATTAACTATAGAACTTAATTTTGTAGGCAATACTTTCAAAATAAGCTTAAGATCAAACTTCAATTCTCAATACAAAGTTTTCAAAATTGAGAAAAACTAATTACCTAGAATAAATATATGTGAAAAAATATATTTTACAATCAAGTACAAATGGGTTGCATTATTTTATATATTAAATGCCATATTTATTGTGTCAAATGTTATATTCAAGAAATATTGAAAGAAAACACATTTAAATAAATTTATCTTAATTTTAAAATATAAAAAAAATATTTTTTAAATATTTTATGGATTTGTTATTTTTGACTAGTTTAATAAGTTAAGGTGTGGGTTTAGTTTGCTAGGCAATCCAAGTTCAATACCTAAAAATCCAACCATGTTAACAGTTGATCCAGACTAGACCAAATCCAATCAAACCCCAAAACAATATTTTATGAATTTAAAATTCAAATAAATCTTTAATATACTATTTTTTAAAATTAAAATAAATCAACGCAAACAAATTTGAAGCTCGTTTTCAAAATAAGAAACTCTTCCACGGAATCAATGTCTTATTATATTAGAACGAGACAATTCTGCGATTTGAAGCCCAAGCGAAATCATTTGTTTAGGCACGACGAGTCTATAAAGAGGTTTATCTGTGAATGCTCTATTCATTATTTCCATGGCAAATATTCCTTCGTTTCATAGATAAACCATTTTAATAGCGCCAATGTCCTCTATCTACAACATTGATAGCCAGTTGGTAACTGGAATCAGGATAGTTGGTTCCACTCCATCTGAGTTTGACGTCTCGAAAGAAAGCCAATGGAATCAGGATAGTTGGTTCCACTCCATCTGAGTTTGACGTCTCGAAAGAAAGCCAAAAACATATATTAAATTTAGAATACCTTATTGAATGTTCAGATAGCCATATTATTATGAATTTGACACGTTTCTTTCTTAGAACAGAGTATATTCATGGTTCCTCTATTATTTATGTTGCACATTTCCAGCGCTTTGATGTAATTGTAGGCTTCGGAAATTCATTCATATGAGGATGAAATGAGAAGAGCGAGCAGAATGGATATTATGGAGGAACAATCCAGAAATATTGATGCGAGCATTCTCTTCTGCTGGTCTAATTAAAGTCACGATTAAAGTCACGATTACGGGTCTTCTCGTCTAATTACTCTTCGTAGATAAGAAAACTATTCTGATCTTGTTGTCCATTAATATTTGATAAAATGGGAGAGTAGAGTGATATGAACAAATATTTAACTACTTAGAATATCAATACAATGGACTCTATTATATAGAGTATACAAGTTGTTATCAGATCTAACTTATTCTAAAGATAACTAGAGAGGTTGAGAGAATATCTCAACCACACACCAAACTAGGTCCTCACCAATCCAACTCTCTAACAACCTTCTAGAAATAAGATCACACAACTCAGGTAAAGATTAACTCACCTCTCAATACATTATCAATCATATTAGATAAGTAGGAATTATATATTCCAACACTCTTGTAACGACCTCCCTATTTAGTTACGACAACAAGCCTCACATAACAAGTGCAAATTTTTTTTTGTGTGTGTTCGTGTGTAGAAGGATAATAAGGAAATTATACTCAACGTCGCCACACGACGATGAACATGACGCATGCAACTCACGTGACAACAACATAATGACATAAGAAGCACATCAACAACTGAAAGCACTGGACAACAATCAACCGAAGAAAAAATAAGAATTACCACCCACCCGCCCTACCCTGCAATGGTTAGGACCTCCACAACACATAAGCAACGCTCAAGCCCAGGTTCCCATCGATTTTGACCATTTAAGGCCTCAAGGCTGGCGACTGTTCTATGTAACAAGGAGGTGTCTACATGCCCCCCGACACAAGCAGACCAAACACATTAAATGTCTACAAACCAAGTACAACATTAATTGTAATGGACAACCACACCCTCCACGGGAAGCGCAAGCTAAAATGATTCCGCCATCAATCCAACCATTATTCAAGGTCAAATGGTCATTATCTATGATTTAATTTAGTGTTAATTTCAGATTGATTAACGAGTCTAAATTCCATTAGTCAACAAGTTACCAACCAAACTTAATCATGAAATACAACTCAATTTAGCGAGTTTGGGTTACCAATTAGATGACATCTAAAAAATCTAACCAACATCAATTACATATCTAGTTTAGTAAGTCTAAATTTCAGCTAGTCAACTATTTGGCAATTCTAACTTGACCTTAAAGCAACAAGCTAGCAAGTAAAAATCATTATTAGACATTAACTACAAATATCCACTTATATCCATATATCCAATTATATCCAAATACATCCATAAATGGAACGAGATCCGATAATTACATGAACCATTAATAAGAACTTATTTTAAGATGAAAAACATCACTCCCTAAGGGATAATCCTAGTTAAAACATGATTATACCTAATAAAATTAAAGAGATGTTAGTAAATACCATCATCAATTTGATTCTAGTTACATTATCCAAAATGTGTCAAAAAGAGGAAAAAAACATGGAATTTGAAGAGCTSGAAATAAAGAATCCACTTCAAGRAAAATTTATAGTGTAAATTATTTTTCATAAGAAGATCTTCATTACAATCAACATGGAGTGAGAAGTATATCAATATTACAAATTTTGATACAATAGTTAATTAAATATATAAAAACTTAAGAATAAAACTATTAAATTAATTAACCTTTAATTACAATGATAAATGTCACATTCAAATTTTGATACAATAGTCAATTAAATATATAAAAACTTAAGAATAAAACTATTAAATTAATTAACCCTTAATTACAATGATAAATGTTACATTCAATCCTCAATTATAGATCAATTTAGCAAGTCTAGAATTGCAATTTTGGTCATTACTCACGAATCCAATTTTATTCATTATTACAATCCACTTGGCAATTCTAAATTAATCCAAATCTCTTTCTACTAGCCATTAATCATTAATAAAACATTAACTAAAATAATGTAAAATGCTACTATTAAACATTGAGGCACAACTTAATCTCAGCATGGCATCTAGCTGTATTAACCGAACTAAAAATGACAAGCTGTCAATAAAATTAAGGAAGTCTGCTGGGACAAGACAAGGTCTTTAATGCAATGCAAATTCCAAGTTGTTGGTTAGTTGTACAAGGCAGGTACCCAATTAGGTAAATAAGTCTAGTCACAAGGTGGATTACAATCAATATAAGGCAGACTGAGCTAGACACAACACACAAGAGATGTCCACTAACTAGGGGCACTATCGATGCTGGCGTCCCATCCAGATTTTCTGCCAAATCTACTGGCGATGGTAATACTTATGGTGAGATCCTCAAAAGGTCGTTACACAGCAATATATAAATACTTGCTTACAAGACGCCAACGCCCTCTCCTCCACAACCCGCAGGTCGGAAGGTCCACGTCAGCACAGGATCTTTCCTTTCATTCGGCCCGAAGAAATCCAACTAGTTCTTCTATTTCCCTATCGGGAAATCTGCACCCACAACAATCCTCGTGGGATCCCCTCTCTACACTTAGGAGATCGGAATTCGCGACTTTGCGAATCCAATGGTCGAGCGTCGGTCCCCCAGATCCCCGAAACCCAACAACAGTCAACGCTGACTTTCCCTTTCAGGATTTTATCTATCGCGATTTCGACACTCGCGATATCAAACGACTTGTTTTTCCAACTCCCGAATTCTGATTCACCGAAACTCCGACGCACGCACGTGTTTACCTTTCAACCGGTCCTTCACTCCATCGGCATTTCGGAGTTCACAATATCGCAAATCCTAATGCATATGCTCCAAGACTTCTCACCACGAAACCCCGAAATGGGGTGCCACCTGTCCACTCGCCGACTCTTGTGGCCCACACGGTTCCTTTGGCTGTCGGGATATCACGTTTCGTGATTTCATGATTTTCGTTGCAATGTTCATGGGACTTCAACTCGTGAAACCCCGATACACGATTCCTTGTGTAAATCCGATGGTCCTTGTAACTCGGATCTATGGTCCTGCCACTCCTGAGCTTTCAACCTTTAGAGAACACGTCGTCATATCTCCGCTGCACCTCTGTGAGATCTAACGTCTCACAGAACTTCGTGAAAACTCCTCAGAGAACTTCGACCGTTCGTTCTTTCTTGATGATCCATGCGAATGACCAAGTGTTCCTTCACAGAACTTGTCTCCCTACGCGTAAAATTGCGACACTTCTTATGAACTTCCAGTCACAACTTTCCTTCACTGTCCTTCAACAGTCTCGAAGGTCTTATTCTTCCTAAACTTCCTTATAATTTTGAGCCTTAGAAAAGACTCTTGTGCGCACTCCTAGCGGCAATCTCTCAACTTCCTCCTCTCAGGTCCTCACGCCTGAAACTTCACTCGGCCTACGCACTCCTTGCACAGCTCCTATGCCTGTCTGCACTTTTGAGAGACTGAGAACAAAAGAAACCCTATCTGAGCACTCTGTCAATGCACTCATTGGGGACAATTCGACTGCACTCCTTGCAGGAACTCTCGGCTCAAATAGAGAAACAATTGAAACTCATTCCTTCTTTCTCTTCAGACTTCAAACTCAAACATGAAATCATATACACAACACATAAGGAAAATGTATAACAAGAAGCAAACATTCATGAGCACATCATTCAACATCAATACACAGAGAACAAACAAAAAAACTATGAATTTGAATCAACCTCTTCTATTAATCCAAATATTTGTACATGGGTGTTCTTACACATCTCTCTGCATGCTCTTGCTCCAATGCTTCATCTTCTCATGATACAATACACAATGAGGGTGTCTATATCCCGTTTCCCTCTTGCGCTCTAAAACTGTCTAATCTAGAATTAAATTCTATCTACCTGTATTAACTACTTTAAATGCCTTCTACCTACTAAGGACGAGAGATAAAGGCGCCTCTTCTTAATGACTTCAATTAAGATTGTGCAACAACTCCAAGGTGTTTTCAAAATTTGTGTTGGGCTTGTCCAGCTATCCGATTGTCCTTGTGCTGGCTCGCTTGATGTTGGGAATGCTCTAGCATCATACTCCCTCACTTGAAACTTTTCATGGGCTCCTGTCCATGAGCACATGCACTGTCTATCCATGCTTCTGGATCTCTACTTCACTCTCCCAGCTGGAATCTTCGACTGGATGGTTCTTCCACTTGACAATATACTCAAAGTATTCTTTCCTTCTAGTTTTGTTACTCACCCTCTTGTCCAGTATGCGCTCCATCTGTGGATTATCTGCAACTGGCATCTACTTCGTCCACTGGACCACTGGCTGCTCATCTCCAGTTCCTGTTTCCTCAGCTCTATATGGGTACAAATCAGAGATATTGAATATCGGAGAAATTCCGATCGCATCAGGTAATTCAATCTCATAAGCATTCGCCCCAATTTTCTTCAAGACCCTACATGGACCGATTTTCTTCATATTCAACTTTTTATATGTTCCCCTCGGGAACCTTTCTCTTCTCAAATGTGCCAGAATCAAGTCACCAACTTCAAACTGAAGTTGTCTCCTCTCTTGATCTTCTCTACGCTTGTATTTCTGGCTTGAATTCAACAGACGCTCCTTCACCTGACAGTGAATTTTCTTCATCGCCTCTACAAATTCTTCTGCACTAGTGCTCCTAGTCGCAGTCTATTCTGAATCCATCAGTTCAGAAATTCCTCTCGGCTGCATGCCATAGACAACCTCAAATGGACTTTTCCCTGTGCTCCTGTTGACCGAATCATTATAAGAAAACTCTGCCTGGGGTAATATGTTGTCCCACTGGCTATGGTGTTCTGTCACCAAGCTTCTCAGTAAGTCTCCCAGACTTCTGTTCAACACTTTTGTCTATCCATCCGTCTGAGGATGATAAGATGAACTAAATGACAAGTTAGTTCCTAGCTTCTTCCATAAGGTCCTCCAAAAATGCCCTATGAATTTTGTCACTTGTGTCTGTATCCGAAACTATACTCCTTGGAAACCCATGAAGTCGAATGAACTCTTTGAAAAACAGATTCATAATGTGAGTTGCATCACTGGTCTTCTGACATGGAATGAAGTGTGCCATCTTGGAAAATCTATCCACCACCACAAAGATTGAATCACAACCTCTTTGTTTTCTTAGCAACCCCAATACAAAATCCATGCTAACTGCATCCCACGGCCTCTCTGGTATGGGAAATGGTTGATAAAACCCTGCATTCTTCTTTCTTCCCTTCGAATGCTGGGAAATTCTGCATCTGTCCACAAATCTCTTGACATCTTCTCACATTCCCGGCCAAAAATACAAGTCATTCAGCTTCGCAAATGTTTTTTCATGACAAAAGTGTCCTACCAATCCTCCATTGTCTTTCTCCTTCAGTAGATTCTCCCTCATGGAGCACTTTGGAAGACAAAGTTGATTGCCCTTAAATAGAAATCCTTCCTGGATCATGTATTCTTCCCATTGGCTCCGGTCTCCGAGAATTGGATTCTCAGCCGCTTCACATGCCTCTTGAAAATCTGGATCATTTGCGTACATGTCCCTGAGATCATCAAAACCCAACGTTTTGACTTTGAACTCCTGCAACAGCAAACACTTCCTGCTCAAAGCATCAACCATTTTGTTAGCAGTACCACAAATATGTTTTATTACAAAAGTGAAATTCTGCATATACTCAACCCATTTAACATGTTTATGATTCAACTTTTCCTATTGAGTCACAAACTGCAGTGCATGATTGTCACTGTATAAGACAAATTCTTTCAGGATCAAGTAATGCCTCCATTTCTTCAATGCATGGATGATAGCATAAAACTCCTTATCGTACGTGGAGTAATTCACTTTCACCTCATTCAGCTTCTCGTTGAAGTATTCTATCGGTCTATCTTCCTGACTCAAGACTGCCCCAATTGCAAATCCACTTGCATCGCATTTCACCTGAAATGTCTTTTGGAAATATGGCAACACCAAAACTGGTCGTTCCGTAATCTTCCTCTTCAAAAGATTGAAAATCTTCTCAGCCTCCTCTATCCAGTGAAAAGACATGTGTCTCTTCTTCAATGTATCCATCATCGCAGCACTAATTCCACTAAAATTCCTGATGAACTTCCGGTAGAAACTAGCCAATCCGTGAAAATTTCTCACCTCAAATATATTCTTCGGTGATGGCCAATTCTTGATTACCTCCACCTTATCTGGATCCATCCTCAACTTATTTGCTGAAATAACAAATCCCAAGTAAATGAGCTCTGTCTTCATGAATGAGGACTTATTCATATTTATCAACAGCTTCTCCTATTGTAGTTTCTGCATCACCATAGCCAAATGCTTCAGATGCTCTGCTACTATTTTACTGTAAACTAGTATGTCATCCAGATACACAATGAAAATTTTTCCGATGAACTCCCTCAGGACTTCGTTCATCAACCTCATGAAGTTAATCGATGCATTTGTTAATCCAAATGGCATAACAAGCCATTCATACAACCCTTCGTTGGTTTTGAATGTTGTCTTCCACTCATCACCCTCTTTCATGCGGATTTGATGATAACTACTTTTCAAATCAATCTTTGAAAAATATTTTGCTCCACTCAAGCAATCCATCAGATCATCCATCCTTGGCAATGGAAATATGTACCTGATGGTTATATTATTGATCTCCCTTGAGTCAGTACACATCCTCTAGCCTCCGTCTTTTTTCGGACTGAGTACTGTTGGAACAACACATGGATTCAATCTTTCCCTGACCAAACCATTGTCCAACAACTCCTGGACCAGCCTCTTAACCTCTTCATTCTCTTGTGGCGTCACTCTGTACGCGGCTTTGTTTGGGAAACTGGCTCCTGGTATGAGATCAATATGATGACTCGCACTTCTAATTGGTGGCAATGAATGAGGTAATTTGTCCACAATCATATCAGTGAACTCTTCCAGCAGTTCCTGAATCTCATCTGGTAAATCATCCACCCTTATGCTAGTCAGAACAATTCTCGGTTTCCTGACCACAATGAACTGTGGATCCTCCTTCTTCTTAACCTATGTAAGAAGTTCCTTACCACTCATGAGAAGTACAGTTTTTCTTACTTTCGGCTTCACCTCCTTATCCTTAATTGGAAGCAACATGTGTGTCCTCCCATTCTTCTCTAGGGTGTATGTGTTCATTCTCCCATCATGAATCACATTATTGTCATATTTCCATGGTCTACCCAGCAATAGATGACAAACATCCATAGGAATGACATCACATAAGATCTTATCATTATATCCTCCTATCTTGAATTCAACTAAACATTGTTTAGTGACAGTTACCTGGTGTCCCTTTTGTAGCCACGAAACTCTGTATGGGCTTGGATGATCAGTCGTCTCCAGCTCCAGCTTCTCTACCATCTCTGTAGATACGATATTATCCATGCTACCACTATCTACAATGACCTTGCATACCCTGTCCTTGGTCTTGGAAGTAGTCCTGAAAAGTCTGTTCCTTTGTAATGAACTTTCCACCTCCTTCTCGGGTGCCAAAAGGACTTTTCGCATCATCAACGATCTTCCTCCTTCAGTGTCTTCTGCCTCAACATATCGCCTCTAGGCTTCGGCGATGTGAGCTTCTCCAGTCTCCTTCTTTTTATCTGGACACTCATAAGACTTGTGTCCATTCTTCCCACATGTGAAACATGTGATTACTCCACCTCTTCCTCTTCCTCTACCTCTAGTACGAGGAAAAGTGTTGTTGTCAGCATACTCCCCTCTCTGCTCAGTATGCTTCCCTCTCTGTTCAACATATGGCCCTGGCTCTGAGGTTCCACCTCTCTCCGTTCGAGTCTGAGGTTTCTTCCAGTCTTCCCTGGGATTATGGTATTTGTCCTGGGCAACTGTCTTGCCTCTTGCCTGACTCATGCCTCGGCCTCTTTGACTCTGCTTTCGGCTCATCTTCTCTTCTACTTTCAGAGCCATCTGATAAGCATCTTCCACCATTCGGATGGTTAACATGATCATCTCATACTGGATATCATATCTCAGACCATTCATGTATCTGGCAACTTTCTCATCATCACTCTCTCGATGACCTGCCCTGATGTTCAACTTGTAGAATTCCTCAGTGTATTATTTCACTGTCATCAGCTTTTGTCTTAGGCTCTGCATCCTCTTGAATAGAGTAATTTGAGAGTCCCTGGGGATGAATTTTTCCTTCATCTTCGCGATCATTCTGTCCCAACTCTTGATCTTCTACTTGCCCTTGCAGCATCTGTCATCTTGTAGTTCATCCCACCACAATGTTGCATGTCCCTTCAATCTAGTGACAACATGCTTGACTTTCTTGTCTTCTTCGAGATATTCATAGTTGAAGTATGTGTCCAGAGCTCTAATCCAGTCTAGAAGCTCCTCTGCATCTAGATTTTCCTCGTAAACTGGAATGTCCATCTTTTCTCTTGAACCCATCCTAGCAATAGCCCTGATCAAACATTCGTTTGATGCATCTTCGGCTGCAACTTCTTCTTCACGTTCAGCCTCAACTTCACTCTTGGAATCACTGAGATTCCCCACACTAACTGTGCATCTTTGCGTTGTCTCCATGTCTTCGAGTCTAGCTCATAGATCACGCATTTGTCTCTCCATAACTGGATCTGTCATCTGCCTTCCTCTTCTCTGTGACATTTCCCTATCCTCTGGTCGATTGGGTGTCTACATGTCCCTTCTCCTAGGTGGCATGGTGAATCTTCTTCTATGCTACAGAAAGCAAAGAACCTTTCTGAGCTCTGATACCACTTGACGCCAACGCCCTCTCCTCTACAACTCGCAGGTCGGAAGGTCCATGTCATCAAAGGATCTTTCCTTTCCTTCGGCTTGAAGAACTCCAACTGGTTCTTCTATTTCGCTATTGGGAAATCTTCACCCACAATAATCCTCTTGGGATCCCCTCTCTACACTTAGGATATTGGAATTCGTGACTTCATGAATCCAATGGTCGAGCGTCTGTCCCTCGGATCCCCGGAACTTGACAACAATCAATCCTGACTTTCCCTTTCAGGATTTTCTTTATCGCGATTTCGACACTCGTGATATCAAACGACTTGTTTCTCTGACTCCTGAATTCCGATTAGCTGAAACTCCGATGCACGCGTGAGTTTACCTTTCAACCGGTCCTTCACTCCATCGACATTTCGGAGTTCGCAATATCGTGAATCCTAATGCATATGATTCGGGACTTCTAGCCATGAAACCCTGAAATGGGGTGCCACCTGTCCACTCGCCGACTCCTGTGGCCCACACGGTTCCTTTGGCTGTCGGGATATTGCGTTTCACGATTTTGCGATTTCTGTTGCAAAGTTCGTGGGACTTCAACCTGCGAAACCCCGATACACGATTCCTGGTGTAAATCCGACGGTCCTTGTGACTCGGATCTACGGTCCTGCCCCTCCTAAGCTTTGAACCTTTAGAGAACACATCACCGTATCTCCTCTGCACCTCTGTGAGATCTAACGGCTCATGGAACTTTGTCAAATATCCTTAGAGAACTTCGATCGTCTGTTCTTTCTTGATGATCCCTGCGAATGACCAGGTGTTCCTTAACGGAACTTGTCTCCCTGCGTGTAAACTTGCGATGCTTCTTATGATCTTCAAGTCACAACTTTCCTGCGTTGTCCTTCAACAGTCTCAAAGGTCTTATCCTTCCTAAACTTCCTTATAATTCTGAGCCTTAGAAAAGACTCTTTCGCACACTCCTAGCGGAAATCTCTCAACTTCTTCCTCTCAGGTCCTCACCCCTGAAACTTCACTCGGCCTGTGCACTCCTTGCACATATCTTGTGCCTGTCTGCACTTTTGAGAGACTAAGAACAAAAGAAACCCTATCTGAGCACTCTGTCAATGCACTCCTTGCAGACAATTCAACTGCACTCCTTGTAGGAACTCTCGTCTCAAATAGAGAAACAATTGAAAATCATTCCTTCTTTCTCTTCAGACTTCAAACTCAAACATGAAATCATATACACAACACATAAAGAAAATGTATAACAGGAAGCAAACATTCATGAGCACATCATTCAACATCAATAAACAGAGAACAAACACAGAAACCATGAATTTGAATCAACCTCTTCTATTAATCCAAATATCTGTACATGGGTGTTCTTACATAGATCTCTACATGCTCTTGCTCCAATGATTCATATTCTCATGATACAATACGCAATGAGGGTGTCTATATCCCATTTCCCTCTTGTGCTCTAGAACTGTCTAATCTAGAATTAAATTCTATATACCTGCATTAACTACTTTAAATGCCTTCTACCTACTAAGGACGAGAGATAAAGGCTCAAGGTCCGTTTACATCATACAAGTGCGCCTCTTCTTAATGACTTCAATTAAGATTGCGCAACAACTCCAAGGTGTTTTCAAAATTTGTGTTGGGCTTGTCTAGTTGTTCGATTGTCCTCGTGTTGGCTCGCTTGATGTTGGGAATGCTTCTGGATCATTACATTAAGATGATGGTCATTTTCGGAATGGTGCATAACGCGCATCTAGTGGAAGTCTCCACAGTTCACACATGCACCCACCCATAACGTGCATTCAGTGGAATTCACCACCATCCATGCATGCACCCATCCAACAGGTAATTCACACCCAACACATAGGCATACGAAAACAAAAATGCAGGGAGGTAGCTCGTAAAGACGCAGGAAAAAGTAAAAGAAAACGCAGAGCAAAAATCATTTGAATAAAGCAGTCTTAAGATTGTATCTCTAATACGTAAAAGGAAGTCGACTCACTGGCGGTCACAATCGCAGTAAATGGTTTTCTAAAATGCATAGAGTATGTTGGTTGCATTACTGCCATTACAGGTTACAGTCCTAGAGGAATTTGAGCAACAGTCAAAAAAATGAAAACAACCAAATCTAAACATCCACCTAAGGCCGTGGATAAGCTCCTGAGACAGCATAAGAGCTCGGCTCTAGGTGCCAAGGAGGAGGCCCACAATGGGGCACACACTGCCGAATGCGTCTAGCCACTAGTAAAAATATAAAAAGGCAGAACGCGGCCAACTACTCACAAATAAAACAACGCAGCCAAGAGCATCAGCCAGAGGTTTGACCCTGCGGCCTGTCTAGCACCAAAAAAATCATATTCACACAATACCAATACACACCTATGTCCAATCACCAATAATAATCAAGCATAAACGTAGGCAAGAAACACCATCGAAAAAAGTAGGTAGAAATTTGATTCAGACATATAAATTCAGGCATAAAAACCGAGCAGGGTAGAGGGATAAATTTCTTGTGTAAAAAAAACAAATTACAGTCACAATAAGCCTACCATTACACTGAAATCTATGAAAACAATTCCTAAAATGAGGCAGGTAAAAATTTCGTTCAGAGGTGATAAAAAAAATGCAGAATGGAATCACAAGGGGGTGCATTCAGCACAGGGCTAACTATCCCAGAAAACATTTAATGCAGAGTTACTAAGGAATAGGAATTATAACAGCAGCAGAAGCATACAATACAAAAAGTCATAAGACCATCAATCAAGCACGAGCAACCATTGGGTAGACAACTAATAGGTGCATCCTTTGCACATCATCCTCACACAGAAAAGCAGGGCATTGAAATCCATAGGTATTTTAACGCTAAGGTGATGACTATAGATCAGGCTCCTGGCCGATTGCTCAGGCGAGGGTTGAGGAGCTAAGGATAAAAGGAAACCAACCATTAAGGACACAATTAATCGCAGCCAGGTGGTCAAGACATGCGGGAAAACAAGGCCATAGGAGACTACAACCAATGGGCTTAGGCTAAGAAAAGATTCCATCATCAACTTAAAAGACTTCAATTTACTTTTCCAATAAACAAGCATATCCAAGCATAAGTCCTAATACAATATACCAACAAAAATGAAGAGAGTGTACCGTTGCATGATCGCCCACCTTGAGTGTCATCCACGCACACTGTGCAACTCTCGCTTGCCGACAGACGAGACTTCACCAATACCTCCCAACCAACGCTAGGGGTACTCTTCTTCCCCCTTATCCCCCTGAGCTGCAAATGGGCCACACACACTATCCAGAGATTTTGACTAGCTCCCAGCTCACCTCGCAAGGTTGAGCTACCACTCCTCTCCGTGCTAGGTATCCCCAACTCCCACAAGTAAATCAGTCAAGTTGATATTTCTACAGCGTAATGTTATGCAAACAAAAGATCGTCCTTCATCCTTCTCCCTCTTTCAATATATAGAGTTTCAAACTTCCTTTCTTTCCTAAAATCTCATTTAATTAAATTTTTAAAATAAATTCCTAAAAATTATTTTCTGTACAAGTGTCCCCCATCCCCTACTTTCCTCCATTAATTAATTTCTTTAATTAGTTAATTATCCTATTTCCCTCACCCACCTAGAGTTACTCCTAGAATCACTCCTAGGTGTCCCCAAATTCCCTTACAGGTTTTAAAGGCTTTCCCCATTATTAAATTGCTAATTTAGTTTAAATTAGAAAGCTCTTAAATGGTAGATTCTTTACTAAGTTGACTTTCCGCTTTTTCCCTTAAGTTCCCCTTTTCCCCCTTTTGTGTTTACCTCTTTTCCTAGTTTCCTAATATTTTAGATTTTCCCTCTTTCCCCCATTTTACTTAGAACTCAAAAAGGGAGGTGTGGAAATTAACCCCTTTTTCCCTTTTCTTATTTAATTAGTATATTTTAAATTATCAAGTACTAAAACAATTAATTCCCTTTTTAAATTTTAATCCAATAGATTTTTTTGTGAAACAATTAATTTCTTAATTCCTTTATGTCACAAGATTTAATGAAGATCATAATTATTATTCAAGTGGTTTTTATTTTTTATTAATATATATATATATATATATATATATATATATTATAGAGAGACAAAATTTCACCACTAGCATAGTTTAGACATAAATCTTAAATTTTCGTATCGGGTGATATTTAATTAGGGAATTTGTTTTAAAATAATTAACACGTTATTCATCCTAAGGCCATCTAGGTTCATTCCTCTAACATCAACAATGCGACGTGCCCTTCAGGATGCACTAGGTGCTCCAAGGGTGCCACTCGCCTCATCTGTTCCCCTGCGCGACATGCCCTTCAGGATGCCCTACGTGCTCCAAGGGTGCCACTCTCCTCTTGACTGACTTGGTAGACATCAATAACCCCTGGAGTCAACACTCCGCCAGGTGAACTTATGGGAGACTAAGGGCTTCTAAGGAATAAGGCCCCCGCCTTACTGTGTGCCCCTTAGAATCATTGCACTAGTACATATTGTAAAACTTTTGACGTTCTATTTGCGGCGTTATGGACAAAATTGTCCATATTGTCGCAAAATAGAGGAAATTAAAAGAAAAAAAAATCATTTTGCCCGATAACATCGGTCTTGCCACGTTGACGTTTCTCTTTCCACATTGACGTCTCTCTTTCCATGTTGTCATCACTCTTGCCACATTTTCCACCTAGTTGTCTCTATTGCCACGTTTATGGCATAAACGTCTCTCTTTCCACGTTTGTGAAGATTTTTGTCGCAATTGCGACATTGTGGAAACTAGGTTTTCCCCCTCCAATGGCCACCTTAGTATGTTGACCCAGTCAAAATACTAACGGTCACTTAGGTTTATATAACATCGAAATTGTGACGTGATAAAATCTATAAATATGTTGCATTTAACGGATGTTGCGACAAGTTTGCTATAATAATGACGCTTCAAAAGGGTTTGTGGGTCTTCTCGGCGAACAAAAAAAAAGTATTTGTTTTAGTATAAGTCTGTGGGGAAGAATGTCAGAAAACATTAGAGTTGGGAAAAGAATTAAAGAGGGTCAAAAAGGGTGACGGTAAATGTTATTGAGTGACTTTTTCCACCTCCAATTCCTTCTCCTTCAGAGCCCCGTAATACATCTCGCCAATCCCCAACAGGTAGACCCTATCCGTCGACAATTGCTAGTAGTTGGCCCTCATCATAGACACTCTCTCTCTAAGTGTATGAAATTCATCCATGGAAAATCCCCCATATGAACTACCATGTCCCAATGATGCCCTCCAGTAGTAATCTGCCACCAATGCATGTGTCATCAATCATAAATATAGAAATGGACATACATCCACCAGATGCATGATGAACAACACAAGTGATGTAGACAGTCGTCCTCACTGTCACCCACGTACTAGATGTTGACCACCCTAAAAATGACCCAAGGCCAATCTTCAGGCAGACCCAACAACCAACTCATTTCCCACACCACCTTTCGAATGAATGGAAAACCTCCACTGTCAACAAATAAAACACAATACATCACATTGGCTTCATGGAGCCAACAACACAACGAGACTTGAAAAACGAAAACCACAAGAAATCACATCATCCACAAAGAATCTCAATGACTCAAATCAAACCTATATATACTAGATCCCACAACCATCTGAAGAGCCCACAACACAACTCATGTGTTACCAAGAATTTTCCCAAGGAATACAAATGCAAAGCCCTACAAGGGAGCCACAATGATCGCCCAAACTTCATGACAAGTGGAGAAAAGTGTTATTTCAAAGCGCCTCCCAAGATGAGTTTTCACTACACTTACCACCCATGTGATACCGAGTGACATGATAACAAGCCAAGAACCGACCAACCCTACAAATGGCCCCGGGCCAATCTTCGAGTGGACCTGGTAGGCAACTCCTTTTTATCACCACATCACCCATGGTCCTCATTTCCTCCTCCATGTTTCCTTGGTACTCCTAGGGATAAACCCTAAGACACTTGGATTGTGAGGAAAAATACTAGGAAACATGTGGAAACACATAGATTATGATTCAATTAAAAAAATGAATATATACAGGAAATTATATATAAAAATATTGTAGTTTCATAGGGAAAACATTGAATGATATATTAATGAGGGAAGAGAGTAGCATACATCCATGCTATAATGGTAAGTGAACTATGAATACATGAATTAGCTGAGAATTATGGTTGAGTGTTAAATTTTTCATGTTTTAGGAGGTAGTGTGATATATCTAGGGAGGTTACAAGAATCTAGGGAGGTTACAACCAATCCCCATTTTTCCTCAACCAATACATTGGACCAAAAATTGATGTCCAAGCATGAATCTACCTCAAAATCACTATAATTAACTGATTTACACCCTATTACATCATTACCACATCAAAAAGTAACATTTTTACTTCATAGATGTCGAATTTGGCAAAAAATTGTTGAAAAAACCAATTCCAGGACAAAGCGTAGCGAAACTGATAGAGAGCGTAGTGTGCTAGGAAAAATAGAGTTTTGGAGGCCTTCCCGAGGTCCAAATATAGATCTAGAAAGTGTTATAGAAAGTTGGGGATGCCTACTAATTGATGAAATGCTTAAGAAACAAAATTGGAATGATCTGGCCCTTCAAACTCATCTTCTCCCAAAAGTACTCAGAAAGTGTAGCGTGCTGCTCCAAAATGTGGCAGAAAGGTCAATTTCAAGTGGTGTTTTTCTCTTCATGCATGCTATATTTGACCAAAATTTAGCTCTGGATAGTCCAAAGTGATGTAGAAGTCATGAGGAATCTGAAAATACAAACCATTTATCATTTTGAATCCTCCATCAAATATCTACTACTTGTAATGACAACATTGTGCCTTACTGGATTCATAATGGCTTTGTAACAGTTGGTGATGAGAATATGTCTGATTCTTTAGGAAAGTATGTCACACTTCACTTTGAAGGACTGTGAAGAATGTATTTGGTTTTCAAAAGCATGCTGAGGAAGTCCTATAAGACCCAGAGGCACTAGAAAATGTTGTAAATCTTGCAGAAAGGTCTCTGTAATGAGTTTCCATTTGATTTAAATGCAAAGGATTATGTAATGGAAATGAAAACAATGATTTGTACTATAATCTAGGAATAGGCATAAATACCCCTCAGTTGATGTAGGTATATTAAGCTTCAGGAGATGTTGAGCATGGATTAGTAAACATTGTGGAATGATACTTTTATTTTGAGGCAAGTTGCAATGAAGAGGGCTATTTAATAGTCATTGAATTTTTGTTGGGAATTATGTTTATATGTTGTATAAGTTTGACTATAACAGTGACCAAACTAGGATCCATCCCTTTTCTTTTCATTTTACAAGGATTTTCAGGGCATCCCTGACATGCCAATTTTGGGCTTAACTAACAATGGTTTCCTTTCACAACACTATGCTTACATAATAAATACTACCCAACTTAACCTGCAAAAACGTTTTCTCCCACTTGTTCTTTAGCTAAAGTTGAGGGTCCATTTGAAATGGTCAAAGCTATACAAATATCACAATTCCCATCATTCTTACTTCTTGCACAAAAATTCGAAAGCAAGTGAAGGCCAACAAGCCTCTACCACACCCATTGAATCACCCTTGAGTCAATTCTATTTCTTCGATGTTAACTGATATTCTAATTCCCCTTGAAATGAAGAGGCCAATT
>JZKD02S1926045.1:149677-209283 GCA_000966675.3 Picea glauca | reverse complement strand
GTTTGTTTACTTAAATTTAGTACCTATTGCCAAATTTTATTACGTAAGTATGGAGATAGATTGTAAATTATGAATATTTTACTTCTTTAAAGACTTATAGAAATTATAGAAATTGAAAAAAAAAAATTAAACGTTAATTTGAAATCTGGGCTCTACACTTGTTACGACGATCTTTAAAGAGTATTACGACCAGCTCTCCAAGCCTTGTGAAAAAACTGTGTCGCATGCTCTCAAGATGCGTGTAAGCTCTGCGTTGTGAGGATCGTGTTGCTCTCCCGACTGTGTGAAGAGGCTTACTGCTGAAGCTCTGATACCATGATAAATTGTGGAGCAAAGAGAAATGTTGAGAGAAAAGAATAGTATATTCAAATGTATGAAGAAGTACAGAAGCGTTACCAATAATAGGAAATAGTTGAGCTTATATATGCTCAAGCAAGGCAGAAATAGAAAGTACAATTGTCCAGTACAGCTGGCAGTGTACGGTCATACTGTTGAGGGTACAATATATTTAACATGGTTCTGGATTTTTTTTCACTCTAAGTAATGTGGAAGTTTATGGAGTTGATGCTATTGAGCGTATTCTTGAAGATTTGATTGCGGCTGGAAAGCATGGTTTGAGAAATATTGATTTGATTGCGGATGGAGAGCATGGTTTGAGAAATATTGATTTGTCTAGTGAGCCATCATCAACCCATGCAATAGGAGCAACTCCTTTGTGAGATGAAAAGGGCTCAAATAGCTTTGATGAGCTTCATTTTATTTTTGATGGCAAGGAACCATATGGGGGTTTACGAGAAAAAGAAGATGATTCTAAAGCGAATTCCCATGATCGAACAATAGAAATGATCCAACAGAAGGGTGGAAGGATGGAAGGAGACACTATTCTGTAGATTTTGATGCAGAAAGTGAGGTCACTTGAATTGAATCTTTCTGTTTTAGAGAGATACTTGGAATAATTGACTATTTGATATGGCGATCTCTTCTCTAATCTGTCTGGAAAAGGAACTAGATGAGAACACTCTATATTTACACCAAATCAGGGAAGAGTTGAACCATCTAAGAAGCACAAGAAGATGATGGTATGTTAAATTAAACCTATTATTTTCTGCGTTCAAACCCTTGCTATGTGGATTAAAAATAAACTGGCACATAGACATTGCATGTTATCCCTAGTCAATGAAATTTTTTTATTAGCTACTTTAAAGATAATAAAAATTTAGAAAAACCGAGGAAGAAATCATACCTGTGGACGAGAGAACGATTTGAATAAAAATACGACTTCTGCATAATCTTCTTCCAGACGTAGAAAATCCCATGATCTCATTGTATGCAATTTATGCATCCTGCTGGGGAACACTGAAACAACTCCAAGAATTGTTGTCCAATACCAAAAATCATCGATTGTTTTAGTCCCATAATAGTTATTTGTTTCTAGGAGGATCTTTCAAACTGTCAACCACTTTGACTAAATATAGTTTTATCTTATGAGCTGCATATTTGGCATGCCACTGGGGGATTCTTAGTAAAGTCCAAATAAGAATGGGTTGAGAATGGAAACTGTGCTAATTGTGGTCAATTATTTATGCTAAATGTAGTAAACTTTCACCTGATTATTTCTCAGTGCTAGACCTCAACTAAATGAGCCAACCCTAGTAGGGTTATTATTACCATGGATTCATCAGGTTAAGAGGTATCAAATCCTGGAGGTGTTAATCTCAATGTTTTGGCACCTTGAGAATTTGATACTTCACATTTCTCACTTTTTTGCATCTAGACAAGCAATGTGATCCATCAACCTTTTGTGTTTCTAATTGAATGTTGGCGAGGAATTAGGCACATTGAGTATGGCCATTAACACAAATATTGCTAAAACTCAGCTCTAAATGTCATCTGACATGCTCATATGACATGCTCATATAGGTGCTTGAGTTTTTTGTGAGACCAGAGTTTTCATGGTTATGTACTATTTTAGCTTTTACACATATACAAATGGATGGAAAACCATGCACAAATGTGTTGAATTTCTATTCCATATAATTTGTTTGCTATAATTGTCTATGTAAGAGAAATGTAATTTCCTGGCATTGCACAGTTGAACCGATATGAGTTGATTTTGTAACAATGTGATCACATAAAGGGATTTTTGCTAGACTTCTCCTTCTAAAGATGTAATTTCCAGGCATTGCACAGTTGAACTGATTTGAGTTGATTTTGTAACAATGTGATCACATAAAAGGATTTTTGGCATTTGCTAGACTTCCCTTCTAATGCACCTCTTCAATAAAAAATTACAACTTAGAAAAATATTTCCTAGCAAGATATTTCCAACCTTTTTGAATGAACACTTTACTCAACATCAAAGAAAAAACTTGATATTGAGAATAGTGAAATGTAAAAGTGAAATTAAGTGAACTGAGCTAGTAATGTTGAGAGAAGTGAAATGTGAAAGTGAAGTGAGCGAGTAATGTAGACCAATAATATAGAGAACAATGAAGTGTGTAAGTCACAGTGAGCGAATAATGTAAAGAACAGTGAAATGTGAAAGCGAAGTGTGAAATTGAAAATGTGCTCATCTCTTCATTGTTCTTTATATTATTCACTACTATTTTTCTTCGGAAGATGGGTAAAGTAATTATTCAAGAATTTGAGCATGAAATTTAATACACAGTTAAATTAAACTAAAACTTGAACATAAAAATATTGTGCATAGTTTAACCAACCATTCTCTCAGTATGTCAATATGAGAAAATCTACATGTTGAAAAAAAATATTTAAAATTATCTTAAAAAGAAATATGATCATTCCAAATGAGAATTCGATCAGTTATGTGAAGGCATGAGGAAGTTTACAAAATAGGAATCACTTCAGAATAGACTGGAGTCCCCTCCTATGAATGAGGTTTGCACTGGGGTGAATATGGTTGTCTAGATATTCCTGTAGTTTCAACCTTCATAGAGACAAAAAAACAAGCCGATAAATTTAAGAACTTACAAGCTATTACTTGGGCTTGTTGCTCGGAGAGAACTGTCGAGAACCCATTGATGGAGTGTGTGTATGAATACATTAGAGATTTTCTTGACACCTCTCTACTGCATTAAGCTCACCAACAACATCAAATCAGTCCCAATTTCGCCTCCCTGACATAGTTGGAGATTTGAAGCGAAAAAAGAGGTAGGGTTTTGTAACCTGTTTATCATCTTTACTTCGGTTATATAAGGTTCGTTTAATTGTTACTTTTGTAACCTATTTATCATCTTTACATCGGTTATATAAGGTTCTTTTACTTTGGGACCTTCATTTTATTTGTTAATTGTTACTTCTCAGTGTTGCATCCCTCTATTTGTTGATGTTATTCGTAATTACTCTGGCTTTCTGCATTTTTATTTTTACTACGCCGCACATTTCCCTACATTCCATGAATGATGATATATATTCTATTGAGATTCTAAACTATAATAGCTACATACATTCAGTTGCATTTTAGTTTTCTCCCTTCTTTATTTTAATGCCACACATGTCACATACACATCTGCAATCTATTTCAAATTGATCCTTCTTGAATCTTAATATAAATAGACTGTCGTATCATTCTTTACCTAACAGTTGCTCTGTTAAGAACTTGGAAGATATAATATTAGTAAAATTCATACCTAGAAATCTAATGTGGATCAAGGCATTCTCAATGCAATAATATCATTGAAGTTTGATATTGGTAACTGGTTACACTTTTTTTCTGAATTCCTCTGCATGTCTATATGCTTTTATTCATGAAAAAATTGTATTTCCATGGATAGTGTAGACTCCACAAAAATATAGAATTTGTTTTATGTCCATCTATAATGTTCTTTGAAATCTGACATGACCTCTGTTTTTTTTTACTGAAATGAGGAAAGATTCAACCAAACCAGACAGTGAGTTAATACAATATAAAAGTTCTAAGTCTGAAGCTATGAAGTTCAAAGAAAACAAAATATGCAGTGTGTTTGTCTAAAGCCCGCCATGCTTTTACAGTCTTCCTCAAAAAAGAAATGCCCCTATTACTACAAATTCTTATAAATTGCCCTAGTATAAGCTTAAACTTGCAAAGCATGAACCTAGATAAAAGCAGGGGAAAATATCCATTGGAAACTTTCTATTGGTTTTGAGTTTGCTCCTTTTCAACAACTTCATCAATTTCCATAGGCTTGATGACCTGGTGGACTGTATCTTCTTCAATTTCCCGTCTATTGGATATGCCATTGATGTGTTGGGGCTTTTGGTAGAACCAGGAATAATTTGAACAAATATATCATGCTTATATACCAGCCTTTCAATCTAAGAATTCTGGATATACATCCTCAGCTCCAAGTTAGATATTTTAGACTTCATTTCCTCTGTCTGGTTCTATGCATTGGCTGCCATTTAGGATATGGATGATAGATGGAAAGATTGGATTCAAATTAACCTACAAAATTCAGCAATGTTACAAGCATTTCCCCCATTGCAATGCTTTCCACTCTCCATTGAAGGGAAAGACAATAGGTCAACATAAAAGTGCACCCAAAACTTGGTCATCCTTCTAAAAAGAATCCTCGGCTAGACAACACTCAACCTCAAACCATTCCACCTCCAAAGCACCATTGCAAACCTAATCTATAGTGCCACCAAGGGAGAGCAAATGCACCTCTCCGAATGCATTGAACCTACAAAAAACATTTCTACAATGCGAACTAAAACAACATTCAAATCCCTTATCTCAAGCTAAATCTTCCCACCATTAAAGTCCCAAGCATGTTGAGAGATGGCATGGGTAGTGGGGGGATGGAGTGAGTTAAATGCCTTTGCATGGTGATGTAATTCAAAGGCCATTTGTCCACCTATTCAATGAGGGTTTCCCTAATTTAGTTGATTAGGGAAATTGTCATGGGAGATGATGCAAAAGGATTTCCCCCACATTTTGGATCATTTGATCCTGATTCAAAAGAACAAATCTATTTTCCATGTCACGTGCTTTAGAGTTTTGATGACGAAGGACATGGTAAAAAGTTATCTGATCGAAATGGTCCATTGTTCTTTGAATTTTGTCTATCAATCTAAACAAGTTGGAATATTTTGTTGTAGACCTCTTTTTTATTTTGAAGGTGTAATCGGTTAATGATTTAGTCTTAATATTTTGGGTGTGATTTTTCTTCCATAAGGAGTGTATGAACCTTGTTATTAACTTCAACCAAGATTCATCCTAGATCCTTTTTCAATCCCCTGTCTCTCATTTTTGTTCTCACTTTCGCAACAACATCCTACTTGCGAGAAGAAGCATAGATGTTTGAAAGTAGTACATAATATCAAGTGTTTTCAGGCTCCAAGTCAAAAATGTGTTTTGCCACGCGTTCCTCTAGCTCAACATTACCATGAATTCTGCAGGCACCAAGCAAGGCTCCCCACACACTAGCACAAGGTTCTATTGGCATATTTATAATGCACTCTCCTGCCTCACTCAGTCGCCCAGCATGACCAAGAAGGTCAACCATGCATGCATAGTGCTCCATCTTGGGTTTTATGTAATACTTTTGATTCATGAGAAAAAAATATTGCAAGCCCTCTTCCACCATGCCTGCATGACTAAAAGCATACAAAATAAAGACAAAGGTAATGTGGTTTGGTTTTATGTTTGACTGTTGCATTCGGCAAAAATAACAGAGGGCGTATTTACCTTGCCTGTGTATTTCAAACCCAACAATCACTATATTCCGTGAGATCAAAGCTCTATTAATCATTTTGTCAAACATAAGATTCACAATCACTATACTCTCGCACTTGGCATACATGTCAATTAAGGAATTCCCAACAAACATATCTGATTCATATCCACTTATGATTATGTAACCATGGAGACACTTGCCTGGTTGCAGAGCCGATAAGTGAGCAGATGCAAGGAGCACATTTGCAATGGTCACTACGTCGGGTTTCATGTCTGCAGGTTGGATTTGAGTAAAGATTGCCAATGACTCATTAGCTTTCCCAATCTGGACATACCCTGCAATCATTGCACTCCAATAAATAACATTTCTCTCGGTTTTGTCAAACAGTCGATGTGCAATCTCCACATTTCCCCTGCATTTAGTGTACATATCTATCAGAGCTCTTCTTTGCATCTGGTGTGCTTCATTCTATGCATCTTTTATTATACTTGCATAGCGGCAGGTATACGCTGCCATGCAACCTTGTTTACTATACCGATCTCTAGTTTGCATTTTTAAGTTCTTAAATTCTATATCATATAGATTTTTTTGTATCTTTGTTTAGATTGGAATTGTTGGCATTGTTTTGCTACTTCTTCCATCTTTATTTCATTCTTTGTTTCCCTTTCAAACTTAACAGATTTCTTGGATTTCAAAATAAAAGTTGTCATTTCAATCCTTGTTGCTATTGTGTTTTTGTTGTTAAACTACACCAAACTCTACAGATCACTGAAATATAGGATGTTTTGGACATAGCCTTGTATGCACCTTCCAAGCTACAGTGAGAATGTAGGTACCTTACACAAGTGCAATGCTATGTTTTATCCCTTTGCCTCGTTAAAACAAAATATAAAATTGGGAAACTGTGAATTGAGGTCCACATCATCAATATATTATTGATAATGATGTTGATGTTGCTAAAAACCGTGAAGCTCTAGTGCTCTCAAACTTATTTCTTTTGATTAGGAAATCCCATAGTATCTACACGAGACTTTGCCTCTATTTGATCTCTTTTCCTATAGTGAATTCTTATACAACCAGAACCATTGTCTGGAATACAACTTTGATAGCTCATATTCGACATTTTGATTTCATAGTCTTTTCACTACACTGGTAGGTAATGTTCTTTGTAAATGCATGTTTTAATGAAATTTATATTGATGATCAAATATCTCTTTGGAACAATTTTGTGGTCAGAAATTGCATTTTCCTTGAATTGATATATGTTTACATTTTTTGTTTTTAGAGATTGATATATGTTGTGACAATCTAAAATCTCTTATTGATCTATGAATAAAGTTGCTTGTTCTAACACCAGCAAATGAATCTTTATACAGGTCAATTGTGCTAGATTTGAACATATGAGTTGATTCACGACTGGCTGGGATATTGACATTCCCCATCAGATATTCTATTATACAAATTTGTACAATAGTAGAGTGAGACTTTAGAATGGTGTATGCCATGGCATTCATATTTTAAGAATAGCTCACAGGATTTCTAGTATTTTTTCTGAAACAAGTTTTTGCTTGTATCCAACAGGCACTTAGCTTATGGGACTTTCGTGATCACTTGTGGCAGTTGCAGGGTTGTGATTTTTTTAGGCAAATAGTCTCATTTCCAATGTGTCTAGTTAGAGTTTTGTCCCTATTCTTACATGTACATGGTATCAACAAAGAAATCACATTTGTTTAGCGATTGCTAATAAATTGTGCAGGGATGATCTTTTATCAAGTATGAGTCTTGTGTAATTTCTGGAATATCAATCTAATATAATATGCATTCTTAGTCCCTACCTTCCACCGTGATGAAAAAAAATTCCCCTCATTTCTACTTTCATCCAAAATCCAGGTGCAGAAATTTATTGTAACCTTTCTATTTAAAAATGTTCTTATTGTATTTTAAGCTGATATTTATTTAGTTACAATTACCTAAATTGTTCTGATCTGTATTCCGACTTGTTTATTGTTCCATGTAATTGTTTTTTTTTTTTTAAATAAACTGTAGAAGAATTGTATTAATAGGTTGCACCAAAGTTAACAACATCAAACCAATGTACAATCAAGGCATATAGCCGAAGAATTTGGAGTATTTCAAATTTCAAATTTTCTCACCCTCTCCGGACCTTGTCTATGATCATCTAGACTGTATACATCCTTACAAACCTGCCCTAGGTACCAAAATATCTTAAAATAAATTAGCTATCTATTGGGGCAGAGACTTGAGCAGTAAGGAGTTAAGGGATGGGGAGTGCCCCCCTTACTCCATTTGTTTCAAATTCACCTTTTCTTATTTTCGATCCGTCTTAGCCCAAATATCGGCAAGAGGGTTGCAATCTCTCTTGATATGGAAAAGATTAATTTCTCCAAAGCTTTCAACAATAGTCCCGATTCATTGAAGGATGCGAGTTAAAAGGTTTTTCTCCACTGTTTTCTTTTTGAGAATTGCTTTAACTATCGACATAGAATCACCAGAGATTGAAATATGAGAAATGTTATGCTCTTTGACAATTCTTATCCCCACATATAGAGCATATGGTTCAGCTATATTATTTTTTGCGGTTGAAACTTCAGAATGGTTTTGGCCTTATAGGGGAACACTTTATTCATGGAGAGGGAAAATGTTGCTACTACGTCTTCAGGGGATTAAATTTCTTTTCATGAGTTGAGGGTTAGCCAGGTTACATTCTAGACAATACATATTTTTCTATCATCAAGAATAAATGGTTATGGCTCCAGGGATGAACATATCATGACTCGGGAGCATGGTTCAAATCATTTTGAAAGAGTGAAAAAAGTATTATACAAAAATATGAAGTTGAATGCTTGAGTACTTCAATCAAAGCAATTATGTTTGTTGAAGGTCTTATGCATATTTTCGAGGGCATGCTTACCCAATGCATCTGTATTTAAATAATATGGGTTCATATGTGTGTCGAGGACTTCTAGAATTTTCTAAGGGTCGACCATTAGGAAAGACAGGGATTTATTGGCTTAAGATACGTTTGGCCAACTTATACGGTGGTGGTGTAGACAAATATTTTTTTGAGGGCCGACTAACATTTGTTATCAAAAAATGATATAAAAAATGATTGTGATGTTCAGTCACTTAATATATCTACTACATGGATTAACTGTGTATATGACAGTTAACATTGGTTGTTATTTGAAACTAGATGGATTAGTTGTATATATAACAATAACATTGGTTGTTATTTGAAACCAAACTTGGAATATATATGTGTTGTATATCTGCAAGCCAAATCTGCTATAGTTGTTGAAGTATTTAAATTTGTCTTTTTTCGCCCCTTGTTCTGACCGAGTATTGGGATATTGAATTTTACATGGTTTGAAATTCTCAAATATCTTCACATGAGAGATTATGAGCTTTATATCTAGATTCCAAATCTGTTATGGTTGTTTCGAATTGCTACAATTTGCATTCTATGAATTTTCTCTTCTTCTCAATGTATATATACATAACACTTGCATGCTACATGTGAATTTGTTGTGCTAGCCAAAGGATACAAAGAAATACCTGCAATGACTTCAAGTTGTATTATTGATGATATAATTGTCTGCTAAATGTCAAACAAATTGTCAGAGGTTTCAGTGAAGGCTCTGGAATTTCTGTTGCTCATGTATCTCATTGGTATATAGGATCTTGTATTGGATGGCACTTGTTTCGACATACCCAAGAAAGTACAGTATTATTTTGATCCTATCTAAAAATAGGGACTTAATCTCTAGTATATTTTTGCAGTCTTATTACGGATGATTGCACTTGAGCTTTTGGACTTTAGCTCAACAATTGTGAGTTCGTGTGATAACACACCCAAGACATATCCTAGTGATCCTAAACATCATTAGACAAGACCCCCTTTACCATTGGAAGATAGTCCTCCTCCTCAACCAACCTTGCCTAAGACCGATGATATAGATTTAAATATTGATATGGCTAGTATCTTAGCAAAGGTTAATGTACCTGTCCCTCTTAGTATTGATATTAGATATATATTTTTAAATATCTACAACATAGTCGCTATTGCGACATCTTGGAGTGTCTCTCCCATAGAAACCACATTAGAGATGATACCTCTTAGCGTCTCTCTTCCCATGTTCTAGATGTCTATCTTTCCACCTTCAAGACATCGGTCTTGCCATGTTCAAGACGTCTCTCTTGCCACGTTCAAGACATCGGTCTTGCCACATTTTAGACATCTCTCTTGCGATGTTCCAGATATCTCTCTTGTCACATTCAATATGTCTCTCTTTCCACATTCCAGACGTCTCTCTTGCCACGTTTCAGGTGTCTCTCTTGCCACATTCAAGACGTCGGTCTTTCCACATTATAGACGTCTCTCTTGCCACGTTCCAGATGTCTCTCTTGCCACGTTCCAGACGTCGATCTTGCCACCTCCAAGATGTCGCAATAACAACGAAATATATGTCGTTGGAAAAGATACATCATGTGAAATGATGTTTGAGGGGGTCCATTGTTTGTCATTCTCCCAACAATATAAAGTGGCAATTGCGTCGAACGCGCCGTCAAAATTTGACCCAAATGTACTAGTGTTGTGAGCGACTGTCGTAGTCTTCCCTCATGGCATCATGGGTCCTCTCGAACTAGGTAATCGTTAACCTATAGTTTGAGCCACGGCGGGAGTGCTAGTAGGTTGTGGCAGGGTTGTTGTCCACACCTCTCCCTCAACATCTCTGGTAGTCGTGCGTGACCCCTTTGCTCCATCTATGAGTCTAGTCGACAAGCTATCGTCAGCCTGCATCATCAAAAAATCATGTCAGAAGATATCCATATCATATCATCTAAGAAGATGCACTAATATCATAGTAAAAACAATCAAACCCCAATGGTACATTCCCTGACTCGATCCGAAGTCCAAGGGGTTCCATCGATGCCTCTGCATCCTCGAGGTCCAAAATCCTGCACACTCAGTAAACCGAGTCAATAACATCTGTCTATGTCAATGCAGTAAAATAACATGTTATCAACCCATACCGCCTCATAATCAAAATCAAAAGTCTTAATAGCATAATAATCCAGATCACATGCGAGAAAGTGTCCTCAAAGAATAAGTTTGCTCAGTGCAACAGAGCGAGATGTTAGAATTCTCCCTTACTGACTACTTATCTAAATATCTATGTGGTCATATCTTCATGTGCTTCATCTTGTACCTGCATCTGATTATTGATGTCCACATAAAAAGAAATCCATCTACCAGAATACACGGGTCACCAACCGCTTAACCACCAGTTCTCTAGCAATCATTTTCAACTACATGGTTCATTTAACTATTCTTCCTCATACGTGCCCTTCATCACATCCTCATCAACATGAGTTTTATTTTGGCTTACCCATAACCATGCTCTGGGTTTTCTCGGATTACCCTCAACCATGCACCAACTTTTCACATTGGGGGGTCTACAATGGCTAGTATAAATATTTTTCTAGGACCACTACATCAAAATATCAGACTTATTTTCAATTAGATGTGTGACTCACATTCTAATATGGTCATGAATATTTTTTTATTCCACAAAAATTACCTACATCTGTTCATCATCCAATCTCAGCTGCAATATAATGATGAGAATACTAATCTCTCTTTTGTGTCCGTCTTCTGTGTCCTTCACCATTCATCTTTGATTTCTATGACCAATTTCCATTCTACAATTGATGTTTCATGTTTAGAGTAGCTAATTCTAACATTGAAACTCTATTGAGTTAGCTATAATCAAGACATTTATAATTTCAGATTCACAGATAGCTCCATGCTAAAAGATAAATGTTGCAATCACACGCATCATATTCTTCACACAAAGACAACAAATGCACCATGCTAAAAAAAAATTGGCAGTTGTTTAGCAGTGATGAATTCTGATAACCAGATGTCGCCACAAAGTCGTGCGAGTGAGAGCACGATCTGCGGTTGTAGGAGAGATTCACATCGAAGCTCCTTTTAGGAATACTCCTGATGCTTCCCTTCATGTCCTTGATGATGTTCGCAGATACTAAACAAAAACAATTCATCATGCAATAAATGTTCCAAACATGATTCTGCACCAAAAACTACTAACTTTAACAAGCAATTCAAACTCACTATCCCTGATAAAAATCACAATATTAATGAGGTGGATGCACTAGTTTTTTAAGGATTAGCTATTCTAAAATATAAAGGGGTCCAAAAAGATATAATGGTTAGGGAACAACAATAATTCTACTATTCCTATATCAGAAAATCCTTCGAAAAAACTTCAAAATTTTTAGGTATATACAATGAATTTGTAATGTTGATCCAAGATTTTAAGAAAATTGAAATTTTCCATGTCTTACAAAAGAAAATTATGGACACAAACAGGGAGGCCATCATATGAGCATCTCTACAAGAGGGGATATATAAGTCAAATTAGGGGACTACGGAAACCATCTCCTTACCCCCTCCATGAAATCATGAAGTGTAAGTGCATCAAAGAGTATATGTAACCATTAACAAGTCTCGTCATACAATTGCAACTACATGGTAAGTCAAGGTACCCTCATTGTGATTCTTATTTCATATCTTGATCATTTGCATGGCCTTTGAAGTTATGACTAATGGATAAAGTATGTAGTGCATATGGATTTATTGAGAAAAGATATGTGATATGGATTGATTCATTTTTGTTTTTAATTCAAGCATCAACTTCAAATCTAAGCAATAGAGGAGGTATTTACTACATATGTTGTAGTTGTATATATCTAGCTCCCAGATAGAATAGTGAAATTGATAGAACACTATGACTACAAAAGACGATGTAGTTGTGTTTTTTGTGAGATTAGGGAGGTGTAGAAGGGAATGAAATAATGCAAGCATGATGCAACAAAATATCAATGCAGTGCTATGAAATTGACCATCCATTGCAATAACTTGAATAAAGAGTTTGAACAACAAACCTAGGACCCATCATGATGTGTATGTGAATTGATGTCAAATAGTAGGAGGGTCAATGAGATCAAAGAATGATGAATAATCTCTTTTTTCTAGCTAGGGTCTATCATTGTCGATTAAAATTAGGTACAATATACCTTGACATTCCTAGAAAACCAAAGTTTGTATCGATAAAAATGATAGTGTGAACACAAAGGAACAAGTGTCCCTTGGAATCATGAGAAGATAGAACATATAATGAATTGTAAATAGGGGATAGATTTGGATAATTTGGATGAGGTGAAAAAGGGGGTCAGTGAGGATGAGGACCAAAACTTCTCTTGGATGGAGCATGATTGATGGTGGACATTGGTAGTAGTCAAAACCAATTTGACATAAGATGATATGATGCTATGGAAATGATCAAATATAGTGAGTATTTTTCAAATTGATATTGAAGATTAGTGAATTCAAATGGATAGGTAGTTGATGGTGGTAATTTTAGGGATCACAATGAAGGGTACTGAGATACATGAGGTGCTACAAACAACTAGGATTATGAAGGTATAGTTACTTAGTGTGAATGCTTCGACCATGGGTGATTAGGACTGTCTCTAAGTGAAATGATTCCATCGGGTGTGATAGGATGAATATAATTTGTTTCCAGAAAAAAATGTTCTTTGTACAGATATCAATGAATGAAATAATGTTAAAACAATTGGGTTGAATGTACAAGCAAAGAGACATGTTCCCTAGTAGAATAATCACACAACTTAGCCTTGAGAGGAAAGAATAGTGAGAGTGACTGGGAGAAGGTGTCCCTTGGTTGGGCCTCCATGGAGGTATGTGATGGGACCATGAAATGATACCATTTTTACTTATACATTTAACACTTTTAACGACCGATTTTCTTGAATAAAGGCCCTTTTTTATCTTCATAGTCCCACTATCCACTTCTCCTAGATACCACTGAAAAAATGTATATTTGGATTGTGTTTTCAAGACATATTAGATTCGTTAGATCGACTCAAGAGAAATAAGTAAGGCACAATGATGAGGAATAGATCCCAGTCGCCATATCTACGCACAAGTGATTGTGAGCCGTAGATCTCACAGGAGTTAAGAAGTTTGACACTTTGTGAGAATTGAAGTGTACTAGAGTGAAAACTCTCGAAGTCACAAAGTACGAAGTTAATCTAGACCATTCATCAAAAGGGATGTGTGTCATAAGATTAGATTTTTCACGAGTTCGATGTTAAGAAGAATTGGAGTGTGAAATGGTAAATATTCTGAAGCCCGAAGTCTTGAAGTAACATGACTTGCGGACGTCACTAGGGATGACGTGGAAACATGGGATGTGTGCCATGTGTTAGTGAGTTAAGAACCTTTGGAAGGTAGAAATATTAGTCAGAACGTGAAACATGTTACCTTTCATATTGGGCCACATGCCTTCTTCTAGTATTTGGCCATGTAGAACTCCTCTCGAGCATGGGTAGTGGGGCCCCTAATGGATACATAAAGTAGTTAAAATATGGGTAAATAATTTAACTAGACCGAGCCCATGATAACTTGACCCTAGTAGACATGTGGCACCATATCATGAAGTCTGGAAATTTGGTATTTTAGAGGAAAGGTGTTACAGTTAGCATTGAGTAAAGAAATCCCGAATGCCCGAATGCTGGAGTTAATCTCAACTGTTGGTCACAGGGGACGTGTAGCGTCATATCCAAAGGTTCGGGGACTTGAAACTCCAGAAGAAATGGTTCATGATGGAGTGGGAGGAAGAAATGCTCCGACGTTTTGGAACCCCGAAGATTCAAAGTCCCAAAACCATGAAGCCTGAAGCCCAGAGGGCCATAGTTAATCTCAACCATTGATCGAGAAATGACACTTGGAAACAGATGAAATAGTGCAAAGACTTGGAACTTCATAAGGATTGATAATATGTACAATCTGGAACTCCCAAAACCCAGAGTTCCTTAGTAAATGTCAGTTGTAGGATGGAAAGTCTTGAATCGTTGATCCACCCTAGTTCACAAGTTCACCACTTCGGCACTCTAGGAGATTTGTTATGATGTTATTTGGAAACCACCAAATCCCAGAGTTTTGAATCTCTTATCCACCATAGATCTTAATAGAGAATGTGGACCATAGAACCACCATCCTCCATGAAATCGTCGTTCAAGGTTCTGTGATGTTTGTGATGCGCGGAAAGGGAAACCTATGAAGCTCTAGAGCCCTGAAGTGTCAAGGCTTTGGATAAACACCCAAATATTAGCACTTGGTCACAACTGTAGTCACATGCGAATTAAGGGATGAAGGAAAAGGGGGCTAACGTAGAAAGTAAATTGTAGAACAGAACAGGGCTCAGAGATAGATCCGTAGGGATTCTTGATCGACCAAAGACTCGCAGAAAAATGGAGTCTAATATTCTTTTGTTGAATTGAATTGTTTAAGTTATTATGGAGAATTATTAAGTCTAATAGCCTGACAAAATTCAATTGACTGAACATTTTGTAGAGTTAGAAATTGTCAGAACCGAGCCAAATTATTACATAGTGCTCAGAAAGGGAGGAGGCACAGGACAATTACAGTCCAGAGGATGATGTTAGAGGAATTGATGTCCATTTGGGATTTGAAGGGACAAACTCCAATGAGCATAGGGGATAAATAGATAAATATGTGAGCATGATGTGTTAGGGAGCTAACCCCTCTCGTAGGTAGAATAATATATTTCGATGTAATAAAGGTCAATATTAATAAGGCCTAGCAATAAGGAAGAATAAGTCGAATGTAAGAACACCTAATAGAATCTTTCGCTTCTAGATAGATCTTCCTCTAGATGGTTCTCTTGATTGACATATTTAGTATAAATAGGAGTCGAGTGTATGAGAAGCGTTGTCTTGGATATTATTATAATAGAGCTCTACTCTGCAGGAGGGTTCCCCCTCGAAGAGGGAAGTGAACATTTCTCTAAGTAATCAAAGTTCTCCTTCTGGTGTTATTATCATATCATTTTGGTGTTATTATGGTGTTGTTCTGGTTATATTGATGTTTATGTTCCATTTCTAGAATTTTTTTATGTTCTTCATACTTTTTATATCTGGAATATTACAAGTGGTATCAGAGCACTTTCCTCGGCAGAAAATTGTGGGTTGATTTTTTTTCAGGCTAGAGATGTATTATGGCATCTTTAAGCTACAGAGATCTATCGTAACGCACATAAACCCACGGTCGGGAACTCATACATGCAGGAAATACAAGTGGTACTTAAGTGCACATCTGTTGGCCACCCTTGTAACCCTGTTGGTACCCCTTCGAGTTGTAGCGCATCAGAAAACACATGTATATGGATCAACCTAGATGTACTGAAGCCCTCTTTAGATAAACCGATCAATCACCTGACTACTATAGTGCCACCTAGAACATCACTCGGGAAGATAAACTCTAGTAACTGGATAGTTGGGTAGTATGCCTAAGGGCACGGTCTAGCTTCCTTAGTTGGTGCCCTGAGATATTTGGCCGAGTACTACTGTTGGACCCCGCACGTATATTAGAGAGACATAGCATAGGGAAAACCCTTGTCAGTAGAACCCTTGAATACCTAATGCTTTGGGACAAAAACATAAAATAAAAAAAGACGAGATCTCTTGTCGCGCAATTGTGTTCGAGTTGCCAAATCACTACACATTTCTTCCTAGTTAAGAATTTGGGAATTTTATCACTGTAGTATTCTTCAGACCGGATTATAACTCCGTAGGTGTAAAAGAAAAAAAAACATTCATATCATTATTTGAGACCTATTCCATTGGATTTATCTATTCTCCCTTATCATATTCATACCTATCATTTTTTAGCAAAATGTTTTACCCCACCCACCCCTCTTTGGTTCCCTCATCATCATGGCCCATAACCCTAGCCAAGAATTGGAATTTCACTTCACTACCATGCAATCTAATTTCAGAGAGACCTAGTAAGAATTGAGACAACTCAGTGCCAATATTTCCACCATCAGTAGAAACATGCATTCCTCCATCATCGCCTCAATCACGAAACTCAAAGAATACCTCAAACAAGAAATGAATACCCATATTGAATCTGTCTCTTTGATGATATGCACCAAGCTCCATATCCCGACAGATCCCCCTTTATCTGAACCACCTTTACATACCGAAGCTGAAACTTCTTCTCATTCCCATAATTTTTAGCCCCATCACTATCAGCATGACCTACGCCTTCTGCGGGTGGATGTGACCAAATTTGATGGCTCAGATCCCACTAGTTGGGAAATGCAAATGGAACATTATTTCTCTTTGTATGGAATTACATATGACTTGGCCAAAATATGATATGGTGTTCTCCATATAGATCAAGAACGTTGGAAATGGTGGCAATTGAGAAAAGTTGTTCATCAAGGGTATGTTGCTTGGACACACTTTGTGATAGATCTTTATGAACAATTTGACACTGACACCAACCATTTAAGTCGTTTGAAAATGTTGAAACAATCTAGCACAATGGAATACTTTATAGATTCTTTTGAGCAACTGGCTTTTCGCACAGAGGGCATGTTTGATTCTTGTTTCCAAGAATGTTTTATCAGTGGCCTCAAGGATAAGATTTTTGCCCATGTCCTCATGGCTCAGCCTCATATTTGGGTGGAGGCTACTAAACAAGCTAAGGAAGAACAACAATTTGTCTCTTCTCAAAACCGAAAACCCTCCTTTATTCCTCACAGTAAACCAGTAAATCCCACTCTTCCTTATACTCCACTAAAGATCCATAAATTGACCAGGGATAAAATGGATGAACGCCAAATCAAAGGCCTTTGTTATAATTTTGATGAAAAATATTTTCTGGGACACAAGTGTAAGGAATAGAATATTTTTATGGCCATCTCTGAGGATGTTTCGGAAGAGGATGTTGAATCTCCCCTTGTGTATGAGTTACCTAAACCCACCAACACTACCCCTCCCTCAGACCCTCTCGAAGTAGAACTGATCATTTCCCTAAAAGCTCTCAGGAGATTATCTTCTCCACAAACCCTCAAACTAATTGGCTACATCAAGCATAAGAAAGTCATCATTCTTTTTTATATTGGAAGAACCCATAATTTTATTCATCGTCATATTGCCCAAGAAACTAATTGCTATATCTGTGCAGTCAATAATTTCGAAATAATGATTTCCAATGGTGGATCCATGAAATGTGGAGGGCGTTGTGAAAATGCGTGTCTCCAAATTAGTGACTACCACCTGAAATCTCATATGTTTTCTATTGACATGGGAGGTTGTGACATTGTGTTGGGTGTAGACTGGATAAGGAATTTGGGTCCCATCCTCATGGATTTTAAGGAATTAACCATCCAATTTGTCCAGGAGGGCCAGGAATATAAGTTCCAAGGAATCATTGTTGGTTCCCTTGAGATCATTAGTTCCCATCACATGGAAAAGCTTATCAAAAAAGTTCATTTGGGCGTTATTTCCAAACTCCATGCCATAAAAGCATATGAGACACCCTATGTGCCACAGGACCTCCAATCCATCCTCTCTAAACATCAAGTGGTTTTTAAACTCCCCAGAGACTCCCTCCTTCCCGTGGTGTTCATGATCATTCCATTCCTCTTGTACCAGGAAGCCTTCCTCCCAATATCCATCCCTATTATCACCACTTTTCCCAAAAAGATGAAATTGAGAAAATGGTTCAAGAACTCCTTAATGAATGTTTTATCCGCCCTAGTACAAGGCCCTACTCTTCTCCTGTGGTCATGGTCATGAAGAAAGAACGTTCTTGCGCATGTGTCTTGATTTTTGCGCCCTCAACAATCTCACCATTAAAGAAAAATTTCCCATTCCTGTCACTGATGACCTATTGGATGAATTGATTGGCCCCCACTTCTTTACTAAACTTGATCTTCGTTCTGGCTACCACCGGATCTGTATGAAAGAGGTGGACATTCCTAAGACTGCCTTTAGAGCTCATGAGGGCCACTATGAGTTTTTGGTCATGCCCTTTGGTTTGTGTAATGCTCCCTCCACTTTCCAAAGCCTCATGAATCATGTCTTTCATCCTTTTCTCCGTCATTTTGTCTTATTTTTCTTTGATGATATCCTCATATGTTAAAAAACCTGGCCAAACCATCTTTCTCATGTGGATCGAGTTCTCCATCTACTCTCTAAGAAAAAACTTTTCCTGAAACAATCTAAATGTTCTTTTGGCCCCTCAGAAGTCGAGTAATTGGGTCATCTTCTAGGAAAGCACGATGTCAGGGTGGATCCTAAAAAGATTGAAGCTATGCAAGACTGGCCTCAACCAAAGACTCTCAAAATCTTGTGTGGATTTCTGGGCTTAACAAGTTAATATCGCAAGTTTGTTAAAAATGGTGGAAATCTTGCGGCCCCTCTCACTGCACTCCTAAAAAATAATTCTTTCACCTGGACTCCAACAACTGCTCATGATTTTAAAACATTAAAGATGGCCATGTGCACCACTCTCGTCCTGACACTTCCTGATTTCACAAAGATCTTTGTCCTAGAATGTGATGCTTCAAGGAAAGGAATTGGCCTTGTTCTTATGCAAGAGGGTCGGCCTTTGGCCTTTACCAACGAAGAATTGTCTGAATGAAATTTGGGCAAATCAATATATGAAAAGGAAATTTTTTCTATTATGCATGCAGTTGATCTTTGGGGCCCTTATCTATTGGGGAAACGCTTCCAAATTAAGACAGATCATCAAAGCCTCAAGTATTTTATGGAACAACACATTTCCTTCCTAAAGAAACAAAAATGGGTGACTAATCTCTTTGGATATGATTATGAGATCATTTACAAGAAAGGAAAAGACAATGTGGTTGCGGATGAACTTTCCTCAAAATATGAAGATGAAGGGTCCCTTTTTTCTCTCTCCTTCATTGTACCATATTGGCTCCAAGCCGTTCGCTAGGAATGGCTACATGATCCCAAAATTTCGCATCTAATACAACAATTGAAGTCCAATGCTCCAGTTTCAGTTTCCCCTGGGTACTCTTGGCTCCATAATGAGCTTCGATACAAAGGTTGTTTGTATTTAAGTAAATATTCAAAACTTAAATCCAGGGTACTTTTTGAGCTTCATGCTACACCCATAGCTGGGCACTCAGGGTTTATGAAAACCTATGACAGGGTCAAACATTCCTTTTTCTGGGATGATATGAAACAAGACCTTCATAACTTTGTGGTTGAATGTGATGTGTGTCAATGCAACAAGGGTGAAAAAGTGAAATCTCCTGGCACACTACAACCTCTTCTGATTCCACCTGTTATTTCGCGAGATATCTCTATGGATTTTATTGTAGGCTTACCTAAATAGGGAAATAAATCAATTATCATAGTGGTCATTGATCGCCTTTCCAAGTATGCTCATTTATGTTTTCTTCAATGCCCATTTACAACATCCATTGTGGCTCAACTTTTCATGGATCAAGTCTTCAAGCTTCATGGCATGCTGCATTCTATTGTTTCTGATCCTGACCCAAATTTCACCAACAATTTTTGGCAAGAAATGTTCAAAATACAAGGCACCCGATTGCGTCTCAGCACAACTTATCATCCCTAGAATGATGGTCAAACTGAAGTTGTCAACAAGTTTTTGGAAACATATTTGAGGTGTTTTCCATTGGAAAAGAAAAATTAGTGGGATCAATGGTTACCACTAGTTGAATGGTGGTACAACACTTCATACCATACAACTACCCACATGAATCCTTTTGAAGCAATATATGGACAAAATCCACCTTTAGTTCTCTCATATTTACGAGGTGTCTCGAAGGTCCAGGCGGTTGACCAAATGCTTACAGTTCGAGAGGCTATTCTTCGTACCCTCAAAGAGAATTTGGTCATGGCTCATAATCGCATGAAGAAACAAGAATATAAAGGTTGCTATGAATGTCAATTTGTAGAACAAGATCATGTGTTTCTTCGACTACAACCTTACAAGAAAAATTCCCCCAAGGCTTACCATTGTCAGAGACTAGCACCCAAATTTTATGCTCCTTATACCATTCTCAAGTGTGTGGGACATGTACCCTATCAGTTAGCTTTGCCCAGTGATTCTAAGCTACTTCATATTTTCATGTTTCCTTCTTAAATAAGGTGATTGGAACTAAGTGCCAAACTCAAACCAACCTTCCTGAGTTGGATGAAAAAGGATCCATTTGGCTATAGACAAAAGCCATTTTGGAAAATCGTGAGCATCGCCTATGTCAACAAACCATCAAGGAAGTGTTAGTCTAGTGGAAATATACAACCCCAGCAGATGCCACTTGGGAACCAACTACCATTCTGCAACAATTTCCACATCTCAATCCTTAAGGAAAAGGTTGTTTTTAAGGGGGAGGACATGTTAGGCACCTAACCCTTCACGTAGGTAGAATAATATATTCCAATGTAATAAAGGTAAATATTAATAAGGCCTATAAATAAGGAAGAATAAGTCGAATGTAAGAAGACCTAATAGAAGTTTTCACTTCTAGAAGGATCTTCCTCTAGATGGTTCTCTTGATAGACAAATTTAGTTTAAATAGGGGTCAAGGGTATGAGAATTGTTGTCTTGGATATTATTGTAATAGAGCTCTTCTCTACTGGAGGTTTCCCCCTCGAAGAGGCAAGTGAACATTTCTCTCAGTAATCGAAGTTCTCTTTCTGGTGTTATTCTGATATCATTTTGGTGTTATTGTGGTGATTTTTTGGTTATACTGTTGTTTATATTCCATTTCTAGCATTTTATTTCTTTTTTGCATACTTTTTATATCTGGAATATTACATTCATTAAAAATTTGCAAAAAGATGTCCAAATTCACCAGGAAGATAAAGAAAGGATTAAGAGAGCCAAGGAGAAAATGGAAGACTTCAATATGAAGATAATGCGGATCCTGGAAAGAATTGAAAATAAGTTGGATAAGGAAATGGAATCCAGCCAATCAGGGAGCCACAAGTTACCTGATGAGGAAAGAAGATTAAGGAGTGATAACAGGCATCACCAGCACTCCCAAAAGCATTCCCATAGGAGAGCACATAGTAGCTCAAGTCCATTCCCTATCAGGAAACATAGGAGGTCTTGGGTGGATGAGTTGAAAGGAGAAATGAATAAGATCAAATATTCTACTTTTGATGGAGAAAATCAGAAGTATGAAGAGGCTGAGACATGGCTAATTGGCATCAAAAAATATTTCCAATTGCATAATTATTCCTCTCATGTAGAAGGAAGAATCACAGTCTATCAGATGAAAAGAAATTCATCCTTGTGATGGTATCAAATTGTGCAAGTGCATCACATCAGAGAGAAGGATGTCACATGGAAGGAATTCAAGAAACATTTTGAAAAGAAGTACTTAACCAAGAGATACTATGAAAAAAAGATGAAAGAGTTCTTTGAACTTAAATTGGACAGCATGACTGTAAATGAATATGAAAGGAGATTTCTAGATCTTTTGAAGTATGTCCCTTTCATTAAGGATGAGACAGTCAATATCCATAAATATCTGAGTGGGTTTCCACCTTTTATCAGTGACGAAATCTAGTATGATGATCCTAAAACTCTAGAAGAACCTATAAGGAGAGAAAAATGAGTATATGATCAGCATAAGGGAAAGCCTACTTTTCAAAGAGCTTGGGAAGACAAGAGGAATTTTAAGAAGGTCCAGAGGCTGAAGGGAAACAAGCCACCATTTTTCATAAATATTCCTCAAGGTCAACCAGTTTTGAGGGAGCACAGGATGGTTGAAGTAGGTGGGAAAGGCCAAGGAAGACACCTATTCAATCTTGGGGATGTAATGGATATCATAGGTATAGATATTTCTCTTATAGAAAGGACGGGATGAGATTTGTTCACCATGTTCAACAAGAAGAAAGAGTGGAGGACATGGGAAGAAGAGTACCTAGAATCTATGGAGCCCTGAAAAACCAACAAGTTGAGTTTCAATCACACATGATTGAAGTTTAAGGTATGATCAATAACCATGCCCTTACTATTTTAATTGATTCAAGGGATAGTCATAGCTATATATATCCTAAGATAGTGGACATATTTCAATTACCAAGAAGAAAGCATGGGAAATCTTTTTTGGTGCAGCTAGCTACAGGAGCCAAGAGAAAGGTTGTTGAGTTGGTTAAATCATGTCCAGTGGGCATGAATGGACCTAGTACCAAGGAAGATTTGAACATATTACCTTTGGGATCATATGATTTCCTAACTGGTATGAATTGGTTGGACCAACACCATGCCATATTAGATTGTCATAACAAGGCATTCACTTTCTTAGATGAGGAAGGAAATCAAAGAGCAGTCCAAGGAACTCCTAGGGCAGTTACTGTCTGAGAGATATCAACAATGCAGCTAAAGAAGTGTTACATGAAGGGCTGCCAAATATTTTCATCCCATATGGGGGAAGCATCTAAGGATAAGGCGCCAAATATGGAGGATCATGCAGTCCTAGAATATTTTGAAGATGTGTTCAAGGAGGTACCAAGACTGTCCCCAAAGAGACATATTGATTTCTCTATAAATTTACTGCTTGGAGTAGCTCCAGTATCAAAGAGTCCTTACAGAATGAGTACACTAGAACTAAAAGAACTATAATTGCAGCTTGAAATTTTAAAGAAGGGGTACATATGCCCAAGTGTGTCACCTTGGGGTGCCCCAATGTTATTTGTGAAGAAGAAATATGGGACCCTGAGATTGTGCATTGACTTTAGGAAGTTAAATAAAGTAAATATAAAGAATAAATATCCTCCACGAAGGATTGATGATCTCTTCGATCAGTTGAAGAATGCAAGGATATTTTTAAAGATATATCTCAGGTCATGATAGAACCAGGTAAGGATTAAAGAGGAATACATCAACAAGTCCTCCATCAAGACAAGGTATGGTCATTATGAGTTCACAATTGTACCATTTGGGTTATCAAATGCACCGGTTGTTTTCATGTCCTTAATGAATGACGTCTTCTGAGAATATTTAGACAAGTTTGTCATTTTCTTTTTGGTTGACATCCTTGTATATTCGAAGTCAAAACAAGAACATGAGCATCATTTGAGGATGGTGTTGCAAGTGCTAAGAGAGAATCAGTTGTATACCAAATTGATCAAGTGCTCATTTTATCAAAACAAAATTCACTATTTGGGGCATATCATATCTGAAGAAGGGATAACAGTGAACCCTGAAAAGATTAAGGGCATCAAAGGGTGGAAAACACCTAAGAGTGTGACAGAAGTTCGATCCTTCATGGGTCTAGCTAGATACTACAAAAGGTTCATTGCAGGGTTTTCAAGAATAGATCATCCCATCATTTCCTTGCAAAGGAAGGGGAAGAAGTTTCAATGGACAACAAAATGTGAAATGAGCTTCCAAAAATTGAAGCAACTGTTAACCAGTGCTCCAATTCTGAAGATTGGAGATACAAATGAAGAATTCATGGTTTTCACAGATGCATGCAAAGAAGGACTAGGTGGAGTCCTCAACCTAAATGGGTTTGTGATATGTTTTGAATCTAGGAAATTGAAATATCATGAAAGGATCTATGCCACTCATGAGACGAACGAGTTCCAAGTTGTGGGAACGTTCTCTTGGAGAGCCAAGTGTCATCCAAAACGCATGCAGATTTATGGGGGGTGTTCTCACAATTCTCACCATGCTGACCATTCATACCATTCTCACCCTATTGTTGAATGTCACGATTTTGGACCATGTTAGCCATCCATTACCCTGACTTGTGGATGAACTAAAAAAGAAGGAAGTGATCTAGTCCACCTTTGTTGAATGCCAAGAACCCAGAACTCTACAATAAACCTTTTAATCATAATATATATATCCTAAGGTAGTGGACATATTTCAATTACCCAAAAAGTGGGCATTCACTTTCTTAGATAAGGAAGGAAATCAAAGAGCAGTCCAAGGAACTCCCACGGCAGTTACTGTCTAAGAAATCTCAACAATGCAGCTAAAGAAGTGTTACATGAAGGGTTGCCAAATATTTGCATCCCATATGAGGGAAGCATCTAAGGATAAGGTGCCAAATATGGAGGATCATGCAGTCCTAGAATATTTTGAAGATGTGTTCAAGGAGGTACCGGGACTATCCCCAAAGAGAGATATTGATTTCTCTATAAATTTATTGCTTGGAGTAGCTCCAGTATCAAAGACTCCTTACAGAATGAGTACACCAGAACTAAAAGAACTACAAATGCAGCTTGAAATTTTAAAGAAGGGGTACATATGCTCAAGTGTGTCACCTTGAGGTGCCCCAATGTTATTTGTGAAGAAGAAATATGGGACCCTGAGATTGTGCATTGACTTCAGGAAGTTAAATAAAGTAAATATAAATAACAAATATCCTCTACCAAGGATTGATGATCTCTTCGATCAGTTGAAGAATGCCAAGATATTTTTAAGGATATATCTCAGGTCATGATAGAACTAGGTAAGGATTATAGAGGAATACATCAACAAGTCCACAATCAAGACAAGGTATGGTCATTATGTTAGAATATAGAAGATTGTGCTCATTTTACCATTGACGATACCCTCGTCACCCAACCACTGGCTGAAGACACCCTCCAAGCACCTTGACATTGACAGAGATGAGAATCCTGGTAGTAATCCAATAGCCAAGAGAGGCTAAAGAACCAAGCAAGAATAGAAACTAAGCTGAACAAATGATCCCACCCAGAAACTAGTGCACCACTTTCCCAACTCTCCCAGAAACTTGAGAACCAAAAATGCAAGTGCCTACACAGATTTGGCTCTCTCTACAGCTACTGAGATGATGAATAATGAAAACTGGCGCCTTGTATTTATAGTGAACTGGGTAGGCTAACTGGGGCCGAATTCTCCTTCTCGGTATCAATAAATTCATTTTAAATGTATTTTCTAGCTGACAACTTGTCTAGGGTTTCCCTCAATTCTTTGCTTCCTTCCGGAGGATTCTAGTCTCGTCATAGGTCACAATAGAGATTCATACCTCATGAAGATACCATAATATTAACACTCACTCCTAGCTAGGGAGGTATGGTCTTGAGCACAACAGACCATTCAACTGGTAGCACTACGAGCACCGTCATTATTATCCAACTAGACAATCTCCTATGACAATTGGTACAATATCAATTAATCGAACACACATGTGTCTATTCAGGTAGTACGCAACTACTCAAACAGTGAAACATAATCACAAATAGTGGAACAAATCCACCACAATAGTATATCTACTATTATATATTCTTCATAACAAACATCTGATAACAACTTGCATAGAAACAATGTTATGATAAAAATTGAATCATCTGGGCCAATCTTTCACTCACGTTTGTGAGATCTGAAAGAATATTTTCCCTCAGTATAGAATATCAACAATGGGATATCTGCCCCATTCTTCTCAAACAAGGAAGAAGGATTATTTTTGATTTCTGAGCCTGGACCATTTCTCACCCTAGGCCATTCTTCCTACACTAATTAAAGTGCACCTTGGACAAAATGTATAAACCCGAAGAAATGTTTGGACCATTCCTCACCCTGGACCATTCCTCCTACACTGGTTAAAGTGCACCCTGGAGAGAATGTATAAACCCTAAGGAATGACTATCCTTGATTGTTGAGCCTAGACTATTCCCCACCCTGGGCCATTCCTCCGACACTAAACAAAGTGTAACATAGAGAGAATGAGTCTTCCCTAAGGAATAATTGTCCAGACCATTCCCCACCCTGGGCCATTCCTCCTACACTTATCAAAGTGCACCCTGGAGAGAATGTATAACCCCGAGGAATGTCTATCCTGCATCAACCTCCAAAACAGACCATTCTTCGAAACTGCTCACAACTGTGAACTTCAAAAGAATGACTGCCCGACGAGGTGGACCATTCTACTTGACCACTACTCAGAGTGACTACCAAGAAGAATGACTATCCTAGACCACTCCTCATGTTAACCATAATGGGAAGTCGTTGTCTATGATACATCAATAATCAATCTGCCTCCCATGTTAACTACAAAAGGAAGTCACTGTCCGTCAGAAATCTCAATCCACTTTCCCAACAGGAAAGCATCTGTCCAATATGGACTAATTTTCAATTATAAAAATAAATAATGTTTTCAGTGCTCCCTCCTAACTACAGAGTTATTCAAATCACAAAAATAAATGTTCTTCAAGAATATTTTTCTGTACCTTCTCTATCTTGGAGAATCTTCCCTTTTAGCTAAGGGAGTTATTTTTACGATCCCCATCTTCTCTCGGAAATATTCAAATTTGATTCTGGATAGAGGTTTTGTCAGGATATCTAATGTCTGCTCATCAGTGGGGATATACTCGAGCTTTACCTCTCCTTCTTGGAATTTATCTCAAATAAAGTAGTATTTGATATCAATGTGCTTCGACCTTTCATGAAACACTGGATGTTCGAATAATATTATGCAACTCTGATTATCACAATATATTATGATCGATTCTGGAGTCTGATCAAATAAATCAGAGATTAACTTCCTTAGCCATACTGCTTCTGTGCATGCTTCATAAGCTTCAATATACTCTTCTTCCATTGTACTGAGTGCAACAGACATTTGTTTCCTGCTGCCCCAAGATATCATAGCGGAGCCCAAGCTGAAACACATAGCTGAGGTACTCAGTCTATCTTCTGTACTTCCTTCCCAATCAGCGTCTGTGAATCCGTGAAGTTGGATATCACTGGATGCGGTATATCTCAATCCATAGTTTATTGTCCCACAAATATATCTTAAGAAATTCTTTGAAGCTATCCAATGCTCTTGTCTAGGTTCCACTTGGAACTAACTTAATGTATTTACAGCAAAGAAAATATCTGGTCAAGTATTTACCAAATACATTAATGATCCAATTAGCTGCATATATAGAGATGGATCTACTGGATCAGAATCTGAGAATTTCACTTTTCTTATATCCTCATTCATAGGAGTGTCCATGGTCTTACAATCCATCATTCCAAACTTCTAAAGGATATTTATTGCATACTTTCCTTGTTCAAGGAATACTTCACCACACTTCTGCCATACTTCTAGTCCCAAGTAATAGTACATGAGACCTAGATCTTTCATATCAAATTCAGAGGCTAAATCCTTCTTGCACTGAATGATTAGAGATTCTTCACATGTTATGAATAGATCATCAACATATAATAGTATATTCACAGGTGCGTTATCCACGACTTTGTAATAAAGGTTTGGATCTGCATGACTTTTGGAGAAACCAAGTCTTGTTAAATAGCTTTCCATTCTGGTGTACCAAGCCCTTGGAGCTTGCTTGATTCCATATAGATCTTTCTTCAATCTGCAAACATGAGTGTCTCTGGAATGTACCTTGAATCCTTGAGGTTGTTCAATATACACTTCTTCTTCAATAGATCCATTGAGAAAAGTTGTCTTAACATCCATCTGGTGTAGATTCCATCCCATGGAGGCAGCAAGGGATATGATAGCTCTGATGGAGGTATACCTTTCCACCGGAGAAAAGGTTTCGTCATAATCTTCTCCCTCCTTCTGGGAGAACCCTCTGGCCACGAATTTTGCCTTGTATTTATCCACGCTTCCATCTGCTGCATGTTTGATATTGTATACCCATTTTGAGGTTACCACTGCTTTTTCTTTAGGTTTGGGTACAATTTCCCATACTTCATTTTTCATAATGGACTGATGTTCTTCAACCATAGCTTCTTTCCATTGTCCCTTTTGGACTGCTTCTTCGAATGTAGTAGGTTCTTCATCTAGAAGCTTTGTCATGTATGTTGCATAACTTGAGAATCTTTTTGGTCTTTTACTCTTCCTGGATGTTCCTTCCAGAACCTTGATTCTTTCTTTATCTTGTAATGTGGCTTCAAGCCAAGCTGGTCATTTCTTATTCTTTGGTATGATATCTAGATCAATGTTCTCACATGGCTCCATAGGATGATCAGGTTGATCCTTTTCGCTTTCTGTGTTTTCTTCATTTGGTTCTTCAATTTCTTCTTCTTCTATAGTTTCTTCAATAGATTTTTTGAAGGCCATCCTTTCATTGAACGTCATGTCTCTGCTTACTTATATTTTTTGTTGTTCTGGAATATATATTCTATAGGCTTTTGATGAATCACTATATCCCACAAATATCCCCGTCTTTCCTGAGGGTTCTAGTTTATTCCTTTTATCTTTGGGAATATGAGAGTAAATTGGACATCCAAATATTCTTAGATTTTCTATGTTAGGTTTCTTACCTAAGAATGCTTCTTCTGGTTTCATGTCCTTCAATATACAATGAGGGATTCTATTCTGTACATATATTGCCATCATTGTTGCTTCTCCCCATTGGAACATGGATAGATCTTGATCATTCAATAAAGATTTTACCATTTCTTCGATAGATCTGTTCTTTCTTTCCGCTACACCGTTTTGTTGAGGATTATGAGGAATAGTTAGCTCCCTCCTAATCCCTGTTGATTTGCAGAATGCAACGAACTCTTTTGAGGTGTATTCTCCTCCATTATCTATTTTTAATGTCTTGATCTTCTTGTTTGTAAGGTTTTCTTTTTCTGCCTTGAATTCTTGGAACTTACTGAATACTTCGTCTTTTGATTTCAGTAGGTACAGCCATGTCTTTCCTGAATAGTCATCTATGAAGGTAACGTAGTAAAAAGATCCTTCTAGAGATCTGAATGGAATTGGTCCACAAACATCTGAGTGTATTAGATCTAGGGTTTCCTTAGATCTGTTGTTGCTTCTTGGGAATGGTTTCTTAATATTCTTCCCAAGGGCACATCCTTTGCAAATCCCTTTGTGTGTGGATTTCAATTCTGGTATCCCTTCAACCATTTTCCCGAGGAAAGGTAATGCTTGATAATTGATATGAGTGTACCTTCTATGCCAAATTTCATTAGGGTTGACTTCGTCATGTACTAGAGCTTCTTCATTTAGTTTTAGTAGTCTATATAGATTTCCTTCACGTCTTCCAATAACCCTAGCATCTTCTATACTGAAATTATTATGCCATGATAACACCTTTCCATCTATGCAGGCTATTATGTTACCTTTGTCTTCTAAACATGATATTGATACAAGATTATTTTCTAAACCAGGTACATATAAAACATTGCTTAAGTGAACATGATTACCTGATTCCAACTTGACGGAGGCTTGTCCAAATCCTTCGACGGGGTAAGTGTTGTTGTCTCCAAGCTCCACTTTGTACGATATCTTTCTCTCATTTAGATTTGAGAGTCTAGCTTGATCTCCCGTCACGTGCCTGGAGGATCCACTATCGATTTTTCACATATCGTCTTCAATTGTCCCGGTAAGTGTTGAGTAGCGTAAGAGACTGATTGTTTCACACATGTCTTCAGTTGAATGGTAATTGCTCATGCCTTTATCCAAAACTTCAACTTCGTCATTTCTATCTTCTGAGAGGTTCAATAGGTGCACTGAGTTAGGGCACATCTGAATATCTTCTCCTTGAGAGAGATTCTCCATCACAAGGTGTCGGATATGAGAATCAGGGTTTCTGCAACTGCTTCTGCTAGTAACCCTAGCTGCATTACTTTTGGAATCTTCTCCTGCTAGTAAACCTAGAGGTAGTTCCTCAACGAGCTTAATGTCTAGTGGCTATGTTTCCTTCCAACGTTTTAGGCTGATTGAAGGGGTGTGGGCCCATAACCTTTTAGAATATAGAAGATTGTGCTCGTTTTACCATTAACGATACCCTCGTCACCCAACCATTGGCCGAAGCCACCCTCTGAGCACCTTGACCTTGACTGAGAACAGAATCCTGGTAGCAATCCAATAGCCAAGAGAGGCTAAATCACTAAGCAAGAGTAGAAACTAATCTGAACAGATGATCCGACCCAGAAGCTAGTGCACTACTTTCCCAGGTCTCCCAGAAACTTGCACACCAAAACTACAACTGCCTGCAACTGCCTGTACAGATTTGGCTCTCTCTACAACTGCTGAGATGATGAATAATGAAAACTAGTGCCCTGTATTTATAGTGAACTGGGCAGGCTAACTGGGGCCGACTTCTCCTTCTGGGTATCAATAAATTCATTTTAAATGTATTTGTCCAACTGACAACTTGTCTAGGGATTCCCTCAATTCTTTGCTTCCTTCCGGAGGATTCTAGTCTCATCATAGGTCACAATAGAGGTTCATACCTCTTGAAGCTACCATAATATTAACACATTATGAGTTCAAAGTGGTACCATTTGGGTTATCAAATGCACCGGTTTTTTTCATGTCCTTAATGAATGACGTTTTCTGAGAATATTTAGACAAGTCTGCCATTTTCTTTTTGGTTGACATCCTTGTATATTCCAAGTCAGAACAAGAATGTGAGCATCATTTGAGGATGGTGTTGCAAGTGATAAGAGAGAATCAATTGTATACCAAATTGATCAAGTGCTCATTTTATCAAAACAAAATTCACTATTTGGGGCATATCATATTTGAAGAAGGGATAGCAGTGAACCTTGAAAAGATTAAGGCCATTAAAGGGTGGAAAACACCTAAGAGTGTGAAAGAAGTTAGATCCTTCATGGGTCTAGTTGGATACTATAGAAGGTTCATTGCAGGGTTTTCAATAATAGCTCATCCCATCATTTCCTTGCAAAGGAAGGGAAATAATTTTCAATGGACAACAAAATGTGAAATGAACTTCCAACAATTGAAGAAAATGTTAACTAGTGCTCCAATTCTGAAGATCGTAGATACGAATGAAGAATTCATGGTTTTCACAGATGCATGCAAAGAAGGACTAGGTGGAGTCCTCGGCCTAAATGGGTTTGTGATATGTTTTGAATCTAGGAAATTGAAATATCATGAAAGGCTCTATGCCACTCATGAGGGGAATGAGTTCCAAGTGGCAGGAACATGCTCCTAGAAATCCAAGTGTCATCCAAAACACATGCATATTTATGGGGGGTGTTCTAACCATTCTCACCATGTTGACCATTCGAACCATTCACCCTGTTGTCCAATCTCATGATTTTGGACCATGTTGGCCATCTATTACCCCGAATTGCGGATGAACTAAAAAAGAAGGTAGTGACCCAGTCCACCATTGTTGAATGTCAAGAACCCAAAACTCTACAACAAACCTGAGTTGATACCTTTGAGGCACCTATACCTTGTGGGTTGCCTGCGTTTTTTCCTGTCAGTATCGTTCCCCATGCCCAGTTTTTGTTGCTGCCATCGGCATGCCCATGTGTTGAGGAGAGGGAGTGAAGAAGAGAGTTGTCAATCTCGTTGATAGAAGAAGCAGGTTGTCAAGCCTCTGAGAAACTCTCTCCGGGTGAGAGAGTGTGTTGAGGAAGTGAGTTCTCCTAGAGGGAGTCCAGTAGAAGCTATAGAGCTCTGAGAATTCCTGATCCGACCTATTGCTGAAGCCCAAGGAAATGGAGGTGTAGCAGCCAATGGATTGTGTGACAGTGAAGGTGTACACTTCTGGGGTGGGACAGGCATGTGGGGAATGAGATTTTGTGAGCTATGGGTGTAAGTGGCTCATTGGAGGATATCCTTCATGTTGTACTATGCAACTTCCTATTTTTCTTGCTTAGCCTAGGAATCCATTTCCCGATGGAGTTTAGTTCCATATCAGGGGAGTAGCGTGGTCTAAGACTGGGAGGTTTGTGGAAGGTCTGCATGTAGTTTGTGTACTTAAATTAAAAGATAAGTACCAATCCATTGCTCATTTAGATGTTGTGTATTTGTACATCATATAATGATGAGTATTGTCTGTATATGTTGTTATATTTATGGGTTTTTCCTGTGAATACTGTATGCATGATTTTATTGTTATTTCTGCATTATGTTGTGTGACAACAGAATGTCAATCAACTATAAATTTGTATGTGTTAATGTCGCTTCCACATTAATATATGTATGAACAAAATGTTTGTCTAGTTAAAAATTGCACTATATATATATATGTGTGTGTGTGTGTGTGTGTATGTATGTATGTATGTATGTATGTATGTATGTATATTCATGCATGTGTGTTATTTAGAGTAGCATGGCCCGACCTAGGTGGCTAAATTGGTATCATAGCAGAAAGATGTTTACTCCGTGACGTTGCCGAGCTTGTTGGGGGTTGGGGGAGTTACATAAAATTTCTTGAAGTACAACCAGTTTATGGGGTTCTTAAAGAGGCCACCCTTAGGGTAATAAAGGATGTATTCTCCTCGAGTGAAGTAGTGCTTAAAAATAAAGAGGCTTCACTAAAGTGTTTCTAACATCCTTGGTCCTCGAGGATCATGTGAGATATCATAGTCTAGAATAAGATCGCCCTCACTGAATGAACAAGGGCATATTTGGCAATCAAATGTGGCCTTAGATAAATTATTGGTTGCTTCATTACTTTGTAATGAAAAGAGTTGATCTTCATCTATGATCTCTAAGGAGAAAGGGCATTGTTTTAGGGGTAGTATCCATCAATAGCTCGTATGTTATCCATATAGTTGGTATCTTGCACTCGATTGGTAAAATGGTTTCCAGGTCAATGATAATGTCTAAGGGGGTAAATCCTATGGAAATTTTGACTGTGGTTTGGTAGGCACAAAGTGTATAGAAAAACAGTGTCAATTGGTTTTGTGCTTATAGACTGTCCTTTATAGCATCGTTTGCAAAATGTGTTGATAACCTCAACCAGGTTGTTTTATTGCAGATGGTATGGGGAATAAAACTCATGGGTGAAGCTAAGAAGGGAAGAAAACTCTTGGAGCACTTCATTCTATAAATGTTTTCCATGATTCCAAATTATCTATTGGGGGACCCTGAAATGAGCGATGACATGATTGAAGACAAACCAGGAGCCAATGTCCACTTTGTTGTTTAATGTTGGCATGGCCTCATCCCATTTGGTGAATTAATAGATGGCCACATTGATGTACTTGCGACCATTGTTGGATGGGGTATTTCACATCATAAAGTTGATTCCCCACTTGTAGAATGTGTTATTACACTAAATGGCCTTGGGTCTTTTAGTTTGTTTTCAATCCTTTTTTAAGCCTTAGATTTTAAATTTCTTTTAAAGTCTCATCCCTTTAAAGTTTATGTCTGGTAGGACTCGTTAGATGATTAAAGTTTTGAGTCTTAGCTCTAGTTTGATCATCAAATTGATTTTTGTCCTAGAACCATTTTAGCTCATGACTTATTTTGGTCCCCTTCATGACTTGTCCCTAGATTGATCACTCCCATTATTAGATTGATGTGACACACCTTTCTCCTCACTCATAGGCATGCATATTGCTTAGTTGTCTAATCATTTTTTGAATTGGAAGCGTTGCCTACTCATCAGGCAGTTTCGTAGCACCTATCCAGTTCATCATACTTCCACCTCAAGTCATGATTGCCATGACTGATGTTATGTTCCTTGTTTTCAGTGACCAAAGTTATTTAGATATGCCTTCCATATCTTGCATTTACGAACTCTGGTAATGGTTTATATTTTTGAAAGGCTCAATACTGATGCACTGTGTAAATTCACAAGTTCTGATTAGGCGACAACAAGGCAACCAAATTTGAGACTGAAGTAGGTTCGATGGCTGAAGTTTTCGCAATCTCATCCTGAGATTTCGTTGAAGATTCCAACAGGTTTCTACTCCATAGGTATCCCGTGTTCCCTCCTCTGCATATTAATTTTCACAAGATATTTGCGCTGAGGTTTTCATTTTCCATGTTTTCATAGTCGTAAGGGACTCATCTTTGCATGATAGCCTTGTCCTCTCTCTTTTTTAGACTTGTATCTTCATTTCCTGTATCTAAGTCTGATTACTACTTCCTACCTTAGCCATTGAAATCATAGGCCTATAAATAGCCTATCCTCTGCGTATGCATTGTGCTACCCAGTGGCATTTCTTAAACCCTCTCTGCCTCCCTTGCTTCCTTTCATCTTAGATTCTAGCATTTTTACTCAATCGCAAAGAGCCAATTTTGGATTACCCCCTCACTTCCCACACTCTCAAATACCTATAAAAGTCTAAGGGTGTAATTCCCACAATCAAGCTTGGCTGACTAGCACCAGTCTGTCTCAAAAGGCTAGCCTTGTACATTTGAAGCCCGATTCAAAGCCTTCCTGGTTATTACTATCCCATAGGCCTTTCAAAAAGCCCTCATTCTAAGCCATGGAGACTCCTCAATCGAGGAAGACACACAAAGGTGGAAAGGTAGTTAGGAAAGAACCTGTGGACATGCATCTTTTTGATATAAATCCCATGGAAAGAGAGGTCTTTCAAAGAGCAGGGTGCCTCTCTTTCTGCCAAAACATGCAGAGAGGCCATCTAGAGGTAGCAAGACAATTTTCATTACATTTTGATGGTAGGAAAACCAAGGATGGGTATTTGGAATTTGAGGTGACTGAAGCCTCTATCTCAGCTGCAACATGAGTCCCCATTACAGGTGAAAAATGGTTCAGAGCCATGGATTTAAGTTCTGCATATGCAAAACATCTTTTTAAACCTGAACATCAAGCCAATGATTTGTCTAAAAGTATGCCAAGGGGTCAACTGATTGAACAGTTTGACAGAATATTGAAGATCATACAGAGATATTTTACATGTGAAGGGAGATTTAACACTTTGTACCAGTACCATATAAGAATTTTGTTACATTTTACTGGTAAGGTTGAGATGAATATTACCTATTACCTATTAATGAACATAAATAAAATGTCATACAGGATTCAAGCCAAATCTAAGGATGTGGACTCTATCCTTTTCCACTCTGGATTGATCAGAATGCTAGTCTTTGAGGAATTGGGTAAGAAAGAGATCTCATAGGAGCACTTTGTTGATTCTTCTCATTTCAAGTTGGATCTAACATCAACTCCACAATCACAAAAGGAAATTCCTTTATCACCCACTAGTGCTACTAAGGCAAGGACCAGTAGGAAGAGAAAGGGAAGAGCCTATGTTCAAGTTTCATAGGTCAGCAAGCAAGTCACAGAAGCTGAGGAGGAAGTTTTTCCTTCTCCACAAAGAGATTTTCCACCACCTCCTCCACTAGGGTTAGAAGAGGTGTCTTCTTCTACCAAAGCTACATCCAATAAAGGGAAGAAGCTACTCTTTCCATCTTCTCCTCCAGCAATCGAAATCAAGGGTAAAAGACCTTTCACAAGGTCATCAATTCCTAAGGAGGTTTTCAAAGAGAAGTCTTTACCAGAAACCCCATTTCAAAAGAAGAAGGGAAAAAACATTGAAAAGCCTGTGGAAGAGAAAAAAGAATCCCCTGTATAGAAAGGGAAGGGTAAAGGTACTAAAAGACCTTTGGAGAGAAAAGATGAAACCTCTATGAAAGACTTTGAGAATCCTGTGGAAAGAAAAGAAGAAACCCCTATGCAGAGGAGGAAAGGTAAAATCAAAGCCACCATGAAACTTGATGAGGTAGACAAGATATTTCCCATGTAGGTGGAAGAGAAGACTGAGAAAAAACCTATTGAGACTGTGCATGTTACTGTTCCTCCTGACAATTAGACCTTCAAAAGTCTCATCAGGTAACTTAAGGAGGCAAGAAAAGAGGTGGATCAGTTGAAAAGGGAAGCCATGTTTGACAGAGCCAAGATGACAGATCTTATGGATGGATACAGTGACACCCTTGACTTGGCAAGGTTTGCAGCAAGAAAGGCCTAGCCCCTTCATAGATAGCTAAAGAATCTTTACAGGAAGAACATAGGCTTTCAGTCCCAGAATCGGAAGCTAAAGGCAGAGCTAAAGAACTTTCAAGATGAGGTAGCCCAAAGAAATTGCACGTATTGGTTGAAGTTTCCATTGAGAATGACAAACCAGAAATTAAGGAGAGCACACAATCACTGAAAAATCCCGTCACTCCTAAGAAGAAGAAATATGATGTGTCAATTGAAGATCATGTTCAAGATCACTGCGCAAATGATGGGTTTAGTGGTAAACTTAAAGATCATGTTCTGACCAAATAGAGTGGAATTTTGAAAATCCCAAAGATTTCATTGTTGAGGACAACCCAAATAATAAAAACCTCTCTCATATTTGCAATAGGTGTCACAGATTCGCAGATTTGAACGAATCTTTGAGCCTTATTTTTCATCTTTCATGATTTTGTGACATGTATTCTGACCATCTGGAGATTGATTTCAAGAAAACGAGAGAGATTTGTATTTATAACGATATTAGCTACAAAAACCTCTCTTCGTTTCTAAAAAATTTTTTTATTAGTGATATACGATGTCATATTTAACGCCTATTTTCCCCATTTGCTGCGCAATTTGTTGTGTTTTTTGTTATAGGTTATTGTTGCGTAGCAGACTTCATGTGCAAGGGTGACAGAGTTCCCCGCAGTGAAAATGATGATTTATCACAACCATAGGGTCGAATGTTGATCATTATCAATGATTTTAAAGAATATCTCGGTTAGGATTATGATTTGTAAAAGTTGGGTTTCCTATTTTTAGTAAATTCGTTGAACTTATTGCTCTCTTTCAAAGAAACCGAATCCATGATTCCAGGAGAGAGTAGCTTGACCCTAACAACCAAGGGTGAGATCAATTTTCTATATATGGTGATCATTTTCAGGTAAAATAGGTTAGTTGGTAGATGTGGTAGACAACAACTATTGTATGTAATCTAATTTTTTGATCAGAATGTAATGCAAAGGTCCTGTCGCTTGACGATAATATTCTAGTTGTAAAAGTTGTATGTATTGTGTTTATTTCTTTGCGTAAGTGATTTCCTTTTATCTTTATTTCATATCTCTTTCTGTCTATTTCAGATCAAATTATCGAACCTGAGGATTCATTGTACAACGCCCCTTTCTTGCACCACTTAGACAAAATGTTTTCCTCGAAATATAACATTGAATTATCCACAACGACGCTCCTGAGTTATTTCCTGTAATTTCTCCCACCACACACTATGGTTTTACACTAAAGTTTGTTGTTGGCCTAGCCGTATCCTCTCAAGTTCAGTCACTGAGTCATCTGTCCCATCTCTTCCTCAAACCGACACAATATCCCAATTTTTACTTTCCTATGCCAATATAAACAGAACCCATCATATCATATGTGTTAAATCTAGCCATCATTTTCAAAGCCATATCCTGCGCGGAGACCACACCATTTTCGAGAGAGCCCCCTCAAGATCTGAAAGGCTAGTTTCGGGTCTCAAAGTTTGTTTTAAAAGTTACCTTTGTCATCTGTTTATCAGCCAAACAGATTTAGAGAGTGCTAACATTCTGGCGTCGTTGCAGAGGACAAAATTGAATGAAAATTTCCCTGGGAAGAACGACATCGTTTCAGTTCTAAGGTCTGAGAGCAGCAGACACTTAGGCACATATTGGTTGTATTTCTTCTCTAGTGACTCCACACATTAGAAAATCAGTTCAAGGTGATTCCACTGGTAGAAGAATCCAGAGATGAATTTTTCATGGCGACTCCAATCAAGCTTCAAATGTGATTCAAAGACTCCATTGGAGAATGAGACCTGCTGACAGAGATATGGAAGAGCAGTATGGAAAAATAAGGTACTCGAGTTTAAGTTTAGTTCAAGAAGTACTTTTCTATTTTATCAATATCTTCTTGTCCTTTATTGAGTTTTTCAAAAGAATATTTCTTCACTTACTGCATTCAAATGAATCCCAGATATCTACCCCTGTATATCCTTCATTGCAAACTATGGGTATACCTCCTTCTTGTATAGTCGATATTCACCAAGCTCCTTCCTATAAACCATATGATGTTCATGACCATTCTTGTGAGCTTAATGAAACCAAATCCGAGCTTGTCCCTTCTTCTCTTAATCGTGTACCCTCCAAGGTTCAAGAGAGATACAGTCCTCTTAAATTTCCTTCCATCCTTCATGAATTTCCTCTAAAACATTATAAGTACCTTCCTAGGTTTGATGGAGAGCTCGATGGACCTTCAACTGTAAAACATATTCGAATCTTTGAGAATTTTATAGATATTTTTTATATTGAACATGATGATGTGTCTATGAAGGCCTTTGCTCAGTCCTTACAAGGAGATGCCAAAGGATTGTTGATACATTTGCATCCTCAGTGGATTAGCTGGCGGGATGAATTGAGGGAATATTTCTGTATATTTTGGGGTGAGAGAAAGCCATGGAATCTACTCCTTTCAGAGTTTTATTCCATGAGAAGAATGAAATATGAAACCATCTCAAATTTCATTAGGAGGTTTTCTAGTATTTATTATAAACTACCTAAAGAACTCCAACCTCTTGAAGTCACTTCCATGCTCCATTATGTAACAACCTTTCAATCATAATTATATTTTCTTCTGATGGAGAGGAAGTCTATGTCTTTCCAACGGATGTTTAATAATGCTCAGGAAGTGGAAGACAATATTCAAGCATGTGGGGATCTACAAAATCAGATTTTGGATGAGAAGTTGAAAGCTAAAGAACATGAGATTGTCCATAAATAAGAAGTTGATATGCATCCCGATCTTTGTCATCATGAGCAAGAAACTGATTGTTTTATGTATTCATTTGCAGACAGTCAAGAATATGAATTTGCAAATCATCTTGTTGAAGAGAAGGTTGATGTTCCAATCTTTTCCTTGTTATATGACATTGCAGATGTTGTTGATTTGCCTATATATGATGAAGATGATGATGATTATGATGTTGAATTCATAGAAAAACCAGCTGCATGTTCTCTATCAAAAAATGTTCCTTTTCAGCAATGTAATGAGAGAAATCATCCTACATATCACAATTACAAAGAAGAAAGTATTGAATCAGTTTAAGGAAATTCTTTACCTTTATGATTTTATTCATTTAAATTGTTGAAAGAAAATTCTAAGATCATCATTGAAGTAAAGGAATGTGTGTTGATGCAAAATCATATTGATTCATGGAAAACAATTGACAAGAAATTGCAGCAATCTTCTCATGTGTTTAATGACCATTTTGCTTGTTATATGGAAGGTTTTATCAGTTCAAAATTACAGCCATTGGTCGAAGATGAATATGAAAATGAGTGTGTTCAGGAATTGAAAGAAATTGAAAAATGTGCATATGACAACAATGAAGAAAATGAAGAAAGATTTGAATTAGATGAAAGAACTTTGCCATTGTGTTTTGCATCTTTCGAAATGCTAAAGAAAAATGTGTATAATGTTTCAAATCAGAAATCCTACAGGCATGATGTTGAATATGAAGAAAGCAGTGGAATTGCAAATGAAAAATGTCTTCCATTACGTTTTTCTTCCTTTGAATTGTTGAAAGTAAATCTTGAGATAACAAAGGAAGCAATGAAGTATGATTGCATTCATAGTGACATTGTTTTACATGAGAAAATTTTTATCAGTGAAGAGGACCAACAACCTTCTCATACTTTTAATGACCCTGTTGTTGATTACATGGAAAGTTTTTTCAATTCAGATTTGCAGTCCGTGATCAACTACCAAATTGGAAATAAATATGATGGTAAATCAACATCAGTGTTAGATATGGATTGCTTTCCACTAGGGGTTTCATTTCAGCTAGCATTGTCTTCTGATTCAAAATATTGTTATTTCCAACAATTTTAACATATTTTTCAGCCTTTTTGTGGTAATCAATAGGTTGAATTACATGAAAACAAGGATGCGGTGGAAGGGGTGAAACATGATTGTTGTTTTATGCATGTTTTGGAGGATCCATTTGCAGTTTTGTTGGAGGCAGTAAATAAACCCAATGTTTTTAATTTTTTGAGATTCAAATTTATAGATAAATTTTTGAATGGATTAACAATAAGCAAGCTTTGGAGAAAGCATGTGCAAAGAAAGAAAATAGTGGACAAAGAGCTTGCATGGTTGCATTGGAATTTTGATTTCACTTGATTGGCATCTTTTTAGCAGTTACAGTAGGTAGGAGTGCGAATAAGCTTCGTACTACAATCATTTCTTTTAGCAATTTGCAGTTTTCATTTTCAGCTTAGTTTTAGATTTCAGTCTAGAGCATATACAGTTTTGGGTTTTCAGTGGATGTAGGTTACAAGTTACAGTTGGAAAGTTGAGTTTGGGAGAAGCCCAATGGATAGGGACATGCTCTACTATTTTTGGTTACCTCATAGGGAGGATAGCATCCCCATTGGAGCCGACTATTAGCACCATGATTTTGATAGCTAAGGTTATAGGTTTGTCAACAATTTGAAAATTCATGCATGCTAGCACCCATATTGTTTTATGACTGGAATCATCTATCATCTCCAAGGGTCAGTTTCAAAACAAATCTTATCATTTATTTGTTCCATTTCCATTTGCAACTATGCACTGCAAAGTCTGCTACGCGCTGCGCAAAGCACTTCACCGTGCAAAGGATTCTGTCGCGCAGTGGATTTGGTCGTGCAGTGGATGTTGTCATGCAACAGAGTTCGCCACACAGTGGGATGATGTTGTGCATAGAATTCTTTCACGTAGAGGATTTTCATGTGCATAGGCTATAGGTTTCACTGCGCAAATGACTAGTTTAGTGGTAAAGTTTAAGATCACTTTCTGACTAACTGGAGAGGAATTTTGAAAATCCATGAGATTGTTTTGTTGAGGAAAAACCAAATAATACAAATGTCTCTCAGATTTGCAACAAGTGTCATATATTGGGAGATTCTAACGAATCTTTGAGCCTTATTTTTCATCTTTCATGATTTGTTGTTTGAGACATTTTTTTGTGACACATATTTCGACCATCTAGAGATTAATTTCAAAAACTCGAGAGAGGTTTTTATTTATAACGATCTTATATACAAAAACCTCTCTCAGTTTCTAAAAATAGTTTTTTATAAGTGATATACAATTTCATATGTAACACCTATTTTCCCAGTTTACTGCACAATCCAATGCATTTTTTGTTGTAGGTTACTGTTGCGTAGAAGACTTGCTTTGCAGGGGTGACAGAGTGCCTAGTAGTGAAAATGATGACTTATCACAACCATAGGGTCAAATTTTGATCATGATCAATTATTTTAAATAATATATTGGTTACGATTATGATTTGTAAAAGTCGGGTTTCCTATTTTTAGTAAATCCATTGAAGTTATTTCTCTCTTTCAAAGAAACCATATCCATGATTCCAGGAGAGGGTAGTGTGACCCTAACAGCCAAGGGTGAGATCCGTTTTCTATATATGGGGATCATTTTCATGTAAAAGAGGTTGGTTGGCAGATGTGGTAGAAAACAACTATTGTATGTAATATGAGTTTTTGACCAAAATTTAATGCAATGGTCCTATAGATTGACGATAAGATTCTAGTTGTAACAATTGGATGTATTGTGTTTCTTTCTTTGTGTATGTGATTTCCTGTTATCTTTATTTCATATCTCTTTCTGTCTATTTCATAATGAATTATCGAACCTGCGGATTCATTGTACAACGCCCCTTGTTCACGCCACTTAGACAAAACATTTTCCTCTAAAGATAACTATGAATTCGTCCACAACGACACTTCTGATTTACTTCCTATAATTTCTCATGCCACACACTATGGTTTTACACTGAAGTTTGTTTCTCGCCTAGCCATATCCTCTCAATTTCAGTCACTGAGTCATTTTTCCCGTCTCTTCCTTAGACTGACCCCATAGCCCAAGTTTTAAATTCTTGGGCCAATATAGCCAGAACCCATCATATCATAGGTGTTAAATATAGCCATTGTTTTCAAAGTCATATCCTGCATGGAGACCGTGCCATTTCTGAGAGAGCCCTCTCCAGATCCAAAAGGCTAGTTTTAGGTCTCAAAGTTGGTTGAAAAATTTACCTTCGTCGTCTGTTTATTAGCCGAACAGATTTACAGAGTGATAAAAGGTTGAACCATGTATATATTGTGTCTTTGGTTTTCTTTGTGAGGAGGTTGGTATTTCTCCATGATGACTCGAAACTTGAGATAGAATACAAAATCCTAAGGCCAACTAATAATCAGAGAGCACACCAAAATAAAGAAAAAAGGCTAATCTACAAAAACATGATATAATGGCTGAAAGGGGCCTCTTGAACTAAAGTTGGTATTCCTTGCCCAATAGTGCTTGAGAATTTGAAATAATAGAATGGAGGTATCATAATCAATTATAAGGGATCTCATGGGATTAACAACACAGTCGCTCATATCCCCTCGGAGAGGTAATCCTCCATAAAGGTTGTGTTTTGTTTGAACCTTATCTGACTTAGGGTATCAGTAGAATAACCCCTGGAAGTAACCTATGTATATACCAATGTCAAGAATATAGAGTCACCATGATATAACCAATGTGTAGGAGAGCAGTTGCAAATTTTCTCCACCATATGGGCAGGGTAGCAAAGCCCAAAATATCGAAGGCACCACCTCTCATAGGGGTAAGAGTATTAGAAAGACCCCCTAGATATGAATATAACCCCATAAATATCTCTGACTCTAGGAAAGTATTATAGCAATATCTTTGCAACCAACTTTGTGTGACCTCATGCTTAACTCCAGTGTGAGTGGAGCCTCTTGATGCCATTGATTACATAATGGGTTTCACCACTCCTTGGTCAAACATATAAGTTGATTTTTATATCCTTGGAGAAATTTACTCACAAAATCCTATTCCAAGGCCCTAGGTCCTATACTTGTTTGTGTACCCTGAAAAACAAAATTGTTTCCAATCAATTTGAATTAATCAATGTCAATTTTAATGGCTTCTGCTTACTCAAGAGGTGCAATTTTGAAAGTAATGGTATTACGACTTAGTATAAAAAAGAAGAAAATATAAAAACATTTCTAAGTACTAGTCTTGAATTTCAAAGAGATGGTATGCTTCGAAATGCAATTTCTCCAATGAAATCTCTACAATTTCAATGAAGTGTAATCTCTCCAAATGCGTCAAAATCAATGCAAAGTAATCAAAAATGCAAATTCCATAAGTACGATGAAAGTCAAAAAATATTTTTGTATTTTTTATATAATAAAAAAGAAAATGCAAGCACTGAATAACAACCTCATATGCATGCCCTACTGCAAGAAAAAAGAGAAAATCCAAGAAGCATACCAAGAAGTGACTACTCAGACCAATATGAAAGGACAACCAATGAAAAAATATGAGAAGAAAGAAGTTTTCCAAAAAATTCCACACTATAAAGGTTTCATATCACTTTGTAGGCACTTAATAATTAGAATAGGGACCCAAGAAGAATCAACAACCAACAAACTCACCCAGAAAACACCAAACTCAAACAACAAGACTTACGGGATGAGGTACATGACTATTTGAGAAACACGTACATATACACGCACCCTAAAGGTAGATAACTCCCGTATGTATGCATTTGTCGAGGGAAAAACTGTGTATACCAAGAAATAGATTTCCATGGAAAGGGTTAAGACAAGAACCTCATATGCAAGGAAACATATAGGTTGTCAAAGTTCTATGTATTTCTATTAAAATAATCTGTCAAAGTACATAGGTGAAAGTTTTTTGTAATCAAACATATCATAACCAAGAAACTAAGTCCCAACAGCTGGACCTCAACTAATTCAATACTCCCTAAAGGAAAGCTCATATATAGGAGTCAATTAGGTTTTCCATCACAAAGTAGGATGAGCTTTGGGGATGAATACAAGAATTCCATACCTTCAAGGATAAAGGGATGCAAACTCAATATGAAGTGAAATTTCTCCAGAGTGTATTTTCTCTCAAAATTGAATCCTTGATTAGGCTTGGATATGGCTCAATTTATGTCCTCCAAATGGAATTGAAGGGCTGATTCATAGTGTTTCTAGTATATGGAAGGTGAAGGATCATGGATCTCATGACATGGCATGGAAACCTGACATAATTTTTAATTTTTTCTCACCAAACCCAATGTACGTGGGTTGTAGTGGAGAAACCTGCATATACACTTGTTGTATAAATGATAGGGTGTGTATATGTATTAAAATGTGAATTTTTGGCTCTGGAGTGAACCAAAAGAGGACTTCAATTCTGTAGAGGGAAATGGAAGGCCATCCAAGAAATATGCATGGAGTGAGGACACATTTATTGTAACATGTTGCAACAAATCCTACCCCTTCACAAGGGGGCACAGAACTTACCCATTAGCATGATGGGTCTTCCTCGAATGCCACAATTTTCATGTGTGACGAGACTGTCAATTTGCATAGTTCAGTTAAGAACTACTACACTTTTGATCCTACTTTTTTTTGTAATGAATCAAACATCTTATCCCCATCTTGGTGGCCTATTTATATTGAGAATACATCCTTTAACAAACGACACATAATCCAAACACATGGGCCACCCACAACTATAGTATTGTGGAAGACTTGTCCCAATCACCTTGTGTCATGTCTTCCCTCAAAATCCTCCAAATTTTCCCAACACAGTGGAAATCCTTGTTGTCTTCTATAGGTGGGTTTGATTCCTCAGATTTGAGCTTGATAAACTTCAATTTTGATCAATTTAATCAAAGTCTCTACCATCAAGTGAACTTTTATATCAAACTATGATCAATGGGGAAAAACATCTTCTGATCCATGGTTGACGAAGGAGAATCAACTTGCATCATGTCTATTTCTTGTTGGAAGTTCCTCAACTCTCCTAATCTCCACACATGTGCCACATTGCTGAAAGAATTCAATGAACATATGTTCCAACCTCATGGAATGATCACTACCTTACCCATTGAGTTAGGTGGTAAGACTGTGTTTTTTCTATGGAGGTCATCGATGCAACTCTTGAGTACAATTTTTTACTCGAACAAACTTGCTTATACAATATTGCATTCCTTGTCACATCAATCTTTAGGGTCTTATGCTTCCGTCATCAAGGGAAAATTGTGATGATCAATCAACCTACATTCTATAACCTAGACCTAGGATCTAATGTGAGGTATAATGTACCCTTTTTCAATGATACCCAATAGTCTTCTTTTATGTTAGTGTGGAGATATTTAAATATCCTTCACTCATAGGAATATTTCCCCTTCCCCCACCACCTCTTGTTGTGAATATTTCTCCTATCAACATGATTTCCTCATCAACTAGTTGATCTCTTTTGACTATTGATCCTTGGGTGGTACCTTGTACAAATTATGTTGAATCATATGGAGCATCCATGTTTCTCACCATGATCGATATTGTCTATCAGATAGTCCCATCATTATCCACTTATACTATTCAACAAATCCATCATCATATAGAGTGTGAACTACCTAATCTACCCATATGGGTTGTTGACTCTCCAATTTAACATGACATCCTAATTTTAATTTTCCTTCAAAAAAGGCCATCCTAGAAGTCATGGATTCCATAGTGTAGAGCCCAGTTATTTTCAGGACTCAAACTAATTAAATTTTTTTCTAAAATTTAGTTTAGAATTTCTCTCATGATTTTCTTATACTTGGAATAAACTAGGAATAGAGAGTAACAACATAATAATATCATCATCAACAACATAATAATGATAACAACAGCATAATAATGATAATAACAACATATACATACCTCCACCTGCATGTTGTTTTATCTAGTCCCTTTTATGTTTGATCCTATTATTGTTCTTGTTATTGCCTAGAATGAATATTAACCTCTCATCCTGCTAGGAACAACTTCTCCTGCTCCCTAGCTCTAGGAATCCTTGTGGTTTCCAGGCCCTTGAGCCCAAAATTCCCAGCAATAGAAGTTCCCTATGAGAGCTCCCCAAAACCATTCCTCCAATTTCCTCCTCTTCCTCTCTCTTTTAGAAATTCATAAATCCTCAAAGATAAATAAGATCCCTCTTCCAAGTCCTCCCCTTCCTTCTTATCATGGTCTCTCAAATCCCCCTCATTAATTCCCAACAACCTTATCCCCCCATTAATTCCCAACAAAATTACCCCCCCATTAATTCCCCAACAACCTTATCCTCCCATTAATTACTTCATCCACCTTTTAATGATAAAATAATAAAAGACTCTTTAATATATTTTAATAATTAATTAAATTTAAATTAAAAACTGTGATAAAATTAATCAATTTGGGTTGTTACATACACCCACCCTTCAAGAAACTTTGTCCTGAAGTTAGAGTAATTTACAATACAAGGGTAACGACACATGATTCATATATCCGCAACAGATAATCAACATCATCAATTTAAAACACTTATACATACTAGTGTACATGTGCAAGGCATACATGTGTAGCTAGCACATACAAGACTCATGCAAGTACTAATGAAAATAATTATTACGCCTGAAATAATTCTTGTATGCATCCAATCCAATCAACAAGACCATTCATTTCATAAAATATACTAAACTATTTAAATGTTCACGAAATTCCTCATTTACAATGATTTAGCACAAGTTACATTCACTTAGATAATTTTAGTTTAGTTAAGTAAATATAAATATACATATATACATTAATTTTTCTTTCTCAAAAAGAGGAAATCAAGAAATTCTTCTATAAGGTGAAATCCCCACACACTCTCAACTACTTCTATTCATCCTTCCTCCCTAACTTACTTCCATCTTCCACCACTATCCTTCCTCTGCTAGACTATCCTGGAGCATCAACTATATTGACCTAACCCCAAATAGAACCCGTAAGGGGAAGTGTCAACTCTGTTGACCAAGATTCTCCAGTAGGAAACTGACAGTCATCATCACACGTCTAAGGGAGCATGAGCTAACACCATCATCCCATGACTCCAGGTTTCAGAGGATACACAGTGGGAAATGCCTCCACCCCACTTAATAGGACTAGGGTCCACACCCTAGCATGGAACATACAGTGGCACTGTGTTACTAGTAATTTTGTCATCATATATTTAGTTTTAGGCAATCTGGTCACCTGGAAAAACCTGCACTTGTCCACATATCATAGAAATGCATTTGAACAAATATAATTTCACATACAAAATTTATACCATAATGTTTCCTGGACGATGTTCATGACATCAACCTTTTATCATCTTTATTCTTTGGTTGTTTGATAGCCTCTTGACCTACATATTAATCTATAACAAAACTCATACATATCCATGCATTATCATCATGTGAATTCATTTAATCATAATATCAATCCGATAACCACGTACCAACAACTTTAAATGTCAAAATTTTGAAGTTATAAATAGATTTAATAATATCCATCATAATTCAAATATTTTTAAACATTCATAGAATTGACATTCACATAGGTTCATATCTCTTAAAAGTTCAAGTGTATCATTAATACTTTCACAGTGAATAGAAAATAAAAGGTGATTAGGCCTTAATTAATTCTCTCTATCTAAGTCAAAAGGTGGCATTACATACAACCACCCTTCCAAACAAAACTTCTTCCCAAAGTTATGGTCATTCTCAATATAAGGAAAAATTCATGACACAACTTATATGTGTCGTCTATGATAGAAAACCCTATTCTATACTAGTCCCATTGGACCTTCACTTGATTAAAACATGTTGGATTCTATTAATATATTGATTGCACTAGCCCTATTTAGAAGACGCCTTATTATGTCTTGACTTTATGTTCTTACCATTTGTAACTTAATTAATGCAAATACACACTTATTCTTTCTTTTTTTAAATTTATTCACCATAAGTTTCATATAGGACCCCCATGTATAAAGTATAGCCTACTGGTTTGATCGCCAGTTAGAACCCTAACTCATCATCGATTCTCTATTTAAGTGAACCTCAAATTTAGTTTGATATAAATTTAATTAAATTATCCATACACTCCACCTAGGATACCTTGACAATTATAAACAATCATTATTGACTTTGATTATCACTCTAGCTTGACCATACACACACCCTCACTCACGAGGATGGGCACACAGAAATTTTCCATTCTTAAGAATATGGACTATGATATTCTGAATTATTGTAATGTGATAGTGTAACTTAATGGTTTGTAATTTCCTTCCCCTCCCCTTCATTTTTATCTTTATTTTTATTTATTTTTGTCTTATTTTTTCATTTACTCCCCCCTTTTTCTATAATCACTTGTTAAATTCTACTATTTTCTTTCATATTTATATTTTCTATTATTTTCTTTTCTTTACCATTTAATTATCACATAATAAATTTTGCATTATCATTTCCCCTCATTCCTTACTTTTTTACTATTTTCTTACTCTACTTCCTTATTTGATATTTATTACCTTTACTTTTACATTCCCTTTTTATAACTAGTTTTCTTCATCTCTTTATTTTATTTATGTTACATTGACAACTTGTTTTATTTACTTTCTATTTGTATGTTTACATTTTATTGTACACTATATTTACTAATGCATTTTACTAACACTACTACTATATTATTGCTTGTCTTTATACCTTCCATATATGTATTTGACTTCATTGTTAGTATTTTTCACTACATCTTCTATTACCTATAACATCTCTTTCTTCATCTCCTTACTCCTTGTCTTTCATTCATAATTATACTTATGCCCTGTTTATACCTCTCTTTGTATTACCATGATATATATATATATATATATATATATATATATATATATATATATATATATATATATATATATATTAGTTTTTAACTTTTGATCCTTTTTTTTATAGTAATGTTTTATTTGTTTTTCCTAATTGTTATATTGATTCTATGTTTTACATATATTAGTTACCCCATCCTTTACTCAATGCTTTATTTTTTGTATTTCCACTTTCTTTATAATTTATTCTTTCATTTATTATTTTATTTTTTAAAATGTTTGTTTTTAATCTTTTAATAACTCTTTCATCATATTTACATAATCATGTCATTTCTCAATCCTACTACATGTTTCTTTCCGTTTAATATTAATAATTAATTATATTTTTCATTGATCCAGGTGGATATTGATGGCCACACACCTTTTTCAACTCGCTCAAAATAGTTTTCTAGCAATTTTGGTAGTTTACTATTTTTAACAGTTTTTAACTTCCGGGGCCATTTTGAGGGTCTAAATGAAGGTTTTTTGGGGATATAGCTTCTCAATAATGGTCAAAGGATATAATTTATCCCCCTAAATGAATCTCCTCAATGATACCTTTCCAACGAGCTATCGTTCTCCCCAAACAGAGATCGTATGCCAAATCTATGCCCCTGGGAAGTTGATACACCAAACTACCCAAAACGGGGTCCACAAAACTGTTGGCTTTTCGTCTTCTGGGGTTAGGGTTTTGGATTTTATTATGAAAAAAAGGCCTTTGGAGCCTCATTGTAAAAATAAACTTCTTGCAAATGATATTAGTTGTCACATCTCCTCTCAGAGATAAGTTTCCACCATTCTAGTGAGTCTTTCCCTCTGTATTTTTACAGTCCTTGTACATTTGCACTCATTAATAGAAAATTGTGTATTACTGCAAGTCTGTGTTTATGGTTGCATCTATGATACATTTATGTCATATTATTGGATATTGGAGATATCTCTATGCATTTATTTATTATATCTCCACTCTCGTTTTGTGCCAAAAATAATCTGGAACAGTGGTATCAGAGAATGATGCTCTTAATCATTTTGTTTTTCAGTGCATGTCCTCGACGAGGTTCGAGTATATAAATTTGGATCTCAAGATTGTCTCTCTTGAATAAAATCTCTCTCGCATGCCCAAGAAACCCTCCATGGCAGAAAAAAAGAAACACGACGGAGCAGACAATTCTGTCAATCTAATGCTTGAGAAAGCTCTCATGCGACAGAGGGAAGAAATGATGGAGAATTTTTCTCACATCCTTCAATGCCAACTAATAGCAACAGGTGCATATTCATCAAACAACCACTTTTGAAGCACCTCTCCTTTCAAGGTATAGGTCATATAGATGCAAATGCCCTAGACAAATGGTTAAATATGTTAGAAGGTTATTTCTCTGTTCATAACTTTTTCAATAGGGAAAAGATCACCTTAGCACTCCTTAAATCTCTCCCCCATGTCAAACATTGGTGGGAAAATTACCAGGAGCAAAGTTAAACAGAGGAGTCTGGAGTATATGTGGCCGAACCAACTTGGGATTTTTTTGTGGATGCGGTAAAGGAAGCATATTACCCTGTTGGAAACTATGAGGACCAGTACATGAGATGGACCACACTACAGAAAGAAAGGGGCAAAGAAGTTCAAGAGTTAACCAATACCTTCCATACCTTGCGGACCAAGTTGGGTATCAAAGAATCCGAACGACATTTGGTTCAGAAATACCACGGGGTTCTACACATATACATCCAAACTGAAATGGATTTTCTGGAGATCTCATCACTCGGTGTTGGTTATTAATATGGTTTTAGAATCGAGCAGAAATTTAAGCACCAAAACAAATGAAAGTTTGGGTCTACAAATCCTCAACAACCAAAGTATGATAAATATGTCTCTAACAAATAGTCTCACGAAAACCAATCTAGGCCATAGGAAAAGAAGGGTCACGGGAAGACGAAGAAGGACACAAGAAAATGGTGCATTTTCCACAAAAACCCCTGAAACAACACCGATGAATGTTTCTCTAAACATTCATTGGTGGTCGAGTTCAAATACAAGGAGCCAAACCCTGATTCTGAATCTGATTATGAAAATAATGGTAAAAGACATATCATCGACTCAGACCCCACTTCTATTGTCACGACCGCAACAATTCAACCATAAGAACCAACATATCCTGAAGAGGGGGAGCACCTTTTTCAATCACATATGTGGGTGAAGGGGACCCCACTACATTTTATTGTTAATAACAGAAGCCAGAAGAACCTCATCTCAGTAGAGGTCATTAATCAATTGGGATTGTCGAAAACACCACACCCGCAGTCATACAACATCGGGGGGATTCGCTATGGATGATATCTCCATGTCAACCAACAATGTCGATTGTCATACGACATCCAGCTCTTCAAGGATGAGGTATTATGTGATGTTTCCCCACTGGATGTATGTGATGTTCTCTTGGGCCAACCATATATCTAGAAGTGCCATGTTGTTTATGAGTCTTGACCCAACAATGTCATTTTTTCTATTGGAGATAATCTCTACATAATACCAGAGGTAGTTCTGACTATTGTTCCACCTAAACACTGCCGCAAGGTAGTATCTCATACTACAAAATTCATCTTCTTTATAATATATTCCAAAGGTGAACAAAAGGATAATGCAACAACTACGACCTCGACCGAAGCACATTCTATCCAACAGAAGTAGGTCGACAAGATTGCAACAAAGTGTAAAGATTAATTCTTCACACAAGTAACTCATGTATACAAACTATTTAAAAAGTTCCAACCCTTCTAGCCACATGTTCGTGACAACCTTCAACAGGCTAAGCAATGCAACTTCTCCAACAAGGCAAACAACTCATCAAGATTCAGATTCAAAAAACGCTTTTCACTCTCCCCCAAGAAATTAAAGCAATGTATACCATTTATTCCTAAGGAGGGAGGATTGATGTAGGTGGATATCAGTGGCCAGCCACCTTTTCCAACTAGCTCAAAACAATTTTCTAGCAATTTTGGTAATTTACTATTTTTAGCAGTTTTTAACTTTCGGGGCCATTTTGAGGGCCTAAATGAAGGTTTTTTGGGATAGATATTCTCAATTATAGTCAAAGACTCTAGTTGATCCCCATAAATTAATTTCCTTGAATATACCTTTCTAACGAGCTATCATGCGCCCCAAACGGAGATCATATGCCAAAGTTACGCCCTGGGAAGTTGATACACCAAACTACCCAAAACAAGGTCCACAAAACTATTGGTTTTTCATCTTCTGGGGTTAGGGTTTTGGATTTTCCTACGATAAAAAGGCCTTTGGAGCCTCATTGTAAGAATCAACTTCTTGTGAGTGAGAGTAGTTGTCACATCTCTTCTTAGAGATAAGCTTCCACCATTCTAGTAAGACTTCCACTCTGTATATTTACAGTCTTTGTACATTTTCGTTCATTAATAGAAAATTGTGTATTACTATATCTCTGTGTTTATGGTTGCATTTCTTATACATTTATGCCATATTATTGGATATCTGAGATATCTCTGTACATTTATTTATTATATCTCCTCTCTCATTTCGTGCTGAAAATAATCTGGATCATTCATATACATGATATATATTATGTATCTTACATTTATATCATTACATTTTTACTTTACTTTTTTTTTTTTCCAATTCATAAATATTTTATTCTACATTACTTATCTTTCCTTTTTATTACACACTTTTATTACCTTTACTCTTTATATATATATATATATATATATATATATATATATATATCCTACTATTCTTTAATTTATTATTTGTTACCTTTCTTAACTATCACATAATTTTATGCTATATACTCATTTATCATAATTTGCACTTCTCCCTTATTATTATTATTATAAAAAAATAAAAGTTCACCTATTATCACATCCCTATTATCACATCCCTTGTAAATTCATTCTAGCTTAGGTATTTTGACTATAACATTTAAAACCATATTTTAAAAACTCAAAAAAAAACTCAAATTATATGGTTTATATAATAATAATCATAAATTATTTTCAAATAAAATAAACAAGTTTTTTATGTTTTTAAAAGTTATCTATAATGCATGTTCTCTTTTATCCACTCATAATTTATTAAAATACTAACATATTAAAACAAATGTAAATTAATTAATTTATATATATATATATATATTAAAAACACATACTAATATTAATCTTATTTCTGAGGGCATTGGGTTTCGGTCTTGGTGTTAATGCGCTGAAAGTGGTTCATTAAGTTGATCTGTTGAGTGGGTGTTATGGGACTGTGGAGCAATAGTAAGGCATGCAGGCTTGATTGTGGATAGTATCGAAATCAACATTTATTATTCAGAGAACCCTGCGAAACTTTCGAACGATCTATTTTTGTGGGAAGGCGAGCAGTATTGATTGGCATTGAATCAGAATAAAAAAATTAAGGATGAATTGATTATCCAGATAAGCTCACGACCCTATACAGTCATCCTTGAGTCTACTTCCAAGCTTCTCGGCTTCAAAATCTCCACGATTTTAGATCTCGAAATTTCTTGGAACCACGATCTATATCGTTTGTTTTGATTTTACTTTTTGTGATACATGGTTTATCTTGATTCGCATTTGACTACAGTTCGAGGGGTTTGTCCTGCGTTTTATTTATTTTCGAAAAAAGATCAGGCTATCATTTTTTTTTTTCTCTGTTGTGCTTTAATGTTTTCTTGGGATTTATGAAGATTCAAGGTTTTCAACATTTGTTAATAGGTTTGTATCGTGGATTTAAAGTCTGTTTTCTCGAAAGTTTTGTGATTTTACTGGAACGGTGTGGTGCATTTTGGTTTTATTTTTTACCTGGGTTGACCATGAATTTCAAGATTTATTGATTTCACAGTTGACAGTTTAAGGCCGTGGTTTGAAGTGATCCTCTATAAAGTTTTTCCTTCAATTTGACTGTGTTTTTAAAGGCTTACGGATCACGATTGAAGATTTGAAAGTTGGGGTTGAATGGTCGTATTTTGTTTACTATCGTTGTTGATGTCATGTAGGCTTTAACGGATGCATCGATTGCAAAATTGAAGGATATCGATAGGTCCGTAGGAACTTTCTTAAATTTCGGTTCCCTGAGGTTTTCCTTTTTAAAGTTCTGGAAGGTCCTATTAGGTCTGAATTTTTTTTTTTTTTTTTTTCTCCATGGATGGATGCGTTTTCTTTAAAATCTTGAAAAATTGGGACTGCTCATTAGATGTTGTGAAAATGGCAGGATGGAGGTTTTGAATCCACGGTTCGAAGAATTTCCCCCAACTTGGTGCATTTGACGCTCACTAAACCCTACTTCGAAGCATTGCCCCGTTCTGTTTCCGTCGGTGAGTGTTTTACGTATAGCTAGTGGTCGATAAAGAAGTGTATTTTAAGCACATGCACTGAAGCCTTATTTTTGAAGTTTTATTTTCATGGCCCGAATTACTTTTCCCAATCCTTTACTTTATTTGTGGATCTTTTCACGGTTTACAGTATCAATTTAGGTTTTCTCATATCGAGAACTTTGTTACTCAGAAGCTCGTGATTGGCTACCTAATTGAAATTTCATGGGCGCTTACAAGCTACTCGTGATAAACTTAGTCTGGTTAAGGATTAAGCGTGTGTATTAGTAGGTTTTAGTTGCAGAATTAGTGCAATTTCTTCATTCTGCATCATAAATACAATAGGGAGTGGACGAGGGTGACATTGCTCCCATGTCATTAAACAATATAGGGATTAAATGAGGCCCTAAGTTTCTTGAATTCTAATGAAGTGTATGGGATGATAAAGTGTGACTTTATTCTGTAGAGAAAATTCTTCAAAAATGATGGATCTTAGAGATTTTGTAAGAGTATTAGTGGGAGCACTTGGATTGAGAATACACGTTGCCTCAAAATCCATAAGGAGCGGTGTGCATGAGTTTTCCTCTCCTTGTCTCTGTGAAGTTTGGCTCAAAGGATTTCCTACACAAATAACTTCAGTTCCCTTGGTTACACCCTCTGTCAGTGGCCCTGATCTTCACAGTATTGCGGCAAGGTTCTATTTAGAAGAAGTTGATTTGTTCAAGTTGTCAAGTCCCGCCTGTTTCCATTCATCCCAAGGTTATTTAGAAATAGTGATCTTTATAGTCAGGAAAGGATTCCACTTAGGGAGTAGCAGTAGTAAAGAGATTGGGACGGGACGAGAATGGTGAGAGTGAAACGTAGTGCAACTTCACAATGGATAGGATAGCATAGGTAAAAGAAAGGCGAAGGGTGGAGGTCCTGGGGCGAAGCTCCACGTAATAATTAGAATTGAGCCTGATCCCCGATGCATCTTTCAGTTTGAAGAAGAAACTGTATCGAGCCCCCAGATTGTGCAACTGCAAGGCAATGTGAGGCAACCAATTTTCATTTGTAAATTCCATCGAGACAGAGGATGTCGATCATGTGTCTCTCAACTTGATAGCACTGCCATTGGTTGGTTTAGTTCTCAAAACAGTGATAAGGATAGAGAAAGAAGGGAACATAAAGGATGGTTAGTTATGATCCATGACCTTTCTTAATCTCCTGTAGTTGTTGCGTCAATTGTACTGTAACAACTCAAATTGGAGCCAAATTGCATAGAAGGAACAAACCTTGGGGCATCAGGGAGACTCTGGAAGCATGCGTAATTGGAATCATAGGTTCAAATCTTAGGCCTAATAGCAGAAGCAATCCCAACAAGTTGAGCAATAGATATGGTATAGACTTTTGTGGTTGTGTAGGCAGTCAAAGAATATCCTTAAGTGTTGCCTCCTAAGCTTCTCACCAACCATCATCATCATCATCGCTAGCCCAAAGTGAAGAATCACCCGTTGTTTATATTTATGAATCACTACCATTCATTCAATCCATCATTCTTTGCAGAGGCGCTCGGCCTCATCCTCTTCTTTAATTCTTTCCTATTTTATTGCCCCCCATCTCCTTATTCGTCTAGTGCACTTCTAGGGTTATTGGCCTCAATTGCAAGATCTTCCCTGGTGACCTGTTCTCTATAAGTTTCCCCCAACAATTGACCCATGATATTATTTTCTTCTAATGGTTCAGATTTGTTCATGTATTCTCATGACCTAACCGAATCTTGGAACGATGAACTCCGACTTGCAAGGACAATTGTGTTTTGGAAGGATTGAATTGTATGATTGCAGAATTTTGTTTCTTTACATGGAATAATTTAAAAATATGGGTAATATTCCCTGAAGCTAGATCGTTTTCTGAATCATGGCATCGAAGGACCCGTTACAACGATGGACCATAATGGTCGGGCATATAGAAATTGATGGAATCCCAACACAGACCACAATTTATTTGTTTCAAATCCCACGAGAAAGGATTTTGTTGGTCTTGGATTTTGATGTATGTATGGTTGTAGAATTTGTCTGCATACATGGGATTTTTACATTTCACTTTTTATTTTTTTGTTTTTAGTTTTTGGGTTGTCTGCTTTTGGTGGGTTTTTTTGCATTAAATCTTGGTTGAGGGTCAGAAGGTATTTAATGGTCTTTCTGAGAATATGATAGACATTATGTCTTGGGTAGATGATTAATACACACATATGATTCAACCTTAAGGGTATTATGATGTACCTTAGAATATTGTTTGCAGTTTGCGTTGCAGCTCTTCTTGCCATTAGGATTCTAGTGTGTTGATTTTGTAGATTATTATCTATCATTTGTTTGAAACGGAATAGGGAATGTTACCAAATATTGATATATTTGATGTTCATGTCTCAAGTTGACGAGAATGCCTTGATCTTAATGCCAAGGGATTAGGCCTACTTCCCCTCGCGTTAGGATTGTTGTTGTGTAACAACCCAAATTGGACCCAAATTGGATTTTAGAGAAAAAGCCAAAATCTCAGTGTTGTGGGTGGTCAAGCCCAGGTTTCAGCTTTGAAACTAGATTGTCATACCATAGGTAGAGCCCGGTTATTTTCAGGACTCAAACTAATTAAAAAAAAATGATAAAATCTAGTTTAGAATTTCTCTCATGATTTTCTTATACTTGGAATAAACAAGGAATAGAGAGTGTTAGCACAAGATTTGTTTATGCTTGAGCGTTTCATAAGTGGTGCTACCTACAGGCGCTACCTAATGTTTTACATAGAACAAAATGTGCATTTCATCATTCATTTTGGCAAATGAATACAATTGTTATGGCATTTTTATTTGTTTTGGGGAAAATTGAAATTATATTAAGTTATTTCCAATATCCAAGTTCAGGCATCAGATAACCCATGGATTTATTCTACCGAATTGCATGCAGAAACACAGTCGGGCGCTACCTACAGGTGCTACGTAATATTCTGGCAGAGGATAAATTGTGGAGAGTTATTCTGCCAGTTTTGAGTCACTAATTTAAAACTTGGGTTATGTGCATTTGAGGATGTATTTTTGAAAACTAGAGGAGATTTTTGTTCATAACATTGCAAATAACAAAAACCTCTCTCAATTTTTCAAAATATTCTTTGGTTTGAGAGATATTGGATATAGAAGTAGGCGTTGCATACTCTGCACAGTGGCACTGCATACTAATTTCCTGTAGCGGTCGCAGTTTTGATATTTTCCTTGTTGGGAGGTTTCCACATGTAAAGGAGAGTTCGAATGGATTCTCAAAGATCATTTAGATATCAAGGGACACCTTCAATTAAGATTTATCTCCATCAAAGGCCTCATGCATGAGGTGGAAACAATTTGTTAATGACTTCCAACAAATTCCTGAAAATCAATAGTTTGTTCGATTTTTGTCTCTTTGATTGTTGCCAACTATCTCCAAGGCTTAGAATCCAATGGAGGATATTGGATTCGACCTCCTTAGGTTATTTTGATGTTATTTTATATTTAAAGAGGGAGATATCTCTTGGAGATAAGGGGGGATGAGCCAAGAGAGGCTAGAGAGAGTAGGAATAGGTAGTTTTTTGTGTGTGTTCATTTTTAAGCATGTGAAAATTTTAGGATTGTAAGCATTATTGCTATTGGAGACTCATGAGAGATGTGATTTCAGATTGTAACTCTTCTTTTATATTTCTTCTTATTTGAATATATTTCATATTTGAGGATCAAAGGTTGTCAATAATTTATGGATCCCTAAGAAGTAGAGGATCTGTTGTATTTTTCCCATCATTCATTGTTTATGTTCAAGTATGTGTTGATTCAATGAATAGAGAGGATATCTATTTACTAAGCATTCTATCTTATGTTTTCCTTCTTCATTTCTTTTTCCTATCAACATACAATCTTGTTTTCTGTTAAGCAACTTTTGTGCCTTAGATGACTGGGATGTTTATGAATCCATTGCCCATTGGTGTAGCCTATTGATTTGCATATTTCTTCCCTCTCTCTTTCTTTATCCATATTGTTGATCCACCTATTCAAAACCAAATTTATCTTTTACATTCGGATGGGTGTTGAGCTTACACTTTAGCAGTGAAAGTGTGAATTTCAATGCTAACATTTGGCACCGTTGTCAGGGATGGATTTGAGCAGATTCAAAAGCTCCCTGGGAAGAACGAAACTGCACATCTCCAGCTTTAGATGGTGATTGAAGTTGGACACCTTCAAGACTGCACATTCACCATGGTAACTCCATTGTTCAGAATATGTTGGTGACTCCACTGGGGATGAGAAAAATCAAATGGCTATGAAGGCTATCTTGGTCAGGAGGTTTGCCCCACTCAATTTCTCAGCCATAGATGGTTATCCACATCTTGTGCCTCAAATTGATGAATGGCAAGATCTATTGCCCATATTTTATGAAGGTGATGATGACAACCCTTTGAAGCATGTTCATGAATTTCATTCTTTGATGCAGCAGCTTGACATCCATCATGAAGATATATTGATGAAAATGTTCATGTAGTCATTGGAAGGTGATGTGAGGCAATGGTATAGAACACTCCCTGCTTCTAGTATTTCCTCTTTGAAGGACTTTTATGATGTTTTTTATTCTCATTGCAAGATAATGTATCCAGCTGAAATACTTTTTGAGAATTGTTGAGAGGGGTATGCATCATATATTCAAGATTCAACAAGTGATTCCTCTAGTAGTGATGGTGAAGGGGATGATTATAGAGAGCAAGACTTAGATGATGAGTTTCATAATTCTTTTCGTAAATTTGAAGAACAAATGCATCATTCACGTAAAAATCTAGGTCCCCAAGAGAAAGATCAATATGGACAATCCATCATTTCCTTATCTCCTCCTTTTCTTGATTCTTTAAGTCAAGAGGTCATCTTAGATTCAGATTTATTTCATCATGAGAATAGTGTTGCAGCTTGTCATGACTGAATTCATATCTTACTAGCCCCTCCTATTGGTAATGAACCAATGTGCCATGATTTGCCAAGTTTTGATGACTATGAGGATGTTTTCCTTGAACAACCAATTGTCCCACCTATTGCACTAATCCCCTCAGCCATTATGTTAAGGTCCTAACCCGCACATGGGTAGATCAATGTATTCGGATGTAATAAAGGTCAATATTAATAAGACCTTTCAATAAAAGAGAATAAGGCGGATGTAAGAAGACCTAA
>JZKD02S1926045.1:130273-140789 GCA_000966675.3 Picea glauca | reverse complement strand
TCCTCTCTCTTTTAGAAATTTAAAAATCCTCAAACATAAATAAGATCCCTCTTCCAAATCCTCCCCTTCATTCTTATCCTCCTCTCTCAAATCCCCCTCATTAATTCCCAACAACCTTATCCACCCATTAATTCCCCAATATCCATATCCCCCCATTAATTACTTCACCCACCTTTTAATAATAAAATAACAAAAGACTCATTAACATATTTTGATAATTAATTAAATTTAAATTAAAAAATATAATAAAATTAATCAATTTGGGTTGTTACACATAGATAATCCCAGGGGAGATGAGAATAATTGAGAATCTATCCTCCTTGAATTAGAACCCATGAGAGTTAACATGATGAGTCTTAAGCAAATACTAGGGGCATTAGCAATGGAATATAATAGAGGTCCTAGGCTTGACCCTTTTCTTCCTTGGTTATATTTTTTGGAACTTTCCACTGAGTTATTTTATTCCCCTTCCATCGAAGATTTGTGTTTTGTATCTCATTCATGTCTTGATGGGTTCCATCAAGGAGATATCATATATCAGAAAACTACTCATGCTGAGTATATTCATATGAAGAAATTCATTCCTATGTGGCATGGACCCAACATGATAATCCATATGATGCCAAAATTATTTCATGATTTCATCAATGATGAAAACGATCCTTGGACTAAGCCTAGTAATGGGATCTACTTGGCATAATACATCAAGATGCATATTTCCTTGTACATAGGTGTGTGGTATGATTGATTTTGTTTTCTTTATATCATATCCAAAAAAACCAAAAATATTTTTTTTTTTTGAGATTTCACTATGCATTTTGACCCCTCGAATCTAGTTTACATGTGGTGATGACATCATGGGGACATTTTTTATGGAAATGATGAGTTTCAATGAACTTGAGGTATGTCTTATTCAAAATGGCATACAGGGATAGTTTTTTTCCCTACATCCCCGATTTGCATTATTATCCATCTATTTTGTTGTGAAATATATTAGGTTTGATCCCACCAGGTTGCAACATTAGCCACTCCATGTTTTCACATTGTAACTGTTGATGTTAATGGTATCATTAAACAAGTACTTCCACATGAGCTTAGTGTCTATCATGTGGAAGTTTTCCAAATCCTTCTATTTTGGTAATTTACTTTAATTCAAGTTATATTAGTTAAGGTAAAGTGTTTTTATTAGTTAATTGACTTATGTAAGGAAAGTGCTAAAAGTAATTATCATGTAATCTAAGAATGTAAGTCTCAAGTGAGTGCGATAAGTAATATCAACCGAAAATCATTTTGGATATTAGATTTATATTATAACTCATAACTATAAAAGAAAGGCTAGGGTTAAAAAGGAAGACATGTGTGTTGAGAGAGTCATCACAAAAACTTTGGTGAGAGATCATGGTTGGGACTTTTGGTGAGATGTCAAGGTCAGGGATAGAAAAGAAGGAATTTTTCTAGTCTAGAGAGTGTAGAATAAAATATAGACCTTTTATTACATGAGAGTAAGGATATATCACTAGTTGGGTTAAGAGATTTCATCCAAATATTGATGTAGAGAGGGTTGGATCATGAAGGACTGTGATTCAAGATATTGGATAGGTGGTAAAATCAACATGGTATAAGAGCATGATATTTGAAGGGAAGAAACAAAGAGACAAATATTGACAGTTGCAAGTAGATCTATCATATTTGCAAGAAGATATTGTCAGATCTATAACGATGAGGTAGAAATCAAAGGACACATTTTAGGGAAACAATAGTACTGAGGCAGAACAAGTTTTTTTTGCAAGTGTATATAGTTGTATGTGGGTCATGGAAAGGATAGTTGTGTACATATGTGTTCCTCAGTGAGAAAAGTCACACACATACATGTGTTTTAGTGGTGGAATTCATGTACAAGCCCATACAAGTCAATACATGGGTAGTTTCAATAGATGGTTATCAAATTAGATTTTGGAAATGGAAATTGGATTGTGATTTGAGGATAAGTTGGATGGGGTTTTCAAATACAGTCCTTGGAAGGATAGAATCATTTTGGTGTTGATGGAGAATAGGATATGGGAATTTTCTAATACTCAGATAAAAATCATCAAACATATGTGACAGAACTAGTCATCCATAATTAGAAGGATGTGAAAGTTAGGTTCATCCTTCTAGATGGAGAAAAGGATCACTTGATCCCTCATTTATCGAGAAAGAATAATTTCAAGGAAATGTGGGAGGCTCTGAAGATTTTATTCCATATAAATAATGAGAATCACAAAATGGTGCTGAGAGAGAATATTAGAGACACAAAGATGACATGATTATATATGCTGACAAGTGATCTCACCTAGATCCGATAAGTTTCAGATGAGCTGGCTTCAATTGGGGAGACAATGGTTGATTCAATGTTGGTTAGAACAAAACTCAAAGTATTTAGGAAGGAGTGGCCATAGTCCATCAAAGGAATTGTGGCACAAGAAATTCTCCTGGATTGTTCAAATTTGTGGGATGAATTCATTCAAAAAGAACTTTGAGATGAAGATTTGAATGGAAGTCGGCACAAGAATGATGATGAGAATATTTATCTTTCTAGCTATGCATGGAAGGGAAAGTTCAATAAAATTACCAGTGGAGAGTATACCTCTAAATATGAAAAGAAGAAGAACATGATAAAAGTCAAGTGCTTTGCAGGTCACGATTTTTGGCATTAAGCAGGTCAGTCTCTGAACATGAAGAATGGTGGAACTGAAATAAATCTAGAGGTAGTTGCATCGGTACAGACACAAGTGGATGAGTTTTTAAATAAGTTTGAATAGACATATTTATTACTTCTTCCCCATACTTCCTTAGGCACCATACCATTTGGTGCATGGATAAAATATAGTGGAGACACAACTCATATGATAGGAGCACGAGAGGTGTTCGAGAGCTTCATAAAGTCTGACTCAAAAATGCATATATAACTTGGTATGGGGACCAAGTATGCAATGAAGCGATATGGGATAGTGTCATTCCAGATGGAGTGGGGAGGGACATTGAGAGTGAAAATGGTGTTATGGGCACCAGAATGCAAGAGGAGGATGATCTTAGTCTCAGTGATTGAGAAGAAGGTATTTGACATAGAGTTATAGGATGTAAAAGCACTGATCAATCCCATAGGATCTATCTTAGACACATTAGCTCTAGTAGTTAGAGAGAGAAACTTGTATAGGATAAAGGGATATCCTATGAAAGAAATGGATAGAAGAAAATTGACATAGGACAGGGAGTATGGAGCTCAGAAGGTTGAGAAACTCAGAAGGAGTCAACCTTTAGGTTGAAGTGGGAAAGATCATCCTTATAATTCTATCGAGAAGGAGTCATGGTACAAGATGGACATGTAGGATGCTCAGAATCAGGAGGATTCTAGGAGCATGATTAAAGATGATTCATCATAGAGAGGTCTAAGCGATATGGCAAGGATATATTTCATGTCAGAGGGAGCATCCAATCATGTGGATGGAAGAGTAGGCATTGTAGCAGATCTAATAGAGAAAATAGAGCCGAATCCAAGTGGGAGAATTACATTCCTCTATAAGAGAGAGTGTTGTTGTTATTTGTATCATAAGATAGGTACTTACACATGAGCTTGGTGTCTAGCATGTGGAAGTTGTCCAAATCCTTCTATTTTGGTAATTTACTTTAATTAAATTTATAATTAAAGTAAACTTTTTTATTAGCTAATTGAGTTATTTAAGGAAATTGCTAAAATTAATTAGCATGTAATCTAACCATGTATATATTTAGTGAGTGTGAGAAGTAATATCAACCATCAATCACTTCAGATATTAGGTCCATATTATAACTCATAATTATAAAACAAAGGTTAGAGTGTAGGAGGAAGATAATTGTGTTGAGGGAGTCGAAAAAAAGACTTTGGTGAGATATCAAGGTTGGGACTTTTGGTGAGATGCCAAAGTCAGGGATAGAAAAGAAGAAATGTTTCTAGTGTGGAGAGTGTAGAAGTGAATAAATACTTTTACTTACACGATAGTGAGGAGATCTCATTGATTAGTTGAAGAGATTTTGTCCAAGTGTTGATGCAGAGAGGGTTGGAACATGAAGGACTAGGATTCAATATCTTATATAGGTGGAGAAGAAATTCCATCTAGATATCATACAATTCAAGGATAAGACAAAGAAGAGGTAGCCACAGGTGGGTTTTTGCAAATAGAATACAAGGGAATGTGTAGCATCATACATAAGATACTATATAATATTTCCATACATGTACACAAGTTTTAGTGGAGACAGTTGTGTATGTATGACAGTTTTCTGAAGGAAATGTGTGTACACCTCGAAAAGCATGCTGGTACAAGATTATGGAGCAACACAAGCATTTTTAGGTTTGTCTGTAGTGTATATTCTCGTAGTGGGCCATTTTCCCTATTACTGCATCCTTGATTTGTCCTTAATAAAAGTATCTAAATAGTTATTTTCCCTTCAGGGTTTTCCTAAGGGTTTCTACTTGAAAAAATTGGTGTTTAGTGCATGATATTTTGGTCTCCTTATGTATGCTTCTACTGCATGTTTAGTTGATTACTCAACTTTTCATTTATTAGATAAAGTGATTTTATTTTTAGCTAACTGTCGGGTGTTGGGTTGAAGTGGTAAAATAAATAGTAATTGTACATTAGTTCCTACCCTTCATGGGCACCCTAGTTAGTACCAATATTTCCACTTGGTGCCCATCCTGGGAACCCTCCTTTAGTCCCGCCATGAATTGATGTTGAGACTCGTTCCTCTTTGTTCATTTATATTATAGCCATATCCCATGGGGGTTCCAAAAACTTTTTATTGTTGCTTAATTTTTTCATATGTCTTTGTATCCTGGGTCATACATCTTGTTGTTGCATGGTTCTTTTCCTAGATCTGGCTTACTGCTATTGCAGTAGCCTTTGACCATCCCCCTCTTGCATTATTTGGCCTATGTTTTGCATCCACCTACCCATAGAGAAAAAAACTACTAAGAGTGGATCTCACTATCCAACACAAGTTGCATTGATTTTTCTTAGGTCGGTTCCATGCACTTGGAACATAGGAGCATATTGTTAATCCACTCGTTCTCTCTAGATGAATATACTTTTATCTATTTTTCGAGCTCATTAAAGGACATGAAAAATACATAATCATGAGTATGCCTTTAAATATTTTTTGGGATACTGAATGACAAATACACTATTGAGTATACCTTTATCTCTCTTTCGCGCTCGTTAAACCATGAAGGAGACACCCAAAAGCCAAAAATATTAAAGGAAGAGTGTGGGTTTTTCACCATTGGTCTATTCTAAAAATGGAATCATTTGTTGAGTCTCCTTTGAACATGGAACATGTTTCAGTCCTCATCATACAATTGGCGTTTATCTTGCGTAGGAGGCATCCCAATAATATGATTTAAAGATAATCCTTCGACTAGTTACTCTTCCAGTCATCATGGAAAGTGTTTCAATGCCTCCTACGTTGTTGCACTATATTCATACAACTCTTGTGTCTTGTTTCAAGTCACCATTGTGTCATGCAATATGTTCGAGGGAATTTTAAGCATGAGTTGTCCATCTGTTGTTTTGTTGATTTTCTTAGTCGGCCATCCCTATTTCAGTTGTACTTTGTGATACTCTTTATTCACACAATATCTAAATATATGTTTCATGTCAATTGATGGGGGATACATTAAGGCCCTCCTTCAACATATCTCTTCCTCTCAACTTCAACACATTATCTAGAAAATGGATCTAGAAACTAGATAGTACATTGTAGCTTGTAGTCGTTAGTGGTAGGCCTCATCGTGATCCATTAGAGGATGAATGCAAAGAAACATCTATGTCTAATTATTTTGGTCATTTTTTAGGTTCGTTATGTATCCTACATGAGAAAACAAACGATGATAGTCATTGTTCATCTATAGTGCAATAAGCAAGGGCTAATCGAAGGTTGAGTTGATTCTTCATGGCATGAGCCTAGGAATTCACATTATTCAAGCTTCTATTGGGTTATAGAAGATATAGAATCTCTCTCAAGCCTCTTCCAAGGATCTATATAATGAATTTTAATCTTGATCTTGAGAGGAAGAATCATTGGCATAGTTATGTTGTCTAAATATAGAGGAGATTCTCCTATTCAGATAAACCACAATCAAATTGCCTATTTTGGTTACAAAGCTAAGGAGGAGAAAGGAGAAAGGATAAAATGGGAATGCTTCTACATCCAAGGTATGATAATTGATGTATTTCTTATATTTCATTAATAGATCATTGGATTTCCCCTAAATATGTTTGTATACAATTCACAAAATGTTTAGATATGGTCTTATACATTTGCATAGATCATGATATATCTAGTAGATTTGATTTTACTAACAATAGAGGAATACTAGATAAATATTTGTTTGTCTCCTTGTGTGTAGGAAGGAGATTGCAAGAGTTGGAGCTAGGTCTTAGGAGTTGCATTAGTCAGATACAAGAGGACAACCATTGACCGAAAGGTATTTTTACTGCCCTTATTGGTTAAAAGGGAAATAATTTTCTTCCATGTAGGGAAACCACTAGAATTATAGCCCCACTACCTATCTAGGATCAGTCGAAATGTCAGGAAGAGGTGGATACAACTCTGAAACTAAACTAATCTAGGTTACATGAAATGTAAACTTTTTTTTTTGTTAAGATCCTATGCTTGGGTCTACTCATGGAATTTTGGGAATTTAACATACACCCCATAACGCCTCATAATCAAAATCAAATGCTTAATAGTATAATAATCTGGATCACTTGCAAGAAAATTTCCTCAAAGAATGATTTTTCTTAGTGCGTGTAAGAGAGGGATGTTACATACACCCCCTCTTAGTCTGAAATTCGTCTCGAAGTTTCATAATAAAAAAGTGACAAAATAACATGTATCACAGTATCATACGTTGATCTATCCAAAAAAAAGGAGATTGTTGGCGCATATCATATGCGTCCTCTGAGATCGTCGAGTGAAGACTATAGTTGTCCCACTGGACCTTGACCTCGTCTACTATTCGACGTCGTAGCTGTCAAATGTGACGAGCGAGGATGCAGATCGGCTCATCCATGAGCGCACCCTCATATGACACCCGCAAGGTTCTCAAGTCAAAACATGTCTAGGATCACTAATCATAATGTCTCAAAACAAATATGTGAAATACATCGTGCAATACACCTCAAGAATCAGGCAAGGATAGTTGATAGGCCACAAGCCTCTCCTTTCCACAATCTTGTAGGTTACCATGAACCTAGGAGATATTTTATTGCCTTTTCCCAACTTAATCAAACTATTATGCAGTTTCAACCACAAAAATACTTGATTGTCACATCGTAACTACAGTCGACACGACGCGCATCAACATAACTCTTCTAACGATCATGTGCTTCCTTGATCCTTTGTACTAAAGCTTGCATTTAATATTCCAATTCTTGGATTACTTCCGGTCCCACCTGGACCCTATCCTCAAACCGATCCCAACTCAAAGGCGTTTGACATGGTCACCCGTAAAGAAACATTAAGTGTGCCATATTAATGGTGCTTTGGTAAAGGTTGATACAATCGAATTCCACGAGTGGAAAGAATTATTCCCAACTCTTCTATTGGTCCATCACGACATACACAACAAGTCTTCCAAGTTTTGGTTCATTCGTTCAGTCTACCTGTCAGTCTCTGGGTGATACGCAGTACTGAAGTTAAGTTTGGTTCCCAAGGCCTCTTCGAAACTCTTCCAAAATCGTCCAGTAAACACTGATCCTCGATTGAATATAATCCTCTTAGGCATGCCATGCAGCCTCATAATATCACTGATGAAAACTCTAGCTATGTCAGGTGTCTATTACATCATACACACAAGAATAAAATGAGAACTATTCGTCAGAGTGTTGACTACTACGAAAATTGAGTCATGTCTCCTTATCGTCAGTGGCAATCCAACAATAAAATCCATTGAAATAACCTCCCATTTTGATTCTGGAATAATGTCTGGTTGTAGTAATCTTGTTGGATGTCTATTTTCATCCTTTACCTACTAACATTATAGACATCGGGCCACATAGTAGACTATGTTTTCCTTCATTCCCCTCCATAAGAATAAGGGTTTAAGGTCCTCCCTCATCTTCGTGACTCCCAGGTGAGCCATGTATACTATTCTATGAGCCTCGTTTAGGATCAATATCCTCAAATCATCGTTCGGTGGTACATAAATCCGATTTTTAAACCTCAATAATCCATCGTCATCAAACGTAAATCCTTCAAATATTGGTAACATTATTATTTTGCATTCAATCAAATCCTCGACCTCCTCATACCAGCCATCATCACGCCGTAAGGTTAGAATATTTTCACGTAGATTCGTTTGAAGTGGCAACACCGAAAATATGCATGGTCTCCAACTCAATGCATTTGCCACTTGGTTCATTGTTCCTTTTATGTAATAAATATTGAAATTGTACTGGCTAAGAAGTTCCGACCAACGTCATTGTCGCATGTTCAGGTCACTTTGCATAAAGATGTTTTCTAGTCCACAATGGTCTGCCTTTAGTTCAAATTTCCATCCAACTAGGTAGTGTCTCCAAACCTTCAAGGCATATAGAATAGCTAACTACTCCAAATCACGTGTCGCATAGTTCTCCTCATGCCTTCTTAGTTTCCTCAAGATGTAAGCGATCACTCGACCGTCTTGCATCAAGACTCCGCCTAAGCCTTCCTTGGATGCGTTAGTGCATACCAAGAAGCTTGCATCCATGTCAGGGACCTTTATTATCGATGTTGTTATCAACAACTCTTTGAGCCTCCCAAATGCTTTCGCACATTTCTCGGTCCAAAAAAACTTCTTGTTCTTCTTCTACAACTCCGTGATTAGATTTTCTATCTTCGAAAATCCCTTGAACAACATGAAGCTACGCACATCCAGGACATTCATCAATGCATGCCATTCCATAATAGCCTCGATCTTTGTTGTATCCACGATGATACCTTTGCCGAAAATGACATGCCCTAAGTAGTGAATCTTCGATTGATAAAAATGAGCATTTGGACAACTTCCCATACAACTTGTGGTCTCGCAAAAATTGTAGTACCAAGTGCAAGTGATTTTCATGCTCCTTCATTTTCCGAGAGTAAATCAAAATATCATCAATGGATACTTGGACGAACTTGTCAAAATACTCGTGGAACACCCAGTTCATCAAACTCATAAATACCCCTGGGGCGCTTGTCAGTCCAAATGGTAAAAAAATAAAATCGTAATGTCCAAACCTCGTCTTAAAGGCGGTCTTAGGGACATCATCCTCCTTGATCCATAACTGGTGATACCTTGATCACAAATCAATCTTTGAGAACACCGTCACACCTTTCATCCGATCAAACAGATCATCTATCCTCAGAAATGGATATTGATTCTTGATCATGGCCTTGTTCAATTAATGGTAGTCAATGCAGAGCCTCCATGACCCATCCTTCTTTTGTATGAAAAAAAATGTTGCACCCCACAGTGACACACTTGGACGTATAAGTCCCAGGTCCAACAAATCCTTCAGTTGCATTCTTAGCTCTTGTAACTCCGGGGTCAACATCTGATAAGGAGTTCTAGCTCTCGGTTCAATCCCCGGTTTTAGGTCTATAGTAAACTCCAATTACCTCTCTAGCGACATCCCAGGTATCTCCTCTAGGAATATGTCTACAAACTCTCTCACCACAGGAAGGTTTTCTAGACCTTCCGCTACTCCCTTCTCGTTTAATGCAAGGATCACATAAAGCTTACATCCCTTGCACATGCTCTTCCATAAATGCAAGGAAGAGATAAATCTTAGGGAAACTCCTTGGTTCCGACTTACAATCCTACGTCTCTATCCCTCATCTTCGACCAAGCTCAACTATTTTGTCTTACAGTTGAGTATCACTTCATGTGATTCCAGCCAGTCAATATCGATCATGAAATTATAAGATCCAAGATCATTACATACAGGTGGGACCTGGTGATAAACTCTCCCAGGTTAAGGTATAGCTCGCAACCTCTCGTGGAACCATTCCTCGAAAAATTCCCAAGATAAGTCTTTGACGACTAAGTTTAAAAAGTGGTAGGAACGTCTTCCACCATAGAAGAGTGCTCCGCTTCAATCAAAATACCACCATGCGAACCTTCATGATGGAGGTCATAATAGCAAAGAATAAAGAACATTTTTTGTCTCTACAACTGTGCCTCGACGACAGAGCCATCTACGATGCTTGTGGACTCGAGAAATAAACTCTCTCGAGTTCTTGGTGGATGCTAACGGTATTTGCTTGGGTGCGTTGTGGAACCTCATTGGTATAGGTGCCCTGTCCTCCTCTCAATACCGATGGTGAATCAAGCCCCTTATGATCCGGATTATTTTTGGCACGAAATGAGAGCGGAGATATAATAAAGAAATGCACAGAGATATCGCGTATATCCAGTAATATAACAGAAATATATCATAGATGCAACCATAAACATAGAGATACAGTAATA
>JZKD02S1926045.1:114850-128189 GCA_000966675.3 Picea glauca | reverse complement strand
AAATGGCCCCAGAAGTTAAAACCTGCTAAAAATAGTAAATTGCCAAAATGGCCAGAAAACTGTTTTGAGCCATTTGGAAAAGATGGGTGGCCCCCGATATCCACCTGGATCACCTTGACATTACCTGGAAGGGCCTTGTCAGACCATTATCAAAACTTAAAGCAAGCGAATCCACCCCAAGTTATTTCCCTTCCCCTTGGGGGTTTGACTCCGAGAGTGTGGAAACCTCTGTAGGTGTCGCACCTCCTTCCATGACACCATGTTGTGAACCTATGAGGTATCCTCTAAATGATATCATCGGATGAACTCATTAAATTTTTAAGCAGCGCTAGGTTGATACTCAAAGGTTTACTGCAGTGGAAAGCATGGCGATCCATAGTCACAGGGTTGAACCTGCTTTGATACGATATGTAACGAACCTTCTCGTTACGACTACAAGCAAAGAAGAAAGTGCAAGAATTTGTTTTTTTTAAAACGGGATGAAAACCATGATTACATCTAAACAACACATTTCACGATGAGCACCATGCTTGCTAATCCGATAACAAACAACTAAGACTCCATGCATGGCATAAGGGCAGTTGGGAGAAACACGCATAAAAAAACAAGGAGATACGACTACCCGCCCGACTTGAACATGACCACACCTACAAGCTAAGGGACAACATCCCCATCCCGACACAACGGCCTTGACGGCCAGTTAACTAGAACCTCAAGGGAAAGCAACCAAATGCCTTAAGGCGTTTCAACCCAAGTTATGACAAGAATCTTACAATGGACAATTATACCTACTATGGGAAGCACGGACTCTGGCCAGGACATCATTCACCTCTTTCCAACATGACACATTATGATCCCCTCATTAGGGATCATGCCGTCCCTAGATGATAGGCATGACAATAACCTTGGCGCAACAAAACCTAGTTGAACCAAGGACTCAATAAAAAACCAGCGTGCTAGGAGCCCAACCATGGACAAAAAGACTACTCCCACACCCCTAAGAAACAACTCGACATGACGCAAGGTGACATCATTCAAGAAACGTTGCACAACTATCCAATGAATGACTGGTTCCTACAAGGAAAACTTGAGAGATGAAACAAATAAGGCCAACCACTATCTCACTTTGCCTTAAGGCACAAGGCTACACCACTGCATCAACAATGATCTAGAAATGATGAAAATAACCCAACTACTAGACATGGCACCTTCAATTCCCTAGAACAGTCTTTATATAAATACAAGCATTCAGTGTTAGGAATAATATTAGCGCTAATTAATTATTATATAAATTTAGATAACTAAATCAACCCTTGTTGATTTATCTAAATTGGTATTATTAAAAATTGATATCCCAAGGAGATTTCGTGAACAATAACTCCCCAAATTATTTGTTAAGGTTGAACCCATTCCCTAATCCATCGATCTCCCAGTGAATTTTCAACACTAACGAAATGTCATTAACAAATATTAAACATAAATAAACGAAGTGAGGATGAATAATTACATGATATAACATAAGGCCCTTCAGTTAATTAGGTTCTTTTGCAAACTCTCTAACTCCACAATGGCTAAACTTTAAAATCTCAACCCGTTAGAAAAACCACATATCAAGTATTCCACTGAATTTGATTGCGCTGGAATAGGGTAAAATTTGTGAGTTATTGATCAATCATAACGTTTCCTTTATAACCCATAACACTAACAAATTTTCCATATAATAATTCGCTGTCAATTAAGAAAATTAGATAGCTGTGTAATAATCAAGTGTACAAGAAATCGCTTGGTAAAAAGAAAAAATCCTTATCAATGACCATAAAGAGATGAGAAACAATACAATTGCTCTCAATTTTTGTGTAAAGGAATAATATATATATATATATATATTTTTATTTAAGTATTTAATTAATATAAGTTTTCGTTAGTAAAGAGTAGTTCCATTTCCAGATAAATACCTAGAAGCAAGTATAGAACCAAGCCCATCATCCCTTGATCCAGTACCAATGACAAAATAAGAAGAAGGCACTAGTAGCAAGAGAAGCAAGGGTAGCTACTAGAGAAGTAGCACCAATGGCAGTTGTTGTACAGTCTGTTGGTTCAATAGGTTACCCATCAGTAGGATAAGTAGTTTATTATGAAAATTATCCAAGCAGATACATATAGAGAGAGCGTGATGCAATTCTGGATGCTCGTGGTGAAGATTAAGAGTTTCTTGATCATGATCCAGTTCGTGAATGGGATTCAGAGGTTTGTGAATGGGTTCGAGTTCTAGATGAACATCCTTCCCCATAACTATACTTCTAATGCTTAGTGGAAAGGCTATACCCATATGTGTTTGGGTGTAACTGGTCCATCAACTTTTTCTTCGTCCCACTATTATTTTGGCTCGAGGCAATAAACCTAGAAAAATCTGAGACTAGGAACTAATCAAGCTTATGAGTCGGTGTACCCAACAACCTGAGATGACAACTAGTAAGCATCTAGAGAGAGTTGATTATGTGAGGAGTTGAATCGATTTTTTAACAACGAACAAGGATAAAGATTAATCAGGCATGGATAAGGATATCTAAGCTATCACTAGCGTCATAGCAAAAAATGATGAATCAATATTGTCCATGGGCTATAATATCACCATATGGGCAATGGAAGAGAGGTAATAAGGTGTATTAGATATCAGTCCAGGTAATGGAATAATATTTTTATGCATAGAAGGAGAATATGTTTACCACCACCAATCAATGAATTGTCTTTGATGTGGACCGAGTGCACGTTGAACATATTGATGTGGTTCTTCTATAGGAACTCAATGCATACTTCTTCCCAAAATATAAAGTGACCCAAACGCCCATGGGAAGCAAGAAATATCCACACCTGGTCATGGATTAATGAGGGCAGGCATAAATGTTGAGGAAAATAGGAATCCATGCAACAAGCAACGAGCATGTCCAATCAAGGATGTGCAAATTCTTTGTCTAGAAAAGTGATTTACTTCTGCCATTCAAGATGTCGAACTCAGGAAAATATTTTTCATTAAATAGGAAATACTTTATATGAAGAGAAAAAACGCTACAATTAAACAAGTCAGTCCCGCATTATTCCAAATTGTTGTCATCCATATTGTAAGATTGTTTTCATTATTTATTGTTGGCATAATAACTAAAAACGTTGTTAATCATCAAGGGGAAATCACTGCCATTAAAACACCACCACTACACTATAGAACATTGTCATTCGTACAACAAAACACATTCTAAAAATTACAGTAATCTCTGGGTAAGTTATAGAAATTGTGGGTAAATATCACCAGAATTCACTAACCCATCTTTTAACTGCAAATACAAATCGTTGAGTATAAATTGTGAATACAAATAGTAAAGGTAAAATCGTTGGCTGACGTTAAACGTTGGTTGTCATTCAAGTATACCACGTAGGATGAGATCGTCTTCAATAAATTAAGGTTAAGAAAAATGCAGTGATTAAAACCCATGGAATCTAGAAAACACAAAGTAAAATCGTAGAGTAAAGGAAGACCAGAACTGAGAAAAAAACACACAATAGATTGCCAGGAGAATCATTAAAAAGTCATCCTTGAATTATTGTCAGGAAGGTATTAAATGTAGGAATCAATGCAAGGGTCATAAGCATTTCACTGTGGGAATAAAAAAAAACACCACATGCACAAGACAATTATTCAACCAGGAACAATCAACAAGGTCAATGTCTGGCAGGAACATCCTTCGCTCATCATCCATGCAAAGAAAAGCAAGGCATTTGGATCCATAGGTCTATTAACACCGAAGTGATGATCGTAGATCCGGCTCCTGGCACACTGCTTAGATGTGGACTGATGAGCTAGGGACAAAGGAAAAAATAAAACACAATCATCACAAATCGATAAACCATAGGATGGTCAAGACAAACATGGATCGAAGGCCATGGAAATCAATCAACATAAAACTAAAGGATATGGGGGAAATTTTAGTCATCAACTAGAAATCTAAGACAATCATTTTCTTTACCCAATTAAGCATGCATAACTAAAAACATAAGTCATACGAACAATCTACCATGCAGAAATAAGGGAAGCATATCGTAGCCCAAGTTTCCCGCTCTGAGTTGATGTCCCATGCGCTCCATGCAACTCCGGCTTGCCGACCGATTAGACTTCACCTATACCTCCCAGCCAATGCTAGGGGTACTCTTCTTCCCCCTTATCCCCCCGAGCCGCAAAGGGGCCACGCACATAGAACCAAATATCAACTAGCTCTCAGCTCGCCTTGCAAGGCCTAGCTACCACTCCTCACTGAGTTGGGTAACCCAACTCCCACAAGCTAAGTCAGTCAAGTATAAATTTATGCATCGTAACGTTACACATGAGATATCAGATCCATCATCCTTCTCCTCCCTCCATTATATAGAGTTTTGAAGTCCTTTACTTTCCCAAAATCCCTTTTAATTTAAAGTTTAATAATTTAATCCATAAAAATCCTCCCCATACAAGTGTCACCCATCCCCTTCATTCCTCCATAAATTAATTTCATTAATTAAGTAATTACCCCTATTTTCCTCACTCACCTAAAGGCACTTCAAGAATCGCTCCTAGGTGTCCCCATATCCCCTTACAAGTTTTAATGACTTTCCCCCCTTATTAATTTACTAGTTGAGTTTAAATTAGAAAGTTATTAAATGCTAGATACCTTACTAAGATAGACTATCTTCTTTTTTTTATGTTTCCAATTTTTTCCTAGTTTCCTAATTATTTTAGATTTCCCTCTTTCCCTTTTTTATTTAAACTCAAAAAGGCATGTGCATAAACTTACCTTTTTTCCCTTTTTCTTTTTAATGAATAATTTTTTAATTAACATAGTATAGTAAAACAATTGTTTCCCTTTTTTAAATTTTCTCCCAAAAGATTTTTATAAATCAATTTAATTTCCTACCCCCTTCTTGTCACAAGATTAATGAAGATTATATATATATATATGTATATATTAATAAATAGATAATTTTTTTATAACAAGTATAATTTAGACCTAGACTTTATTTTCCTGGGCTGGGTGTCATTTTATTAGGGGAAAAGTTTTAAATCTTCCTTAACAAGTTATTCATCCTAAATCCATCTAGGTTTATCCAATCATTAAATAAAAACGCGACGTGCCCTTCAGGATGCACTAGGTTCTCCAAGGCTGCCACTCACTTCTTTCTGTTTTTGTTGCATGATGTGCCCTTCAGGATGCACTATGTGCTCCAAGGGTGCCACTCGCCTCTTTCCATTTTTCTTGCGTGACGTGCCCTTCAGGACGTGCCACGTTCTCCAAGGGTGCCACTCACCTCTTGAATGACTTGGTAGACATAAAAAACCCTTGGAGTCAATACTCCGCCAGGTGATCTTGTGGGAAACTAAGGGCCTCTAAGGAATACGACCCATTCCTTATTACGCGCCCCTTCGAATCATCATGAGTGATTGTCCCAGTCTGCCCTCACAACATCGTGGGTCCTCTCAAACTAGGTAATCGTTAACCTATAGTTCGAGCCACAAAGGGAGTGATAGTAGGCTCTAGCAGGTCTGTTGTCCATACCACTCCCTCAACATCTCTGGTAGTCGTGCGTGACCCCTTCACTCCACATGTGAGTCTCGTCAAAAAGCTATCATCTGCCTGCATCATCAATGAATCATGTCAGAAATATATCCATATCATATCATCTAATCATATGCACTAATATCACATATAAAACAACCAACCCCAATGGTTCACTCCTCGACTCGATCTGAAGTCCAAGGGGTTCCATCGATGCCTCTGCATCCTCGAGTTCCAAAATCCCGCGCACTCAGTAAAATTGAGTCAATAGCACCTGTCTATGTCAATGCAACAAAACAACATGTCATCAACCCATAACGCCTCATAATCAAAATCAAATTCTTAATAGTATAATAATCCAGATCACTTGCAATCAAGTCTCCTCAAAGAATGAGTTTACTTAGTGCGCGTAAGAACGGGATGTTACAGTGAAACATTGTCAAACATAGTCAACCATGGTTAACCATAGTGAAACATGATTAACCATGTTCAACCATATCCAACCATACTAAAGCATGGTCAACCATAGGAAATCATCATCAAACATGGTCAATTGGTCAACTATATTCAACCATGGGTAATTACAAGCATAATCACGCTAATTCAACTATAGTCAAACATAATCAACAAAATTCACTATAAAAAATAGTCAACCATTATTAACCATACTAATACCAACATTTTCATTTTAATAATATAACTTGTCATAAGTAATATTAATTGCCTCTAGAGGGGCATTCTAGAACTCGTTATTAGGTTGATGTGTGATCTTGTGCTTAAATTCAATGTGGAGTGTCACTCTTAAATAATAATAATAAGAGATTAAGTAAATGAAAATTGTATATGTCAACTCTAATATTTTGCACTCTAAAACTGATTGAGGAAGGGTTTGCACATCTAGAGATTTAGAACATGAGTTAAGTTAGGTCTCTATTGATAATATATTCATAATGTTTTTATCCTTATAGTTAGCATGAAATTATAAATATTTTAAAATTGGGAAAAATTGCTCTTACTTGACAGTTAAATTGTTCTTACTTTATGTTGCCTTCCTGCAATTTATGTTTCTCTTCAAACAACTACAGGAGTTAGCGCTAGCTTGCATGAATTGAGAAAAATAATGAACTGGTCCAAACCTAGTTATTACAAAAGACACTTTGGATCACAAACCAACGTATGTTCATGGGTGTTTTCGATGGTTGATAGAGTGTGAATCATTTGATTGTTTTTTCTGAAGATCAAATTTTTTGATTAATTATCTATATATTGTGGTGTGGCTTGCAGATTCGTCATTACATTAAAAGAGAAAAAACACATGGATGATTCCTAAGGACTCCATAGCATTCATGATGCTTAATGAACTTGAGAAACATGGATTATGTCGAAAATGATAAAGATTTAAAGAAAAAAATTTAAGTTGTAAAACAAGCTTGAGAAATTGGTATGCTACTTATACAATAATAGAGCTACAGAATCTAAGTGTTATAAAAGTATCTTTCATTTTTGAAAAATGAATTGACTTCCATGAAACTAGCCAAAAGATTTAATATATAAGGAATGTTGGACTATGATACTGAGAGACATACTATCTATGAAACAAAACTTTTGGATTATTTTCGAAATTTGAGATTTCTTTCTTTCTAGAACATTAACATTTGTAACATTTATATACTTTTTATCTTATTTCTTGGGTAGATAAGGATTTTAATTTTTAATATATTTCAAAATATCAAAACAGATTTTGTTTATTTAAATTTATTTTTTAATTAAATATCAAAATAAATTTAAACACAATATTATATATTTTCATTTTTTTAATTTGATAAAATGTTAAAGTAAATTGTTTATTATTTTTTCATAATATTTAAATTACTTTTATAACACATGTCATTGGTCAACCAATTGAAAATGTAATTGTTGAAAATGTGATTTTTTCAATATTAAGTTATACCTAAGTTTTGAGTGTTAATAGTGGAACTCCCACATTGTAATTTTTTTTCAATCTTAGATATCTAAGTTTGAACTTTTCATCTTAGATAATGATGACATCTATTCATTGAAGTCATTAAATTTGTGTGAGTGAAATAAATACATGTGATGTTGGATGTGAAGTGCAATTTTCTCACCTAATTGTTTTTTAACAATCTTGTGATAAAATTTTTATTTTCCATGACTTAAGTTTTATGAAGAAAATAAAATATTTTATATGTAGGGATAACATATCTTCAATATGTCTATATAAGATTTTTCAATATGCTATTATAAGCATCAAATCTATAAGTTAATGTGGTTATTGCTAATAACAATTATATTTATTATTACTATCTTTTTAATTTGCAAAAGAGCCCGAGAAAGAGAACATGCGAGCACTACATACTAGCCTGTGCTAAAAGAGAGCCACAAGGAATGTGTGGGCATAGAAAGATGAAACATACAAGATAACGAGAAAGGGTTGGATCATTATGTTGGTCGGAGAGGATCATTTCTACCTTGTGTCTTACGAACATCAATCCAACCAAAAGAACTAATAGGCCCATCAACCAGTTCCACTAAAGCTAGGTGGTCTGAGAAAATGCCAGAATCTTGAGATACTAAACCTAAGGGTGCTTATTTTTCAATTTCCTAATTATGTCATTCAACCCATCATTTTCGAGGGGGGTTGCAAAGGTTGTATTGGGTGAATAGTAATCAAGATTTCTCAAGCTTCAGGGTTTTCTATTGAAGCCGAAGGCTTGTGTTTTGGATCTGCAGTTGGTTGTTATGGATTTGTTGGAGATTGCTTTGGTGTTGTAGAATGAAGAGGAGTTGGGGCATATTTGTGATGATGGTGTTGCAGATGAAGATTTCGAGAGGCTTTTGTGATATTTAGGTTCTTTCTAGCCATTAGACCTTCTTTTCTCTTCAGAAGATGAGGCCGGGGTTGGGGATAAAGGACAAGTTGCCTGGAGGTGCCCTGTTTGCTGACAGGAGAGGCACCTGAAGGAATTTTTCTCATAATCGATCATCTAAATGTAAGGATCATTCTCATCCCAATCTATAAGTATCCAATATGGAAGCCCTTGAATGAGTTTGATTTCAACGCATATGTATGAGAAAGTGACAAAGCCTTTCGTTATCCTATCTGTGTCAATATTGATGAACTTACCCAACACATTATCAAGGGTAAGTAAAAACTATGGAGTATAAAACTAAAGAGGTACATTGGGGAGTCTTACCGAGACCAGTGTAGTCAAGGAAGTCATAGTCAATTGGTTGAATTCAGGGAACCATCTCTGAGTGGAAAGACCATATCTACCCTAGAACCAAGGAACTTTCTCTAGCACACATTGGGGCCTTCTTTTGTGGAAAAATTGATAATGAAGAACCCTTTGGAGAAAAAGAACAACTCATGACCTGACCACAAGGTATTTCTTACCCATTCTCTTAGTGCAAAGGCCGAGGGCCATAGTTCTTTGAAGTGACAAATGAGAGATTTTTCCTAGTAGATAAAAATAGAACCGTAGACATGGGGATCTTCGACATCTATGGTTGGAGATTCTACATACTACTCCACAATGAAGGTGGAGCCAAAAATATCCTTTTCTTCGAAAGTTTCTGCCTTGGGCCCCAAATGAGAGAAGATCCATGTTTTCATAGTATGATTGTAATGGCTTGGATAAGTGGAGGATGGAGCACCTCCAGGGAGTGGAGAAGCAAGAGAAATGGTTGATTTCTTTAGATTCCCATAACCCCGTTGTATATATCCATCCACCATTTGTCGTCCTTCGAATATTAGTCATTGAAAGAAAGGTGAAATACCTATAGCCTGGTGGATTTGGGTTTTGAGCTAAAAAATGTAGTCTGAATCCAAAGCATGTAAGTAGAGAGAATATTCAACAATGGTATTTATAAAAAGGGGGAAGCCTACTGCAGTCTTGGAGTTGGCCTTAACGTGATATTCAGAAGAAATCCTCAATCGTGCTCATTCTTAACTTGATAGACATAACAGAGCGAGGGATGAATATCCATGAGGTCTCTGATAGATGAAAGGTGTCGATACTCTCTATATAGGCAATGACAGTGGCTAGGGTTCATATCTTTCCATACCCGCAGTCTCTCCTCAACCTTGATCCGACCCAGAATGGTTGTTTTTCTCTCTCCAGATAACGTGTTGGACCCTCCTTCATTCTTTCCGTAGTAAATAAGATGACCCGAGTAAAACCCTCGACCACTACAAAGAGCTCCTTCTGATGTATGTGATAGAATGTGTTCCTAAATCTCACCTTGGAGGGGGGAGCTCTGTGGTGTTGGTCGTACAAGACATCTCTCACGATTTCCCTGATGTATGCATTGCACTTACCGTAGTCGAGGATTCTGAACCATGTCGGTCCCTTCCTGTGATGGGTGAGGGATGTGAACACTAAAAATGCTCCTCCTGTCTATGTGTTCTTCCCGTTGCTGGTCTCTCCGACCAAAATCAAAGTCTGAGATTTTTCAAGCATGTCCAGGAAGTCATGGAACTGCTTCCACATCGATAGGTTTTTTCTTTTGTCGAGGATTTCATAGTACCTGGAAGAATACGGGCACTTGTTCTAGGGGATCATAGAAACAACCATGTTAAACTAGAAAGAATTAGGTGAGATTAATCATTACAATTGTTGCTCTAAAATTTTGAAAACTCATATATCATATTAGGTATTCATATGCTCTAGACATATGTTAATGTCAAATGGAAGAAAGGTAAGTTACATTCTCTTCCATATTAGGTTGTAAAATATACTTGGCTTTTCTAAGTACAATGAGCCAATATAATATTTTATTTTATAATTTTTATAATTTATTTCATGTTATTAATATTTTTGGTTATAAAATAACAAATAATTTTTTATTTTTATTTTTAAATATAAAAAATAATAATTTAAACTAGTAATTTATAATATAAATTTTCAAATGAACAATTTTCAAATTTCAAAACCATTCCATAATATAATATATTTTAATCGTATAATTTAAAAGTTGTCATTTTAGTAACATATTGTATAGAACTAATATAAATTGTGATTATATATTATAGAATTAGCTTCTTACAACATTATAGTAACATATCTTATAGAATTAACATATTATTTAAGTTGTGATTATAAATATACAACTTGAGTGGTCCTAATGCTTAAGAACATGTATTTCCTATTGGCATGTTTTCAGATAGAGGTAGAGTGTGTGTGTTTCGTCATTGATGGCAAAGATAAACACGTTCAACAGAGTGATGATGGCATGGCAATGGAAATATCAACAATGAGGAGTAACAATGATTGTTGGATCACCCATCTCAAATTATCGATGACCGTTAGATATGAATACAGATAGGAGGAACGCGCAAACGAGGAGAAAAAATCTCAAACGCTGGATCTGAGCACAAGGACTGACCATCTTTGGATCCAGAAGAAGGAGCACGATATTTAAGTACAAGATGAAGCGGGATTACAAAGTCCTGAAAGAAGGATGGTATTCCATCGTCGAGGAGTACACGTGGTGAGGGATGAACATTTCGCTAACTGGAAATTCAAAGGAAGGAAGTTCTCTAACCTTCCAACTCGCGATATGAGAAATCACGATAAGATCTAGATCGTTGATCCAAGAGGGACACGTGGTGATAGATCAGAGCATGACAAAGGTTTCATTTTGGAGTTTTGGATATCGGGAGGTGGAGGAATCAAGGAAGCAAATCACAGTAGGAAATCCCGATATGCGAGACCATGAAAATATCTGGACCATCGAATCATCAAGATTGTGGACTGTTGATCTGACTCCATTTAGGAGTTTCGTATACCGGGAGTTGGAGGTGTCAAGGACACTCATGACAAGAATGTTGAAATGTCAAATCGGGAAGCACCTTTTGGCAAAACCTGTGGTCACTGTTGGTGGTCATGTGAGGGGAAGGAGCCAGTGGAGCTAAGTTCCATTTCGGAAATCACAACATGAAGAGTCGAGACTCTTCACCACAGGATTCCCGAATTTGTGAATTATGAAGCTCTTTGTGGATAAGCGCCAGGTCACCGCTAGTGGTCATGTGAGAGGGAGGAGCTAGCGGAGCTAAGCCCCTTTTCAGAGATCACAACATGAAGAGTCAAGACTCTTCACCTCTGGATTGTTGAAATGTGAAATGCAAAAATGCCATTTTGTGTAGGCTATGGTCATCGTCGGTGATCATATGAGAAGGTGGAGCTAAGATATTTTTTGGCGATCACAACTTGGAGTGTCAAGACACTTCAACACAGGATTTCTGAAATGCAAAATGTGAAAGGCATTATGATTAGGCCCATGGTCAAAACCAGTGGGCATATGGAGTAGGCGCAAGATCCATCCTTGGTAATCCAATGGTGCAGGTTAATCAGGATTATGATCGAAGGGTGATCATTTATTTTCATGATTAATAAGTTCAGTTAAAATTTAGTTAGAAAATCGAATCATGGTTCTTGATCAGTTGGTGATATAGCTGCTGAGAAGTTTTTGTCTTTTCCCAAGGATATTTGAGGTGTAACTAACTAGGCTGATGAGTATAAAAGGAGAGAATCAATGATTGTGTAAGGTTGGTTGTTCTAACCGAAACAATGATATGAACTGTAAGAAGGGTAAAATGAAAGAATGGAGAGCATGAGATAAAACTCAGTGATGAGTAACAGTTGCCGAACAGACAGAAGTAAGAGTAGAATAGAAGAATAGCATGTGGTAGAGTAGAACTGCAGAACAGTTTTTGAATCAGAGAAGAATTGCAAAACAATGAAGAAGGGGTAAGAATTGAAATAGCTGTATTGTTTGTTTGTCAATCAATTATGCATAATCAGGGAGGAAGGGTGGTGCTAGGGAGGACTGTGGTCCTCTAATATTCAAGTTGGTTCTTGAATATTGGAAGTTGTTTCTTCCATCTAGTTATGCCTAGAAAAATAGTGGTGCTAGGTGGTGCTCAGGAAAAAACAGAGCTTTCTGTATACAAGTTGGTGCTTGTATAAATCCAGTTGGTGCTGGAATATTTAGGGAGTCGGTGCTTCCTTCTAGTGGGTGCTAGAGAAACCAAATAGTTTGTTCTCTCAACAAGTTGGAGCTTGTAAAACAGAGGTAGTAGCCTCACTTTGAGTTGGTTCTCAAACATACATGATGTACGGAACTTAAAAGACTTCATATTATTTCGAAGAAGAAGAGGTTTCCTCCCTTTATGGGTTTCTTCATGAAAATTGTCTCTATGTATATCTTATGTGTGATTGATGCTCATTATTTATGTTGTTCATATGATGTATAATATTGATGGTCACTTGATGAAAGATTAAAAATGGTTTAATAGACTTAAAATTGTTTAAGCACAGTAAAAACTGATTCACCCCCCCTCTCAGTTGTCTTAGTAATTTCAACAATTGGTATTAGAGCGGGTTCCTTTTATTTAAAGGTATATTTGTAAGATTAAACATGAAAAGTCATGAAGGGACTTCAACCAGTAAGCCTCCTCTGTTTGATGGAACAAATGTTTCCTTTTGGAAGGTTAGAATGAGAACATACCTAATGGCCTTAGGTGCTGATGTTTGGGATGTAGTAGAGACTATATATACATAACCTATTGTACTGGATTCCAAGGATGATAAGTTAGAATTTAGGTTTAATGATAAGGGAATGAATGTTATCTTGAATGGACTTGTTGAAGCTGAGTTTGTAAAGGTGATGCATATTGAAACTACTAAAGCTATGTGGGATAAACTTATTAACAATTATGAAGGAAATGAGAAAGTAAA
>JZKD02S1926045.1:99068-114800 GCA_000966675.3 Picea glauca | reverse complement strand
AAAAGATTCTAAGATCTCTGCTTGATAAATTTAATCCAAAAGTCTCTGCAATAGAAGAACTAAATGCTTTTAAAACTATGTCCATTGATCAACTCCTAGGAACTCTAACTACATATGAAATGAGAATCAAAAAAGATAATTCCATTACTAGAGAAGCATCTTTTAAAGCAGACAAGAATACTGATTCAGATTTAGATGATATTGAGGCAAAATTTGTGAGAAGGTTAAAGAAAGGATCAGGAAAATATCAAGGCAAGCTTCCCTTAAATGTTTTAACTGTGGTAAGATAGGTCATTTTTCATCTAAGTGTCCCCACTAGAAAAAGGACCAGAACTCTGATGATGAAAAGAAGTACAATTTCAATAAATATAGTAAAAAGAAAAGTTTGTGTGCAAATAATGACAATTCCTCAGAAGACATAGATAGTGATTCATCATGTGAAAACAAAGTGAATGATTTTATGCTTATGGCTATGGGAGATATTGATGATGAACACACAGAAGGTGAAATGGATGATGAAGAATCTATGGTGGATATGGAAGGTGAATTAATCAGTTCTTTGGAAGAAATTGACAGACTCAGATGTAAGAAGAGAAAACAAAAATGGTTGTTGATGCAGTTTAAAATGAATGGTGAAAACCCCGATAAAATTTTTTCTCTACTAAAAGTGGAGTTAGAAGAGGAAAAGAAAATAGAAGACATACTGAAACAACAGTTGTCAAAGAAGAAAGCGAGTTGTGAAGCCTTAGAAGAAGAGATAGTAAAAAAGAGAAAAAAAATTGGATAAGTTTAAGGCATTGTATCACCAAAATCTGCCAAGTATTAAAGCCTCATAAGAATTAACTTCCATTCTAAATCAGCAAAGGAATCCAAAGTTGAAATCTAGCTTGGGCTATGAAGAAGGATCAAGGAGTGATCATCCAAGTAATACAGAACTCATAAAGTTTGTAAAAACTACAATCATTGAAAAAAACCACTCTGCAGAAACAAAGAAAGAAAATCAGTCACCAAGAAGGAATGAAAGAAAAAGTACCAAAATCGAATCTGAAGATCAAAGAAATAACAAAAACACATTTTTTGATCAAAGAAATCATCAGCATGGAAGAAATCCACTGCAACATTTTTTCAAGGTACAAAGGTTTTTTCTATGGTTATTGTTTTTTTTGTTCTAACTTTGGTCACAAAACTGTAAACTGTTCTTTAATATCTATATATTTGAAATCAATATACTAAAGGAATCATTATCTTCCACAACAAAGATTGAGACAACCAAAAAACAAACAACCACATACTATAAATCGTGTGATGGATGCAAGAAGGGAACAAGTGAAACATAACAACAATTATGAGAATAACAATCATTATGATCTGTTATTCAGTGAACTAGAATGTTACGTCTGTCATAACTATGGACATAAATATGAAGATTGTCGCTTAAGGAATTTTAAGCCAAATTCGAATCCTACTGCTGAAAATTTCAAGATTTGGAAGAAGAAAGAAGATGACAAGTGTAGACTAGTGTTATCAACCCAAAAACAAAAGAATCACTGGTATATTGACAGTGGATGTTCCAAACATATGACTGGATACAAAAGTAAGTTTCTAACTCTAAGTGAAAGCAAATCAGGGAATGTAACTTTTGGAAATGATGCACCAAGAAAAATAAAAGGTAAAGGAATGGAAAGTTTGAGTAATGGCAAAGGGAAAGCTCAAGATGTGTTGTTTGTAGAAGGTCTAAAACATAATATGCTTAGTGTTAGTCAAGTATGTGACCAAGGATGTGAATTCGTTTTTACTTCTAAAGATTGTAGAATAAAATCTATGAATTTAAGACAGTTAGTTGCAAAAGAGATAAGAGCAGAAAACAATGTCTATGTGTTAAATGAAGAAAAAGAAGAATGTCACTTAAGTAAGTATGATGAAAGTTGGCTATGGCATAGGAGACTTGGACACTTAAATTTTGATCATATAATCAAGATAAAAAATAGTGAGGTAGTAAAGGATATTCCAAAGATATCAAAGCCATATCATTATGTTTGTAAACCATGCCATATAGGAAAGCTTACTCGGACACAGTTCAAATATAAAAACTTTCCTTCAACAAAAAAACCTGTCTAGTTAGTACATATGGATTTATGTGGACCATCAAGGAAAGAAGGAACAAGAAAAGAAAATTATTTTATGTTGATTATTGATGATTATTCTAGACTAACATGGGTTTCCTTTTTCAAGGAAAAATCTGAAGCATTTGAAAAATTCAAAGTGTTTAAGTCTCTAACTGAGAATCAAATAGGAAACATATTGAAGGCAGTAAGGTTTGATAGAGGAGGAGAGTTTATCTCATGGAACTTCAAAGAGTTTTGTGATAAACATGGAATCAAAAGAGAGTACACAATTCCAAGGACTCCACAACAAAATGGAGTTGTTGAGAGGCAGAATAGATCAGTATAGAAAATGGTAAGATCAATGATGAATGAAAGGAAGATACCTCAGACATATTGGGTGGAAGAAATTCATACAACTGTTCACATTCTTAACAAAGCTCATCTTAGACCACATAGTGACAAAACTCCTTATGAACTATGGTTTGGAAGTCCTGCCTCAATCAAGCATTTTAAAGTCTTTGGGAGTAAATGTTATATCAAGAATAATGATGAAAATATTGCCAAATATGATGACAGGGATGATGAAGGTATATTCTTAGGTTATGCTACAAACAGTAAAGGTTACATATGCTACAATAAGAGGTTGCATAAATTGGTTTATTGTATTGACATAAAAGTTGATGAAGAAACCCCGATAGGAAATGTAAGCAGTGTTGAACCAAGCACACAAGATATAATTGGAAATGAAGATGAACAGGTCCAAGGATCAAAAAGAGAAGAATCTGAATCAGATGAAGATAGAAATACTCCAATTGACACAAACCAACAGAAAGAAGAAAAATCACCTCTCATAATTGTTAGAAAGAATCATCTTGAAAATCAGATAATTGGAGATATAAATAAAGGAGTTCAGACAAGAAGGAAATTGATTAAAGGCTCAAAACAATCCCATGTTTCTTTTTTATCTATGGTTGAACCTAAATTGTTTTATGAAGCCAGCCAACATGATGATTGAATTAGAGCTATGAATGAAGAGCTTGATCAGATTGAGAAGAATAATACTTGGGAGCTTGTTCCTAGAATTGAAGACAAGAATGTAATAGGTTCTAAATGGGTGTTCAAAAATAAAATGAATGTAAAAGGATAGGTTGTTAGAAATAAAGCCAGATTGGTCTCTAAAGGGTATGCAGAAGTTGAAGGTCAGGATTTTGATGAAATGTTTGCACCAGTGGAAAGATTGGAGGCCATCAGATTTTTTCTTCCATATTCATGTCATAAGAACTTTAAAGTTTATCAGATGGATGTTAAGTCAACATTTCTTAATGGAGATCTAGAGGAAGAAGTATATATGGAGCAACCTAAAGGATTCTCATTGAAAGATAACCCTGATTATATCTGCAAGATGAAGAAGGATTTATATGGACTAAAACAAGCACCACGAGCTTGGTATTAGAGACTGGGCAAATTTTTACAAGACAAAGGATTCAAGAAAGGTAATGTTGATAGCAATCTCTATATAAAAACAGAAAGTGATGATTTACTAGTTGTTTTGATTTATGTAGATGACATTATTTTTGGATGTAATAATGATTCCTTTGTTTAGTGGTTTGCTAACTCTATGAAAACAGAGTTTAAGATGTCCATGATAGGAGAATTTTCATATTTTCTTGGCTTATAAGTAAAACAAAGTTCTGTAGGAATTTTTATCTCTCAAGAAAAATATTTGAAAGAGATGTTGAAGAAATTTCATATGGAGGATTCCTATCCTATTAGTACACCTATGGTGGTTGATTGAAAGCTTAGTAAAGATGATATTTCACCTGATGTTGATCAAAGGACATATCTCTTTATGATAGGTAGTCTTCTGTACATCACAACATCCCATCTTGATATAATGCAAGTTGTTGGAATGGTAGGTCGTTATCAGTCTGCTCCTAAACAAAGTCATTTGCTAGTTGTCACAAGAATATTCAAATACTTGAAGGGAACAATGACTTATGGTTTTTGGTATCCCAAAAATAAGAATTTTTAGTTAACTGCTTATTCAGATGCAGATTGGGCAAATTGTGTGGATGAGAGAAAGAGAACTAGTGGAGGTGCATTCTTCCTGGGTGACTCGTTGGTAGCATGGATTAGTAAGAAGAAGGGATATATTTCCTTATAAACTACAGAGGAAGAGTACATTGTTGTTGCTACTTGTTGCACTCAAATTTTATGTATGATTCAAACTCTTACAGATTTGAAGGTAAATTATACTGATCCGATTACAATTCACTGTGATAATACTAGTTCCATTAGTGTTTCCAAGAATCTTGTTCTTCATTCCAAGACTAAGAATATCCCAATAAAATACCATTTTCTCAGAGAAAAAGTTACAAACAGAGTTGTTCAGCTGAATTATATTCCTTCCACAGAACAAATAGTTCATATCTTTACTAAACCGTTAGCAGGGACTCCTTTTCGATATCTTCGCCAGAATTTGGGCATGACTTGACTATCAAATTAAGAGGGTCCATCCTGTCAGAGGGAGTTTGTGTTGGTTGAATCTCTAATACCTATGAAGAATACTGCAACAAAAAAGGGGGAGTGTATGCTTTTCACAGATCTGATACCTTTGAGATGTACTGCAATAGCTCAGGGGGAGATTTTTTTTTCTTTGACATTGATGTCAAACGGGGAGAAAGTGTGGTAATTTCAATACATTGGTAAAGTTGGATGTTCTTGAAGGGGTTTCCATCAATTCCAAAGGGGGAAATTATTGGCATGTTTTTAGACAGAGGTAGAGTATGTGTGTTTTTTCATTGATGGAAAAGATCAACACATTCACCAGAGTGATGATGGCATGGCAATGGAAAGATCAACAGTGAGGAGAAACAATGATTGTTGGATCACCCATCCCAAATTCCCAATGACCGTCATATCTAAATATAGATAGGAGGAACGTGAAAAAGAGGAAAACAAATATCATAAGTTGGATCTGAGTGCGAGGACTGACCATCGTTGGATCCAGAAGAAGGAGCATGATCTTTAAGTACAAGATGAAGCGGGCTTACAAAGTCCCACAAGCAGGAGGGTCGTCCATCGTCGAGGAGTACACATGGCGAGGGATTAGCATTTCACTAACTGGAAATTCAAAGGAAGGCAATGCTCTAACCTTCCAACTCACGATGTGTGAAATCACGATAAGATATGGATCATTTATCCAAGAGGGACACGTGGCGATAGATCAGAGCATGAAAAAGTTTTCGTTTCGAAGTTTCATATACTGGGAGGTGGAGGAGTCAAGGAAGAAAATCACGACATGAACTCACGATATGGGAGATCACGAAAAGATATGGACCATCGAATCATCAAGATTGTGGACTATTGATCTGACTCCATTTTCGAGTTTCAGATATCGGGAGTTGGAGGTGTCAAGGACACTCATGACAAGAAGGCTGAAACGTGAAATCACAAAGCACCTTTTGGCACAACCTGTGGTCATTGTTAGTGGTCATGTGAGGGGAAGGAGCTAGCGGAGCTAAGTTCCATTTCTACAATTGCAACATGAAGAGTCGAGACTCTTCACCACAAGATTCCCGAATTTGAGGATTACAAAGCGCTTTGTGGATAAGCGCCAGGTCACCGCCAGTGGTCATGTGAGAGGGAGGAGCTAAGCACCTTTTTGGAGATCGCAACATGAAGATTCAAGACTCTTCACCTATGGATTGTTGAAATACGAAATGCGAAAACACCTTTTTGTTTAGGTTTTGGTCACTATCAGTGATCATATGAGAAGGTGGAGCTAGCGGAGGTAATCTCTTTTTCGACGATCGCAACTTGGAGTGTGGAGACCCTTCGACACTTTCCGAAATGTGAAATACAAAAGGCATTCTTATTAGACCCGTGGTCACATCCAGTGGGCATATGGAGTAGGCACGAGATCCATCATTGTTAATCCAATGGTGCAGGTTAATCAGGAATATGATCTAAGGGTCATCGTTTATTTTCATGATTAATAAGTTCAGTTATAAAATCGAATCATGGTTCTTGATCGGCCGGTGATACAATTGCTGAGAAGTTTTCTTATTTACCCAAGGAGATTCGAGGTGTAGCTGATGAGGGTGATGAGTATAAAAGGAAATATGCAGTGACTGTGTAAGGTTGGTTGTTCTAACCAAAACAATCAGATGAACTGTAAGAAGGGTAAAATGAAAGAATGGAGAGTATGAGATAAAACTCATAGATGAGTAACATTTTCCAAACAGATAGAATAAAGAGTAGAATAGCAGAATAGCATGTAGCAAAGAAGAAATACAAAATAGTTTTTGAACTAGAGAAGAACTGCAGAACAATGAAGAAGGGGTAAGAATTGAAATACCTGTATTGTTTGTTTGTAAATCAATTATGCATAATCAGGGAGGAAGGGTGGTGCTAGGGAGGATTGTAGTCCTCTTCTATTCAAGTTGGTCCTTGAATATTGGAAGTTGTATCTTCCATCTAGTTGTGCCTAGAAAAACAGGGTGGCAGGGTGGTTCTCTAGAAAACACATAATTTTTTGTATACAAGTTGGTGCTTGTATAAATCTAGTTGGTGCTAGAATATTTAGGGATTTGTTGCTTCCTTCTAGTGGGTGCTAGAGAAACCAAAGAGTTGGTTCTCTCAAGAAGTTGGAGCTTGTAAAACATAGGTAGTAGCCTCACTTTGAGTTGGTGCTCAAACATAGATGATGTAAAGAATTTAAAAGACTGCCTATCATTTCGAAGAAGAAGAAGTTTTCTCCCTTTATGGGTTTCCTCATGAAAATTTGTCTCTATGTATATCTTATGTGTGATTGATTCTCATTATTTATGTTGTTCATATGATGTATAATATTGATGGTCACTTGATGAAGGATTAAAAATGGTTTAATAGAATTAAAATTGTTTAAGAACAGTAACAACTGATTCATCCCCCCTCTCAGTTGTCTTTGTAATTTCAACATTTCCTCCTAAGAGGTCACAAGTTCAAATCCAAATGGGGCAAGGTATGTATACCTCTGTAGACTTTACCAGTCAAATCATAGCACGAAGGGGGTCTCATACACCAATTTGGTGTCTGGATTGGTCATGTCCTTAAAAATAGATTATTGTTATTATATTATATAGAATTAGCTTCTTACAACATCAACATTGTAGTAACAGACTTTATAGAACTAATATATTATTTAAGTTGTGATTATATTTTATATAGAATTAACTTCTTACAATATTAAATACCAAAATAGTTATTTTTTTGTTTTCTAGTGTGTCAGTTATCGACAAGATCAGCCTATGGTCTAAGAAACGATGACCAAGGGGCATCTAATTTGTCAAACTAGGGGCATATAAGTCATCAAAATCACATGAGGATGGCACCTGGCTTGAGCCACACCAATGCTCAACATGGCTATATTTTCTTGGGTGTCTCCTCTTGACTACCATGAGTTTCGAACCTTTTCTTCCTTAGAGAACAAAACCCTTGAAATCAAATGGAGATAGTGATATTTGACTCAATACCAAAAGAGTTAAAATTGCACGAACTAAACATTATATTTATCAATTTCATATTGTCTTTGTCTTTATAGGTTATATAAATATAGCCTGAGTGGACCTAATGGTTAAGAACATGTGTTTCCTCTTAAGAGGTCACAAGCTCAAATCCAGAGGGGGGTAGGGTATGTATACCTCTGTAGACTCTACCAGTCAAATCGTTGGGCAGAGGGGGGTCCCTTGTCCCACAAACAAGTAGGTCTCATACACCAATTTGGCGTGGCTTGGTTGTGACCTTAAAAAAATATTATTAGGTTATATAAAATGTCTAATTATAATATAAACATATTTCATTATTTTCTTTTTTTAATAGGAATAATTAATTTTTTTTCTAGAAAAGTGTTAGAGAACATAATAATACAAAAAGGAGGATTGTCCCACAATTTATTGTTTAGAAAAAATTCTAAGAACTTGTAACCTAATTACAATAAGGATAATACTTTCCTTAGCAAAGGATGTCCAAAATATTCTACCAGTATAAAGTCTAAAAAGGGCATCTAAAAAATGACCAACTATGGAAAACATGAAAAAACTTGAAACAATTTGAATACATGCTTGATGGAAGCTTCCATATTCTTTCATTAGAGAAGAACGAAGGTCCTCGTCCATGCCATCCATATCCACCCCTCTGGGATATTCTGCTTCATGTTATCCTCCACATCTGATCCAATGGAAATTATGTAGTTGGATGTAGTTGATTGAGGGTCCCTATCCAAACTTGGTACCTTGTGGCACAAAGCAATACATTAAGATTCTATTTCCACTATTTACTTCATCTATTGAAGCAGAGTTCCCACTATTACTACAATCCCATTATTATTATTTTCCTCTTGGGTGTGGATTTTCCCTAAAGATGTAAATATGGATGTCCTATTATCCCCAATAAGAACCTCTTGAAATCGAACAACATGATGAATATCAACAATTTCATAAAGGGGGCATAAAATTGGGTCATGGTGGCTCACCATAATGTCTAATGTCCAACGAAAATTTTGAAAAGTCCTCCAATTCCATACTTTTGTTAAATTTCATTGTCAATACTAAGCACCACACTTGCACCATGAAATTATCACTTGAGGAAGTAGATAAATAGACTAATTAAAGAATTGTGTCTATGATTCCTTTCAATTTCTATCAAAACTAAAGGACACCTCAATGAATTTACCGAGAATGAAATAAGGAACTTGAAGAGATATACCTAAGACAAACTACTTTGGAAATAGATCCAGGATATGGAACACGGATTTACCTCAACAATGAACCATATCTTCCTTTAAGAAGTCGAAAGACCTAGGCCATGGTATACATTTTCTAGATTATTCTCCTTAAAGTATTCTTCAAGGGAAATTAAGGGAATGCACACAAGGAAACCATCCATACCAACAAGCTCCATTATCCCACCTTCACCCATGATTGAATTGCCACTTGTGTGACATGCAAACATTTGGATAATTAAATAATTTTTAATGGATTAGAGAGATGGAAAGCCCTCTTGTTGTCCTCAATATTTCATGTTCCAAGAGGACAACTTTTTTGGTGAAGTGATAAGCTTCTTGATCTCTTTCTCTTAGTACGTGGAAAAAATGTAATGAAAAGATATTGAACTTTTGTTGTACTCACCAAATGAGTCTTTATAAATATTCATCAAGTAAAGTGGGGCAATGTATGAATCTGATAATTACTACTAAATCCTTGATTACAAGTAGTTCACTAATTCACCTTGGGTAAAAAACTTTCAACCCTTGGTATAATGCAAGTGTCTTGACCTAATTGTTAGTAGCTTTATTCAAATCTCATTCATAACTTACTTGGTGATTTCCTTTGAGATAAAAAATGATCCCCTAAACCTATGACTCCTTCCACATTTCATTCTTTACTAAATTTACTAAATTATTTTATTATTATTACTATATATAAATTTATTATATATTATTTATTTATTATTATTATCCATTTACAAATTTCATTAATTACATGTAATGTTTTCTTATCCTTCTTTCCTATAATTGTTATTATCTATTTTATAATTATATTTCAGTTCACACTTGTTTCTTATACATGAGATATTAGAGTTACTTTTCATTTTTACATTAATAGATCTTACATTTTGCAAATAGGCATAGTCGCAAGAAGAGTTTTCTTTCATTTAGATTAAAGTGGGACATTATCATGTTGAATTTTAAATAATTTCCATTTTATTTTCCTTTTCAGTCACTTCCTTTAAATATTTTCCATTTTACTTCCCTTTTTATGGTAACTTCCATAAATTCAATTTTAGGTCATTCTAAATTATTAATTAAATTGCTTTATTTCTCCAATTTTATATTTTTATATTCTTTTCATTAAAGTATAAAAAACATTATTATTAAATTTTAAAACATTATTGCTAAATTTTATTTTCTTTCCTTTTGTTTCCATTATTATAGTTACATTTTTATGTAATTCTAAATTTAATTCCCACAAATTTATAAGGTTAGCTTACCTTCTTTATTTTTTGAACTATATAAAAAGTTAGCTTGCTTTCTTTATTTTTTGATCTAGAGATATGAAGACGAGGTACCTTACATAATCATATTATAATTTTAGGGTTGCCTTCTTTCGACATATGCGAAAGCGAAACTATGATAACTATTGAAAAAAAACATGTTATTATAAAAATAGTTTTTTTTTTATGGTATTGCACTTGAAACCAATTTGGTTGTGTATATGATTAGAAAAAAACAAATATATTTTTATAAAAAAATATTGACATTAAAATCTTATTATAATAACATATTTATAGTAAGTGGTGATGGGTGTACCTTTGTTTTTTACTTGAAAGGAAAAAATAAATAGAGTTTACATAACAAATAAGAATCAAAACCTTAATGAGGTGGATGCACTAGTTTTTTTTTGAAGGGACTAGATGTTCTAAAATCTAATGGGGTCCAAAAGGATATAATGGTTAGGGAACAACAATAATTCTACTATCCCTATATCACAAAATCCTTCTAAAAACTTCAAACTTTTTAGACATATACAATGGATTTGTAATGTTGATCCAAGATTTTAAGCAAATTGAAATTTTCCATGTCTTACAAAAGAAAATTATGGATGCAGATAGAGAGGTCATCATATGAGAATATATGAAAGAGGGGATATATAAGTCAAATTAGGGGATTACAGAAACCATCTTCTTACCCCCTCCATGAAATCATGAAGTGTAAGTGCATGAAAGAGTATATGCAACTATTAAAAAGTCTCGTCATACAACTGCATGGTAAGTCAAGGCACCCTCATTGTCATTCACATTTCATATCTTGACGATTTGCATGGCATTTGAAGTTCTAAACAAGGAATTAATTATGTAGTGCATGTGGATTTATTGAGAAAATATATGTGATATGGCTTGATTCAATTTTTTTTCAATTCAAGCATCAACTTCAACTCTAAGAAAGAGAGGAGGTATTTACTATATATGTTGTTGTATATATCTATCTCTTAGAGAGAACAATGAAATTAATGGAACATTGTGACTATAAAAGAGGGCGTAGTTGTGTCTTTTGTGAGACTATGGAGGTGCAAAAGGGAATGGAACAATGAAAGTATTATGCAACAAAATATCAATGCAGTGCTATGAAATTGACCATCCACTAGAACAACTTGAATAAACAATTTGAACAACAAACCTAGGACTCGTCATGATGTGTATATGATTTTATGTCAAACAATAAGAGGGTCAATGAAATCAGAGAATGATGAAGAGTATCTTTGTCCTACCTAGGGTCTATCATTACCGATTAAAATCAGGTACAAGATACCTTGACATTCCTAGAAAACCCAAGTTGGTATCGACAAGAATGATAATGTGAACACAAAGGAACAAGTTTCCCTTGGAATCATAAGAAGATAGAACATATATTGAATTGTAAATAGTGGATAGATTTAGATAATTTGGATGAGGTAGAAAAGGGGTTAGTGAGGATGAGGACCAAGACTTCTCTTGGGTGGAGCATGATTGATGGTGGAAATAGGTAGTATTCAAAACCAATTCGACATAAGATGATATAATGTGATGGAAATGATCAAATATAGTGAGTATTTTTCAAATTGATATTGAGGATTAGTGAATTCAAATGGATAGGTAGTTGAGGGTGGTAATTTTCAGGGTATTGAGATACATGAGGTGCTACACCTGTGACCTTTTCCCGACTCAGTTTCGGGTTTCAGGGTTTCCTAATGCCCGATGTCACGAATCTCTGTCCCCACGATCTCCCGATATCCGATGAGCCAATTCCCCGATGTGCTCTTAGCCCCTTCTGGCTAGACTCTTGGTCCATGTGACCACTATCTCACAAGACCACAGCCTTGTCTCCTATCAGGGTTTCAGACATTGCAATGCCGAAATGCAAGGACACTTTGTCCACGGGATTCCCGATATCCCGATTCTCGATTTCCCGATGTGGCTCTCCTATCGATACCTTTCCTAAAGGCTTCGATCGCTGCCATGCATCCTCCTATGATGGACGGTCCAAATCCATTTCTCAATTTCATGACTTCTGATGTCCTGAGCGCCTTGTCTTCAGGACTCGCGAAATTTCGAACTTCGATGCTCTGATTCGACCTTCTATCGGGACTTCCCCCGATAGTTTGGATCTCCTCCATGTGTCCCCAACTGATGGATGACCCTGATCCAATCTAGCTATTTCGAAGGTTTCAATGCTCTGATGACAGAAATCCTCTGTCAACTCCAAACCCCGGTAGCTGATATACCGACGGGTTGCTCGATCTCCGCCACGTGTCTCCTCAAACGGATGGTCCAAATCGTTCCCTGGACTTTTCCTATAGAAATTACCGATCTCTTGTCCTCGTGACTCTTGATTTCACGAACGCTGATATCCCGATGCCTGTCGGGACTTTTTCCTAGTGTGAGAAGGGTTAAACCCCGTGCACCTCCTGTCTAATCCAACGGCTGACGAGATTTCTGAATGAGATCCAATGGCTCACGATCTCCCCCTTCTATATGCTAGCTCTGGTGCTTCCTGGACGTATAAACCAACGGTCCAGATCTCTTCCTCCAACCTATCTGACGATTGTTGTGCTCCCTCCTAAGCTTGCACACTTTCTTCCCAACCTTGGGAGAATTTCAAGCGCCCCAAAGTCCTCGACCTTTGTATATTTCCTGTCTGCAAGCTCCTTTTCCTGAGTTCTCTCCATGCGTTCTCCTCGACGATGTTCCTCCTAATCTTTGCTCCTTTCGAATCCTCGAAAGATTCTTCAACTTTTGCGCCTTTGCAGAGTCTTCACGCACACACAGTGTTGTCTCTCCTAAGCTCCTTAACACTCAGACCCCTAAGGGATTTTGTCTTTCTCCCTTCCTCCTGCAGATGGAGAATACTTGGATGCCCTCCTGGATATCCTCTGCCTCAAGCAACCTCTTGCTGAGCCTTCAGGGTGTTCAACAACCCTGTGAATATCCCTCAATGGATTCTTCCTCTAATTTCCAGAACTCAAAGAGTTCTCTCCTCTTCTCTATGACTGTCTGCACGATGTCTCTATGCCCACCTGGTAGAGTATCTTCTCCCAAAACGTTCAACAGTTCTGTCCTCTTCTGCTGTGCACCCCTTGCACCTGCTCAATGCCTAATTGGCAGAGCTCTCAGAATCCTCAGTGATTCTGGTTCTTCTTTCTGAACTCACAACAGAGTTCTTCTCACTGCACTGTTCTGCATGCGCTCAATGCCCACTTGGCATAGCTTCACAAAATCCTCCAAATGCACCACTGTGCATAAGCTCAATGCCCACTTGGCAGAGCTTCACAAAACTCCTCAAAGATTTTGTGTACAACTGTGTCTCTCCTACACAGCCTTGCCTCCAAGGTGTTCAGCAACCTTGAGGTCTTCCCTGAGTTGTTGATTCCAGTTCATGTGCCACAACACATCTTTGTCTGAACCCGCAATGTTCATAAATGCAACCTCTGTGCACGGCTATCAAAACCCGCAGCGTTCTGTCACACCCTCCTGGTATGAAGCCTCAAAGACCTTCACCTAAAATCAGACACACTCCTTCAAATGCACACCTACAACATACATCTACAACATACATAAAGAACACTCATAGAAATTCACATAACACAGAAATACATGCAGGAAAATTTGCTTATGTTTATATTAAATGGAAAATGCCTGTTTGTACAAGGGTGTTCTCGAGCTCTCTCTGGCTCTTCTCTTCTACTCTCTACACGTAGATCCTCTATTCTATCCACCTCACTTCTTACCACTACTCTTACTTACACAAAATGAGATCCTAAATCTCTTTTACCTGAGGGGGCTCTTCGAGCTCTTCCCTCCAATCTACCTACCCTATTCAATTACATTGAATGGGCTGTCTAGTCCGCATCCGGATCTAGATCTCAGCCATACAAACATTAAAGGCCTATCTTATCTACAACCTGCGCAAAGTCATGGCTTCATGGATCAACAGCCTAAGCATTTAATTACATTCAATTCAAAATAAAAGATGAGGGCTACGCCTCTCTTCAGCATTGAATGTGTGCGCTCGACGTGGCTGGATGACTGACATGGAGAGATGCTTCTGCATCATACTCCTCAGATGAAAAATTCATCAGCTCCTACTCATGAGCTTCCCATCTCTGATGTTGAAATCCTCCTGGATCGCAAATCATCCTCTGGAGTTGTTCATCCGCTCCATCTCCTTGTTTTTGCTTCCGCTGCTGCGCTGCTGCTGCTGCTTCCCTCCTGCTCAGCGTCTCCTTGCTGGAAGTTTTCGCTGACCCTAACATCAGCCTTCTGATCTCCTCGATCGCTTCATCCAACTGCTCTAGTGGCTGGTCCTATTTTGCAATCTCCCCAGCTGCAAAAATTTTTGGCACATGGGAAAATCACTGAAATCTCCCATGCCTTCTTCTCTATCTACTTCCAACCTTACCTGTTGGATGTGCACGCCCTGCACCTTAACCCTCTCTTACAGAGCTTCAAATGTTTCATACAGATCAACTAAACTAACGTTGTATGTTTCTTCTTCTTCTTCTGCTGCAAATTCCCATGTTGCAGTCTTTTCAGTCCCCTGGGAAAATACTGAGCCATTCCTCAGAATGCTCATTTTCCTCTTCTACTTCTTCTGCTATCAGCTTCAGTGCTACAACTTCTTTTCTTTCGGCTTCCTGGCTGAAAGCATTGAGCCATTCCTCAGAATGCTCATTTTCTTCTTTGTCGGCTTGGGCAGCTTCCAAAGTCTGCTCCAATCCTTCTCCCCTAACAGTCACAACTGAATGTTCTTTTGTTGTTGCTGCACCGGCAACACATATTTTTGACTCCTCCTGGGCAAGTGATAGGAATATTCCAATTCCCCAAATCATCAGAAGATTCCCCCAATCTTCCTCCTTTGTCAGCTGCACCTGCTGATCCAAACTCATCTCCAAGATCATCTTCTCATCCCTTCCCACCTGGCAGTCTGAGATGCTTTTGCTGCACTCCTGGCAGTCTTCGAGATCCCGCAGTGACCTCATTTCATTTCCCAGCTGGCAATGTGAAATTCCTTGGCTATCCTCCTGACAATCCGTGAGATCTTCAACCGATCTGAACTCCTTTCCCTCCTGGCAATATGGAATTTCATCTCTACCCTCATGACATTTCTTGAGATCTTTAGCTGATCCCAATGCATTCTTTTCATCATTGAGACCTCTCCCAATCTCTGGTTCACACACCTGAACCATTTCCTCAGGTCCGTCGAGGTTTTCAGCATACCTCAACCATCCTTTTAACAACCTTCGCTGTCTTCTGACCATCAACTCCTTGACTGGCCATTTTACCTTCGACTTCTTCATGGGCCATTCATATACCCATCTCGGCTTAGCTTTTTGTTGCATGTTTAATGCGAGCTTTTCTATTTATTTCTTTATATCAGTGAGCTCTTCATCTATATCCTCTTGGCTCCATAGCTCTGAGTTTTTCCTCCCAGCATACCTGTTAAGGTCCTAACCCACACATAGGTAGATTAATGTATTCGGATGTAATAAAGGTCAATATTAAATAAGACCTTTCAATAAAATAGAATAAGGCGGATGTAAGAAGACCTAAT
>JZKD02S1926045.1:44923-73230 GCA_000966675.3 Picea glauca | reverse complement strand
GGATAAGGTGAGGAGGTTAGGATGATCCCACTAAATCATGAAAGCGAGTAAGATCCAAACCATTTGGATGCCACCTCACCATAGAAGCTTCTCCTTCTAGAAGATTTGAGAAAACACTCATTTTTCCCACATGCTGTCATTCTCGCACCCTAGCTATAGTGCAACCTGCGAATTGTTCGCACCCTGGCTATAGTGCAAACTGCGAGAATTGGTCATTCTCGCACCCTTCCTATATAGCAACCTGTGAACATCCTTTTTTATAAGGTTTTTACATAGGAAAATGCAACTTCTTTTCTCAGGAGAAGTTCTTCTGCCTTCCCTCTTTAGGAACTCAGGCCACTGACCCCTCTGAATGAAAAAGATAGGTTTACATCATTAACGATCATAGGGATGACGAAAATAATGTGTAACAACAACCCAACTGATAGAGAAGTGGTTGCGCCAGAGTTGAGTAAGGAAATGGAAGAGAAACTGTCAAAGAATAAATAGAATTTGAAGGTTTTCCAAGACATGCATAAAATCTATTCTGACAAAGGCAGAGCCCACAAGGAATTTAAAGTGGGTGATCATTTTTTCTGAAAGGTGAAAGCCATCAAAAGTTTCCTAAAGTTGGGAAACTGTTCCAAGTTGGCAGCCATATATTGTGGGCCATTTGAAATTCTAGAAAGGATTGGACTAGTAGCTTATATGGTTGCATTGACTGCATGCATGACTATTCATAATGTATTTCATGTCTCATTTCTCAAGAAATATATACCTAATGCTCATCATGTGATTGACTGGAATGTGATTCAGGTGGAGCAAGAAGGCACCTTATAAGTGAATTTGGTGCGCATACTAGACTAGAAGACCAAGAAACTCTGGATTTGAGCCATAGGGATTGTAAAGGTTCAATAGACCTGGTACGGTCCTGAGGTAGCAACATGGGAGAATGAAGATGCAATGCAAGCATAATACCCACATATTTTTTAAGATTTTGGAAATCTTGTTGATGTTGTGTAATTAAGTTTCACTAACGACAATGCAAAAATAAGGGGAGGGGATTGTAATACCCCAAGGACGAGCCTCGGTTGTAATTACAAATGTAAAATGTTTTGTAGGCTGGTTAGCATAGTATTTATAAGCTGGTAGGATTATGTGTTGACTAGGATGAGAGCCTAGGTGCTAAAGGCCAGGAGGCTATTTTGTACATGTAAAAATTCATATATTTAATATAACAACATTCTTGCGTGTAGATGAGCCACGAAGAAAGAGTATGGGGGAATGAACTCCACTAGGTTGGGAAAGGGAGGAGGCTAAGAGTAGATCCTAATTTATGCAGGAGCGTCACCCTCATAATCATTAGCACACACATGGCAAAGAGAAGAATGACATCTCAACAATGCAGAGTTCAAATCAAGCATTTACTCATAAATTGAATTGGTTGTTGGGATATTTTTGAAACAGAATTTTAAATTGTAACTTGTGTGTAAAGTCTTCAGGACTGTAAGAAATCAACGATATGGAGTGTAGACTCTATCCTACAATAACTAATAGTTATTACAGCAACACTAGCTAGGTGATAGTTTGAATTCTGCATTTAATAGATTTCAGGAAAGGATGAGAGAGTTCAGGGAGCCGGTCCTTAGATAGATTTCCTTTTGCATTGTAAAAAAAAAGGGGGATGGAGGAGTAACCAAGGGAGAGTAGAACATAATAGAAGAAACACCTTGTAATTTTTCATTTTCAAAAAATGAATAGAACAAATAGGATATTGTCAGTTATCTGTGTTCATCTGGTGTTTGAATGAAGGCATGTTATATTCTGTGTGATGTTTATATTTAATTCTCGTTCATTCTTGAGAGTTCGAGAGAGAGTGATTGTATGAATCTATAATGAGATTGGACAAGTTTCATTTGTTCTTCTATTGAACCGCATATGCAAGGAGTGCATTCTCTAACAAAAGGTGTGCGTTGACTGAGTCACGAAATGATTCAGGAAGGGAGGTTGAGAGAAAACACAAAAAACTTAAGAGTGCAGACACAAGGAGTGCATAGGACCTTGAAACGACTAAGAATCAAAGAACTAGGAAGAAGAGCATTAGGTGGGCGTGAAGCATTTTGTCTTTGAGAAAATCCTTCAAATTGAGATATTCAAACTCCTATTAAGGACAAAAGGTCAAAAGAGACAACACCTTCAAGAAGTACCGACGAAGTCTAGAGGAGGAAGATCCGTCAGAGAAGGCAAAGGGTCGAAACCTGTGGAGGTGGAAAAATATCCCAAGTTTTGGAATAAAAGTTGCAAAAGATCAGGAGGAAGAGCACAGTCACCCTCAGATTTTGAGTGTAGAGAGATGACAACCATTGGATCCAAAGCAGTAGTGCGGACCTTAAATCTTTGTGCCACAGGATCATTTCCACATTTCATTACTGGGGAATCGAGAGGGAAGACTCCCCCTAGAATCACAAAAGGAAGATAGTCGAGGTTTATTCAGGATTTTTGGTTTAGGACGGACCTGAGACTTTGATTTCGCCAGAGGAGGTTTCGACATTTCGATTTCAGGAATTTGGAGGTGACTATTCCACGAAAATCCCAAAAAGGAGAAAGTCGGGATTTGATCTGAGCCGTTCATTTATGACAGATCTAGATCATTGATCTAGATCTCTGGGTTTTTTGGTAGTAGGAGTTTGGAGTGGAGGCAACGTTGTTCATGGGTCTATTATCCATGAAATTTGAAAGGAACAGGCACTGGGACATGGTCCTAGTCGGAGGTCACATCGTGAGAAAAGGGAAGAGGTCTAGCTCTTAGCTAGAGCCCCAACTAGGATTCAGGGATCTGGTTAGCAGAAGGATGGGATGATTGACAATGAAAAATCCTGATACACGAAAGCGCCTTTTGGTTTAAGCATGGGGATCATGGCGAACGGTCAAATGGACTGAGATTTAAGCAGGGGTTAATCGTCGATAAGCTCTTTTTTTCGGCTTTCTGTGTTGAAGAGTTGAGGGCTGCTCCCTCGAGAAGTCTCAAACTGTGAAATGCGAAACACCTTGTAGGGAAAGGGTGTGGTCACAGCCTTTGGTCGTGCATAGTTAGAGATCATGCTAGGCATTTTTAAAATTTGACTGAGTTCAGACTTGGACCTGTGGATCTGATTTGTAGGGTCCCAGTGAGAACCCGAAAGAGATGTTTCAACTCGGAGTTAGAGAACGATCTAGTGACCAGGAGGTCATGGACCCCACTAGGGTAGGGGGTTTTCATCAAGTGGTATCAAATATAGATTAGGTTTGTTTGCAGACAAAAGACAAAGATAAAGGAGGAGAGTTGATAGCCTTTGTGGTATTAAAGAAATTTCCAATTTCTGTTGAGGTGACGCAGTACATTCATACTGCCTAGAATCCACAGAGTGAATGCAGAGATGGAAGAAGAAATGATGTGACTCGGAATGAGATTAGACGCCATGGAGAAAACACATCGAAGAGAATCAGATGATGTTAATGTCAGTGAGGATGAAAGTGAAGAGGCAGAGGTCGAGGAAACTGTAGTAGAGAATGTTGCACAAGATCGTTTGATAAGAGTTGTTTCAAGAATAGGAGCCAGAGAAAGGATATAGGTACCTATGTACGAAGGAAATTTGGAAGTTGAAGAATTGTTGGATTGGGTACATGCCATGGAAAAATACTTTGATTATGAAGATATCTAAGAAGATAAGATGGTGAAGAATGCAGTGACAAGATTGAAAGGTCATGCAGCGTTATGGTGTGATGAACTGCAATTCGAACACAAAAGAAATGGTAAGCAAAAAATTAAAAGTTGGGATAGGATGGTTGCTAAGTTGAAGGAAAAATTTATCCTAAAGGATTACCAAATCAATCTTTACAGAAGATTGCAGAACCTGAAACAGAGAGGTTTATCATTGAAGGAGTACACTGAAGAATTCTACCAACCAAATATTAGAGCCGGACAAAAAGAGAATGAATATGAGAAGACAACCAGATACATCAATGGGATGAGATATGAAATTCAAGAGGAGATCAACATGATTTCTGTCATTAAAGTTGAGGATGCCTACAATTCATCCTTGAAAGCTCAGGAAAATCTAGCCAGGAGGCAAAGCCAACGAAGCAGAGGCGGAAGTTCAAGCAGAGGAAAAGGAACCACCAGAGAGAAGTTCCAGAAGTTGAAGCCTGAAGATGACAAACAATATAGTCACCATGAGAAGGGTGGAAATTCCAAAGAAGCACACCATGGAAGAAGAATTTATTTTCCCAGAGGTAGAGGAAGAGGAAGAGCTAGAGGAAGCATAGTTAAATGCTATACCTATGGAAAAGAAGGAAAAAAATCTTGGGAATGTCTTGAAATAAAAAGAGAAGTCAAAGAAGCACACATTGTTGAAGCAGAGAAGCATGTGGAAGCAAAAGAAATAGAAGGAGGAAGAAACCTCATGATGAGGAAAGTTCTTCTCACACCAGAAAATGAACCAGAGGAACTAGTTCAACGAACAAGCCTGTGTAGAACTGCTTGTAAGACGAAAGACAAAGTTTTCAAATGATCATAGACAGTGGAAGCACCGACAATCTAGTATCCATAGAGATGGTGGAGAAGTTGGAGATGAAGAAAACCACACATCCATGGCCATACAAGGTATCGTGGTTGTAGAAAGGACATCAAATCATCGTAAGTCAACAATGCCAAGTTGAATTTAAAATAGGAGGTTACAAAGATGAAATATTATGTGATATAATCTCGATGGATGTCTATAATATTGTATTGGGGAGACCATGGAAATATGACTAAAAGGTTATTCATGATGGTAGAAAGAATAAATACACCCTAGAAAGGAATGGTAGAACACATATGTTGTTACCCATAGAAGATAAAGGGGAGAAGGAAGAACCTAGTTCAATCACAATTCTCATGAGTGGAAAGGAACTCTTGAAATAAGTCAAGGAAGAGAAAGAAATGAAATTTTCTATTGTGAGGAAGCCTAGAGTTATCCTTACAAATACTTATGTAGAAGATTTTCCTGTAGAAATCCAGGAACTGCTAGAAAACTTTGTTGATATAGTCGTAGATGAGTTACCACACACATTGGCACCTATTAGGAGCATAAGCCATCATATTGACCTTATTCTAGGAGCTAGTTTACCAAATAAAGAAGCTTATAGGTTGACACCTATAGAGAATGAGGAAGTCAAGAATCAAGTTTAGGAGTTGTTGGATAAAGGGTTAGTCAGGGAAAGCCTAAGCCCATGTGTAGTATCGACTGTATTGAGCCCAAAGAAATATGGAGGATGGAGGATGTGTACAGATTCTAGAGCCATCGACAATATAACCATTAGATACAGATTTTCTTTACCAAGGATGAATGATTTGATGGACTGCTTGAGTGGCACAAACTATTTTTCTATGATAGACTTGAATAGTGGATATAATCCAATAAGAGTGAGAGGAGGAGATGAATGGAAAACAACATTCAAGATGAATGAAGGATTGTTTGAATGGATGGTCATGTTGTTTGGGTTGAAAAATGCACCAAGTACATTTATGAGGTTGATGAATGAAGTGTTGAAAGACTTCAATGGCAAAATTGTCATAGTATATCTGGATGACATACTAATTTTCAGCAAGACAAAAGAAGAACACCTAAGACATCTGACAACAGTGATGGAAAGGTTGCAGCAAGAGAAGTTGGTGATAAATCTGAAGAAGAATTATTTTATGAAGAAGGAGCTCATATATTTGGTTTTCGTAATCTCTTCAAATGAATTGAATATGGACCTAGGAAAGGTGAGATCAATCATAGAATGATCGTCACCGAGCAACATATTTGAGGTAAGAATTTTTCATGGGTTAGCGAGTTTTTATAGGAAATTTATCAGAAATTTCATTGGAATATGTGCACCCATGTTGGAAATTGTGAATAAGAAACACATGACCTTTAGTTGGAAGGAGGAAGATGAAAGAAGTTTCATAGTTTTGAAAGGGGAAATCACAGAGAAACCAATTTTGGTCTTACCAGATTTTGGAAAAACATTTCAGGTGAGATGTGACGCAAGTGGATTAGATATTGGAGCAGTCTTGAGCCAGGACAATAGACCAATTTCTTATTTTAGTGAGAAATTGAATGAATCCAAGAAAAATTATTCCACGTATGACAAGGAATTCTATGCGGTGATCCAAGCTTTGAAAAAATGGAGGCACTATTTAATTCCTAAAGAAATTTGCTTGTACAATGATAATCATGCTTTGCAGTTTATTACTAGGCAAGAAATGTTGAATCAAAGACATGCAAAATGGGTAGAATTTATGTAAAATTTTACTTTTGTTACTAAGCACATTGTTGGAACTGCTAATAAAGTTGCACATTCTTTGAGGAGAAGAAGTTTGGTTGTATAGGAATCCTAGGTGGAAACTTTGGGGTTTGAACACCTCAAGGAGATGTATAAAAAAGATGCAAATTTCAAAGAAGCTTACCAGGCATGCAAGAATCCTTTGTTGGGAGAAAGAATACCATGAAATGAATATTTAATTCAGGATGGATTACTGGTCAAGGGGATCCAATTATGCATTCTGAAATGCTCAATGAGGGACAACCAACTGAAAGAAAAACACAGTGGATATTTAGCTGGACACTTTGGTCATGACAAGAGAGTTGAACAGTTGAGAAATTCGTATTATTGGCCTACAATGAGGGAAGAAGTGAAGAAGTTTGTGAACAAATGAAGGATTTGTCAGTATGAAAAAGAGAGACAACAAAACACTGGTTTGTATAAGTCATTGCCAATTCCAGAAAGGTCATGGGACACAATCAACATGAATTTTGTTTTGGGATTGCCTAGAAATCAGAAAGGGAGCGATTACACATTTGTTGTGGTGGATTGATCCATATTATTTTCGGCACGAAATGAGATCGGAGATATAATAAAGAAATGCGCAGAGATATCACAGATATTCAATAGTATAACATAAATATATCAGAGATGAAACCATAAACACGGATATACAATAATACACAATTTCTATTAATGAAATAAATGTACAGAGACTGTAAAATACAGAGTGAAAGACTGAATAGATTGGTGGCAACTTATCTCTGAGAAGAGATGTGACGGCTACTCGCATTTGCAAGAAGATGATTACAATGAGGCTTTGAAGGCCTTTTCACAATAAGAAGGAATGGAAAAAACCCTAGACAACCAAAAACCTAACCCTAGGAGATGAAGCGCCAAAAGTCATGTGGGCTCGTTTGGGTAAGTGAGTACATCAACTTCCCGGGGTTGTAACTTTTGCATACGATCTTTGTTTTAGGCATGTAATAGCTCATTGGAAAGTTATCGTCGAGAAGATTGATTTTGGGGGCTCAATCATGCCTTTTTATATTATTGAGAACCTCAATCTCGAAAAACCTTCATTTCGGCCCTCAAAATGGCCCCGGAAGTTAAAACCTGCTAAAAATAGTAAATTGCAAAAATTGCCAGAAAGTAGTTTTGAGCCATTTGGAAAAGGTGGGTGGCCACCAATATCCACCTAAATCATGGAAAAATTCTAGAAAATGGCACATTTCATACCATTTCGTAAGACAAGCGATGCCACACACATTGCCAATTTGTTTTCCAGAGAAGTCGTGAGACTACATCGATTTTCGAGGAGCATAATTTCAGTCAGGGACACCAAATTTGTAGGACATTTTTGGAGGACTATATGGAAAAGACTGGGGATGAACTTATCTTTTATCTCAGCATATCACCCTCATACATATGGACAGACTGTAGTAGTAAACATGAGTCCGAGAAACTTGTTCTGAAGTTTAGTCACTAAGCAAGGTCGACAATGGGATCAAATTCTAGCACAGGTAGAATTTGCGTTCAACAATTCAATGAACAGGAGCATAAGAAAAAGTCAGTTTGAAATTGTGTATGGAATAAAACCAAGGGGGATCACATAATTGAGGAAATTGAGTCAACCTGAGTTTAGAAGTGTTGCAACAGAAGAATTCGCAGTGGAGATGCAAAAACTCCATGACAAAGTTAGAGAGCAGCTCCATGACAATAATCAGAAATACAAGAGCAAAGTTCAAGAGAGGAGAAGATAAACTCAATTTCAAGTTGGGGATGAATTTTTATCTCATCTGAGAAAAGAGAGATTCCCAAGGGGAATGTACAATAAATTAATGATGAAAAAGATAGGACCATGAAAAATTCTGAGAAAATTCGCAGCCAATGCTTATGAGATTGAGTTGTCGGTCAACGTTGGGATATCACCGATATTCAATGTTGCAAACCTATATCCTTACATGAGGGATTAAGTAGGAGAGGTAGATGATTAGAAAGAGATTCAGTGGGAAAATAAATTTCCCACAACGGAAATACCTCAGATGGAGAAAATTATTGAACAGAGGGATGGAACGAAAACTAGGAGGAAAACATATCTTGAGTACTTAGTGAAGTGGAAAGATCATCCAATGGAAGATGCAAGTCAAGTCACAAAACCTGGTATTTTGAAGCATGGAAAGAGAATACATGAGCTCATGGATAGGAGTCCACGAAAGATTTTAACCAGCGGAGTATGATCCAGGAGAATCGCCTTCACAGTCATTAGTGCACACATGGCAGAGAGAAGAATGGCATCTCAACAATGAATAGTTCAAATCAAGCATTTACTCAGAAATTGAATTGGTTGTTGGGATATTTTTGAAACAAAATTTTAAATTGTAACTTGTTTTTAAAGTCTTCAGGTCTATAATAAATCGAGGATATGGAGTGTAGACTCTATCCTGCAATAAATCATAGTTACTATAGCAGTACTAGTTAGGTGATAGTTTGAATTTTGCATTTAATAGATTTCAGGAAAGGATAAGGGAGCTCAGGGAGTAGGTCCTTAGATATATTTCCAATTGCATTGTAACAAAAAATGGGGATGGATGAGTAACCAAGGGAGAGTAGACAAGAATAGAAGAACCACCTTGTAATTTTCATTTTCAGAAAATGAATAGAACAAATAGGAGATTGTTACTTATATGTGTTCATCTGGTGTTTGAATGAAGGAATGTTATATTTTGTGTGATGTTTATATTTAATTCTCGTTCATTCTTGAGAGTTCAAGAGAGAGTGACTGTATGAATCTATAACGAGACTGGATAAGTTTCAGTTGTTCTTCTACTAAACCGTGTATGCAAGGTGTGCATTCTCTAATGCAAGGTGTACGTTGACTAAATCACAGAATGATTCAGGAAGGGAGTTTCATAGGAAAAAAATAAAACTTAAGAGTCCATATGCAAGGAGTACGTAGGACCTTCAAACAACTAAGCGTCGAAGAACCAGGAAGACGAGCACTAGGTGGGCGAGAATTATTTTCTCTTTGAGAAAATCCTTCGAATTGAGTGATTTGAACTCCTATCAAGGACAAAACGTCAGAATAGACAACACCTTCAAGAACTATTGATGAATTCCAAAGGAGGTAGATCCATCAAAAAAGGCAAAGGGTCGAACTCTGTGGAGGCAAAAAAATCTCCTAAGTCTAGGAAGAAAATTCACAGAAGCTCAAGAGGAAGAGCACAATCACTGTCAGATATTGAGTATAGAGAGTCGACAATCGTCGGATCCATAGGAGTAGCACAAACCTTAACTCTTTGTTCCACGGGATCATTTCATCATTTTGTTACAGGGGAATCAAGAGGGAAAAACCCCCCTAGAATAACGAAAGGAAGATAGCTAGGGTTTATTTAGGATTGTTGGTTTAGGACGAACCTGAGTTGTTGATCTCACTGGAGGATGTTTTGGCATTTCAATTTCGGGAATTTGGAGGTGAAGATTCCGTGAAAATACTAAAAAGAAGAAATCTGGGATTTGATCCGAGTCATTCATTTGTTATGGATCTAGACGGTTGATCTATATCTATGGGTTTTTCGGTATCGAGAGTTTTCAGTGGAGGCAATGTTGTTCGTGGCTCTATGATCCATGGAAGTCGAAAGGAACAGGCACTGGGATTTGGGCCTAGTCGGAAGTCACATCGCGAGAAAAGGGAAGAGGGATAAATATTAGCCAGAGCCACAACTAGGATTCGTGGATCTGGTTAGCAGAAGGATGCAACACTTGACAACAGAAAATCCCGATACACGAAAGTTCCTTTTGGTTTAAGCGCAAGGGTCACGATGAACGATCGCATGGACCGAGATTTAAGCAGGGGTTAAGCACCGATAAGCTCTTTTTTTTGTCTTTTGGTGTTGAAGAGTCAAGGGTTTCTCCCTCGAGAAGTCCCGAACTACGAAACGCGAAACACCTTGTAGGGAAAGTGTGTGGTCACGACCTTTGGTCATGCAGAGTTAGAGCTCACGCTAGGTGCCTGTAAAAGCCGACTAAGTTCAAAATTGGACCTGTGGATCTGATTTACAGGGTCCCAATGAGGACCCAAAAGAGTTGTTCTATATCGGAGTTAGAGGATGATCCAGTGACCGGGAGGTCGCAGATCCCACGGGGGTAGGGTGTTTGTATCACTAAGAGCCTAAGATTAAGAGCCTAGTAGAACAATATATTATTATTCTAAAAAGTTCTAAAGAGGATATTAATTTATCCTAAATTCCTTTAGGGAGGGGAACAAGTTCCAAGTGGGGGGAACATGCTCTTGGAGAGCCAAGTGTCATCCAAAATGCATGTCGATTTATGGGGGGAATTCTTACCATTTTCACCATGCTGAGAATTCGAACCATTTCAGACCATTCTGTCCATCCATTACCCCGAATCAAGGATGAATTGAAAAAGCAGGCAGTGATCCAGTCCACCATTGTTGAATGCAAAGAACCCGAACCTCTACAAAAAAACTGAGTTGATACCCTTGCAGCACCTATACCATGTGGGTTGCCTGTGTTTTTCCAGGTGAGTATCATTCCCCACCCCCAGTTTATGTTGCTACCATCACAATCCCCGTGTGTTGAGGAGTGGGAGTGAAGAAGCGGGTTTTCAGGCTCGTGGATAAAATAAGCAAGTTGTCAAGCCTCTGAGCAACTCTCTCTAGGTGACAGAGTGTGCTGAGGAAGTGAGTTCTTCTGGAGGTTGTCCAGTAGTAGCTACAGAGCTCTAAGAATTATTGATCCGACCTGTTACTGATGCCCAAGGAAATGGAGGTGTAGCAGCTGATGGACTGTGTGACAATGAAGGTGTACGCTCCTAGGGTGGGACAGGCATGTGGGGAATGATATTATGTGAGTTATGGGCGTAAGGGGCTCCTTGGAGGAAATCATTCTTGTTGTACAGTGCAACTTCCTATTGTCCCTACCTAGCCTACGAATCCCTTTCCCAGTGGAGTTTAGTCCCAACTTGAGGGAGCAACGTGGTCTAAGGCTGGGAGATTCATGGAAGGTGTGCACACAATTGGTGTACTTCAATTAAAATATAAGTACCAATCCTTTGTTCATTTACATGTTGTGTATGTGTACATGTTATAATGAGGAGTATTGCTTGTATATGTTGTTATATTTATGGGTTTTGCCTATGAATACTATATGCATGGTTTTACTGTTATTTTTGCATTATGTTGTGTGATAGCAGAATGTAAATCATCTCTAAATTTGTATGTGTTATTGTCTCTTCCGCATTAATATATGTATGAATAGATTATTTATGTTTGATTAAAAATTACACTAAATATGTGTGTGTGTGTGTGTGTGTGTGTGTGTGTGTGTGTGTGTGTGTTTGTGTTTGTGTGTGTGTATTCGAGCATGAGCATTATCTGGATTAACATGGCTCGACCTTGGTGGCCTAGAATGTTACAAATTGATATCATAACAAACATATGTTTACTCTTTGACGTTGTCTAGCCTGTTTGTGGTTGGGGGTGTTACATAAAATTTCTTGAAGTACAACCATTTTATGGGGTTCTTAAAGAGACCACCCTTAGGGTAAGCAAGGATGTATTCCCCTCAAGTGAGGTATTTCTTAAAAATGAAGAGGCCTCACTAAATTGTTTCTAACATCCCTAGTCCTAGAGCATTATGAGTGATACCATAGTCTAGAATAAGGTCACCCTCACTAAATGAACAAGGGCATAATTGGTGATCAAATGTGGCATTAGATAGATTCTTGGTTGCTTCATTACCTTGTAATGAAAAAAGTTGATCATCATCTATGATATCTAAGGAGAAAAGACATTGTTTTATGGGGTAGTATCCATCAATAGCTCACATGTTATCCATATGGTTGGTATCTTGCACTCGATTGGTAAAATGGTTTCCAGGCCAATGATAAGGTAGAAGGGGGTAAATCCTATAGAAATTTTGATTGTGGTTTGGTAGGCACAAAGTTTATAGAAAAGTGGTGTCAATTGGTTTTGTGCTTAGTGACTGTCCTTTATAACATGGTTTTGAGGAATTTGTTGATAGCCTCAACTAGGTTGTTTACTTGCAGATGGTATGGGGAAGAAAACTTATGCGTGAAGCTAAGAAGGGAAGACAACTCTTGGAACACTTCATTCTATAAATGTTTTCCATGATCCAAAATTAGCTATTAGGGGACTCTGAAATGACGGATGACATGATTGAAGAAGAACAAGGTGCCAATGTCCACTGTGTTTTTTAATGTTGGCATGGCCTCTGCCCATTTGGTGAAGTAATTTATGGCCACATTGATTTACTTGTGACCATTGTTGGATGGGGGATTTCACATCATAAAGTCGATGCTCCAACTGTAGAAGGGACCGACGGTAATGATAGTGTTTAAAGGATTTGGTGGAGCTTGAGTTTTTTGAGTGAATACCTGGAACTTCATACTTCATTAGAATTCCTAAATGAAATTATGGAAGAGGGTAGGCCGAACATAACCAGTGTAGACCATTTTTTGAGAAGTGGAAATTCCTGAAAAATTTCCTATATAGGTGTCACTATGGAAATCACTTAGGACCCACTCATCCTCCTCGAGCGTGAGACATTCATGCAGGATTGTATCGAGTCACTAAATATATAGAATGTATCCAATGAGGAGATCCTGGGGGGCTTGGTGAAAGATACACTGGTGATTATCCCAAGAGAGATGTGGAGCAAAATTATGATGCACAAATAGGTGAGGATATATTTGTACCATGGGTCATCGGATGATATTACGAAAAAGTGTTCATCATAGAAGTTGTCATTCACTAGTGGTTCTTGATGTTTGACAACAAATTAGTGATTAACTCAGTAAGTATGAGCACCTCCTTACTCTTAGGAGTACTAAAATCTAGATCAAATTCTTGGATAATTATGATCCACCAGACATACTTTCCATTGATAAGTCATCGATTGAGTAAGTATTTCATGGGGTTGAAATTTTCTATAACTTTCGTGGTCTCTAAAATGATTTAATGACATAATGTTTTGATTGCATGGACTAAAGTGTCTAATTTATACTCATGATTGTAATTCAAGGGATGTTCTGATAGATTATTTCTCACGTATTATATGACATTCTCTCAATAGTAATCTCTCTATTGGAAAAGAACTCCTTATATAGACATGTATGAAGAGGATAGATAAAGGATACAATACTTATTAAATTCTATAGGACCGATTAATGAGGACTTTATTAGAGAGGATTTAAATGCATAAAATTCTTATTGAGCTTAATCATCCCATCTTAAGGGGATTTCCTCACATAAAAGTCATAAACTCCATGTCCACAAGAGGTATAGTCAAGGATGAAGCATCAGAAAATTTGGTCTTTCCTTTTATACTTTGCAAATGGCACACATGTTTTGAAGGAGGAAACTCATTGATATCTATGATTTTCAAGGGATCCACCATGATTCCTTGTTGGGGAATGATGAAACCCAATAAACATCTAGTAGTGACCCAAAAGACATATTTGAGGGGGTTAAACTAAATATTGTACTTTCTAGACCTCTAAAAGGTGATGAAAAGGTGTTTGAGGTGTTCGGAACACTTGTTTGATTTGGACGTAAGGTTGTCCAAGACAAGCTAAGATGAGGTAGGATAGATCATGAAAGACATAAGTCATAGCCAGTTTGAATGAGGCTCCAATTTTTTTGAGACCAAAAGGCATGACATGATAGGTTAAAGTACCATGTGTTGTGGTGAAAGCGAATTTGTTTCAATGTTGATTATTCACATGTTATTATTAAACACAAATTAAATTGTTTTCTATTTAATGATCGAATCAACTATTGATTTCGTATTCACTCTTCGTTTTGAAAATCTTAGCTAGGTGATTATTTTTAAGACTACATTTAGTTCTATTTTAGAATTGTATTTATAATTTATATTTTAATAAATCAACACTAAATCTAGTACTTTTAGTTGAAACATGAGGATTTTTCTATAACATCAATTAAGTAAAAAAAAAAATACCTTTATACCATAAGCAAAATGGGCATTTAGTATTAATACGAAATACAAATTTGGAAAGGATAAGACAACTTGTGATAATAAAGTGTTCTTACTAAAGATTATAAGTGATTGTGGTCACAAAATTGAATTCCTCAGTAACTCAACAAAAGTACTTTAGTGCAAGGGAGACATCATTGCCGACATGGGCTAGAGACAAATCAAATGGGAGTTTATGGTGAAAATGTGATCAACTAGGGCATGATACCAAATAAAGGACCATCGATACCACTAAATGACTCGAATGTAATCAATTGAGGCCATAAAGCTAGTGTAGGGCTTTTATTATCAATTTAAATAAGTGAGGGACACTCAAAAGGAGGGATTTCAACATTTGTGATTTCATCTTGTATATGTGTATGATTATGTGTGTTCATCCTAAGGTGAGAATTAATATAGCTAATGCGTGATGAAAAAAAATATACCAACATCATTTATGTAGGGATAATACAATTGGTAAAATTCATACACTAAACCCCTCTTTATTCTTCTTTTCCTTTGCTTTCATTTATTTGATAGTAATATGGTAACCATATTACTTTATCTCTTTTAAGACACTTTGAATGTTTAAGCCACATGTTTTTCCTTATCCACGTTCTAGGTTGAGAAATTCCTTGATAATCCTCCATACATGGATACAAGATAAATATTTCACTTCAACACTCTTTTGTTCCTGTAATTACATATATTTCTAGATAGAAAAAATACTAATTTGATTTTTTATATTTCTAGATAGAAAAAATAATAATTTGATTGTTTAAAATATTTAGAATTAAAAATCCTATACATTTAGAATTTAGAAGTAATTTTAGTCTTTAATTTTTATATGAATTTCTAAATTTCCTTATTATTTAAATATTGAAAAAAATTAAATTATCATAAGTGTTTTGATTTTACACAACAACAAAGTCTTTAAAATCTCATCCTACTTTTCCATGTTACATAGATGATTAGCAAATAAATCATCAACCATAATTCATCTTTATAACTTGCCCATATTATAAGCAAAATTCCATTAACTTTTCCATCCCATTAACTTGATTTTACACAACAACAAAGTCCTTAAAATCCCATCCTACTTTTCCATGTTACATGGATGATTAGCAAGTAAAACATCAACCATAATTCATCTTTAAAACTTATCCATATTATAAGCAAAATTCCATTAACTATAAAAGTAAATTTTATAGGACAATACTTTCAAAATAAGCTTAACATCAAACTTCAATTCTCAATAAAACTTTTTCAAAATTGAGAAAAACTAATTTACCAAAATATGTGTGAAAAAATATTTTTTACAATAAGTACAAATAAGTACAAATGGGTTGTATTATTTCCATATTAAATGTCATATTTAGTGTGTCAAATGTTATATTCAAGAAATATCGAAAAAAAACATTTGAATGTTTAGCTGTGAACGCTATATTCATCATTTCCATGGCAAATTCATCCACCTTATTATGCATTTGAATGTTCAAGAAGCATTCTTCAGTATGTTATGCATTTTCTCTGAAGTAAAGGAAAGACTCCTTAGTCGTATAGATTATTACCAGCCATGATAGCCATTTCCTCCAACGTCCTCTATCTGTAACAATGATAGCCATTTGGTAACTGGAATTAGGATAGTTGGTTCCATTGGATCTTAGTTTGACGTGTGGAAAGAAAGCCAGAAGCATATATTAAATTTAGAATGAGACAATTCTGCCATTTGGAAACTGGAATCAGGATAGTTTCCATTCCATCTGAATTTGACGTGTGRAAAGAAAGCCAGAAGCATATATTAAAYTTAGAATACSTTATCAGATGTACAGAGAGCGATATTATTCGGAATTTGACACGTTTCTCTCTTACAACAGTGTATATTCATGGTGYCGCTATTATTTATGTTGCACATTCCSAGCACTTTGATGTAATTGTAGGCGTTGGAAATTCATTCCTATGASGATGAAATGAGAAGAGCGAGCAGAGTGGATATTATGGAGGAACCATGTCACAAACAAATATTGATGGGAGCATTCTCTTCTGGTGGTCTAATTAAAGTCAAGGCTAGAGGTCTTCTGTTCTAATTAAACTCTTGGTGAGAGGTACGAAAACTACTCTGATCTTGCTGTCCACTAAAGACAAAATACAAACTTGATTTTGTTCTGTTTTTTTTTGGTTTTCTCCATAATTACATTTGAAACTGGATTTATCACCTTGGTATAGACACATTTAAAACATAATTTATTTATCAGCGTAGTATAAAAACCAATGTTTTGGTTGTTTTGAAGGTTTTTGTATTATGTCTGCGTTTTCCTTTAGCCGTCTTTCTGGATCATACAACACATGCACTATTAAAAATGAATTATTAGGTTGACTATAACAGACAGATTTGATCTCACAGATAACAGGTGAAATTTTATCTCCATGTCGTCTGAATAGCTCAAACTTTCTACAGGAATGGTTCTACAGGATTGGACAAAAGTATTATATCCTAACCATGTTGGCAGAGCCAAAGGTGTGTACATAATAGTCCCTGTAAATATTTGGGAGCTTCCGGGTGAATCTTCCCCAGCTCTAGCAGACGCAGAAAATAATGGATGATGAATCTTGTTTTTGTTGAGGTTGCTTTTCATCGTGGAGATCAGTGAGTACCTACGATGGATTCGTAGCGATATTTGGTGGTGGCCCAGACATAAGATTTTCTTCATCTTCTTCCCTTGGCCTCTTGTTCTACAGACGGTCCGCCATATCTCGTGGTCAAGTCACTCGATGAGAAGCAATGTTGTAGCCAAAAAGATTGAAGCCCTGTAACACTTTTAGTAGAGTTTCGCTCGACTCAGTCAGATTCTTGAATCCGTAAAGCAACTGATAGACTATTGTATAAGGAATTTTATAAATAGCAATTTTTTTTTAGAAGGAAACATTTGTTTTTAATCATTAAACCTATTCAATTTATATATATGGTTTGTAGTGATTTTAAAAATAGTTTATTATTATTATTATTATAAAATATACAATGAGAAATCAAATTTAATAACAAAAATTAAATGTGATAATGTTAAATTTATAATTAGTTAATAAAAAAAAAAATGGGCTTTGCCAATAAACCTTGATTTGCTATGTGTTTTGGTTTTTTTTTTGAGTTTCATATTATACCAGAATAAAATGATTTAGTCAAGAAAAAAATTAAGTTTGAGGTGAATGAATTCATAATTGTCCAAGCATTCCATAATATGAGTAAGATTTCCATAATATGAGTATTGGAAGGAATAGTTTCATAAGAGCAACTTCGTATAAGATTTGGATGGCGAAAATTAGAGTTTTGAGTGGAATTTTTTTAGTAGATTAAAGTTTAATATATATACGGGGTTTTTAATAAGGATGCATATTTGTTATTTAAGGAAGTTTTAATGTTGGATGAGGATAGATTGTGATTTTGGAAGATTGTAAACATAAAGTTTTGGTTTTAGGAGTGTTGATAGCATTGTTTTTAGAAGCTATTTATGTAAAAGAAAATTTATATTACATTAATATAAGATTTTTTTTTTATTGAAAAAAAAGGTAGATAATTAGATTTTAAAAAAATTTGGTTTTTGATTTTTTATTTTTTTTTGTTTTTTTAATGGTGCTATAAATATATAGATAAATCAGTTTAAATCAGTTGATAATGTTAATGTTATTAAAGAAAGTTGGCTTTGCCCATAAAACCTTGATTTGCTTTGTTTTTAGGGCTTCTCATTAGTTAAGAATAAAATGATTTAGTCCAAGAAAAAATGATGTTTGAGGGGAATGTATGCAAGTTTCATTTTTCAATCACTAGAATGATGTTTGTGTATTTGGGGTTTTGAATCCATGTATGATGTTTATGTATTTGGGGGTTTTGAATCTATGTATGACATAAACATAATCTGTTTACAATGATTTTAGTATGGTTTAGGCCAAACTTGATTAACCATATTTTGGCTATGTAGCATCAGAAAAGGCACAAATTGTTAGCTAATTATCTAGTTCCATTTTTATCTAGAACCCTTTAGCTCTAAAGATTTAAGAAAGGCCAAGCAAGTGAGAAAATTTCGTTTCCATCTTATTCATTCTAGAGACAACCACATAAGAAAGGCCAAGTAAGTGAGAAAGACCATGAAACAATATTTTAGGATAGTAGTTGCCAATAACCCACAAGTTGATAGAACATTTCCATGGCGTGGTGATGGGATTATTTAGGTTCTTCGAGTGGCAAAGAAAATTGGAAAAAATAATGGAAAATGTGACCACCGCATCTTCTTTGAGTGAATGTTGTTTATTTCTAGAGTTCTATCGTGGTTGAATGTTGTTTATTTCTAGAGTTCTATCATGATTGTGGATCATAGATGGTTTCCTAAGAGGAATGAGGTTGTTTCCATTTGGATTCACTTTCTTTGAATAAGAGTATCAGTGGTTGTTTGTACTTACCATCACCAATACACTCTATCAAAAAGAGGATAAAGATTTTTTTGAAGACTACTACATTGTCTTCCATCTTAGACTTCTTTCTCACTATTTAGTTTAAGTTATATAGCTTTGTTGAAGAATATATTACAATTGTTCCATAACTTCATTGTTAATGAATTTATTATTTTATGCAATTAATTTTTTACTTTATGTATTTAAACTTTATTCAATTTCTTTTTATGTTTTGTTAATTAATTAATACTTATAAATTAATACTAATAACTTAGTTAGATTGGTGTAAAACTTTGAGTCAATAAATTGGTTACATTGATATAAAACTTTGGATACAATGAGTCATAAGTTTTGTCAATTAATTAATACTAATAACTTGGTTAGATTCTTAGATTTGTATAAAACTTTGGATACAATGAGCCAATAACTTGATTAGATTGGTATTAAACTTTGGATACAATGAGTCAAAAAGATTTATTTGGATACTAACACATGGTCTTTCTCCTTATATTTGATTCTCACTCTTCAAATCAAGATATAGATTTAGATATAGCTTATTGAAATCAAGATACATCTTAGGCTAAAAAGATATTATGGATGTTTATAACTTCGTCAGAGGCTAAGTTATATCTAAACACAATATTTGGTTAACCATTGTTTGTGAGTTGTAAGTTAGTTTTTAAAAATTAAAATCAATATATATTCTAGTGGTAGCATTGAATTTTTAATGTACAAGGTATTGAACATTACAGATAATCTTTTCAACTATTGTTAACCATACTTAAACATTGTTAATCAACATGGTCAATTTTAGTCACTTTTGGTAACCATAGTTAACCATGGTCAAACCATATCTACATCCGCTTCTATAGTTAACACTAACCAACCATAGTGAACATGATCATCCCTGATCATCTATAATTAACCATAGTCAACGATAGCTAACCGTAGTAGAACATGGAAAACCATAATTAACCATTGTGAAACCTTCAAGAATTCATGACCAACCCTTCATGAAATTTGCAATGCATTATAACCATTGAGGAATGTAGCAATTCAACGATATTCCACTACATTAAACCATAGTCAAACATGGTCAATCATAGTCAACTATAGTCGAACATAGTCAACCATGGTTAACAATGATCAAACATAATCAACCATGGTCAAACCATCATTAACCATAGTCAAACATTGTGAACCATAGTCAACCATTATCAAACACAATCAACCATGGTTAAATAGGGTCTACCATAGTCAACCATTATTAAACATGGTCTAACATAGCCAACCGTTGTTAACCATAGTTAAACATGGTCAAGCATATTAAACCATTGTTAATTGTGGTCAACCATAGTCAATCATTGTTAATCACACTCAAACATGGTTCACCATTCCAAATAGTCAACCATAGTCAAACATGCAATGATATTTAAACATAGTTAACCATGTTTGACCATAGTAAAAGTAGTCAACCATGGTAAAACATGATCAACTATAAGAAAATTCAACCATAATCAATCATGCCTAATCAAGGTCAATAATAATCAACTAAACTCAACCAGAGTCAAACATGGTAAACCACACTCAACTATAATAAAACATGTCAATTATAGTCAACCAAGCTCAACCAAATCCAACCATAGTTTGACCAAATTCAACTATAGTGAAACTTAGTAAATGAATGTCAATAATCAACATTAAGGATGGCTTTCAAACAAGCTCAACCATAGTCGACCATGGTAAACTATAATTAGCGATATTTAAACATGCTTAGTCAAGAATGATCAACTAAAGTCAGTTATAATAACAAATGCACTACTAAAGTCAAGCATAGTTAACCATTATTGTCCATAGTGAAACATGGTCCACCATAGTCAACGAGAATCACCCTTCTTCAACCATAGTCAATTATGCTAAAATATGATTGATTATAGTCAATGATAGTCAAATGTGGTCAACCATGGTTAACGATAGTCAAACATAATCAGCTATAGGTCCAACCATCATGTACCATAGTCAAACATGATGAACAATAGTCAACCATTCACAAACATGTTCAACCATGCTCAAACATCTTCAATCATAGTGGACTATTGTTAAACATAGTCAAACGTAGCCAACCATAGTAAAAAATGGTCAACCACAGTAAACCATGGTCAAACATAATCAAGCATGGTTAATCTTTGTAACCCATGGTTAAAAATGTCCAACAATAATAAACAATGGTCAGCCATAGTCAACCATGGTCAAACATTGCCAACCATAGTCAACCATGGTTAACCATAGTGAAACATGATTAGCCATGTTCAACCATATTCAACTATACAAAAGCATGGTCAACCATAAGAAACCATCATCAAACATGGTCAAATGGTCAACTATATTTAACCATGGGTAATTACAACCATACTCACCCTAATTCAACTATAGTCAAACATAGTCAACAAAAGTCACTATAAAAAATAGTCAACCACTATTAACCATAATAATACCAACATTTTCATTTTAATAATATAACTTGTCATAAGTAATATTAATTGCATGGAGAGTGGCATTCTACAACTCATTATTAGGTTGATGTGTGATTTAGTGCTCAAATTCAATGTGGAGTGTCACTCTTAAATAATAATAGTAAGAGATTAAGTAGATGAAAATTGTATATGTAGAATCTAATCTTTTAATCTTTTGCACTCTTAAATTGATTGAGGAAGGGTTTGCATATCTAGAGATTTAAAACCCAAGTTAATATAGGGCTCTCTTGATAATATATTCATAATTTTTTTATCCTTATACTTAGCATGAAATTATAAATATTTTAAAATTGGGAAACATTGCTCTTACTTTATCTTGCCTTCATGTACTTTGTGTTTCTCTTCAATTTGCTAAAGGAGTTCATGCTAGCTTGGATGAATTGAGCAGAAGAATGAAATGGTTTAAACCTCGTGATAACAAAGGACGGTTTGGATCACAAACCAACTTATGTTCATGGGTGTTTTTGATGGTTGATAGAGTGTGCATCATTTCATTTTTTTCGTGAAGATCAAATTTTTTGATTAATTATCTATTTATTGTTACAAAAACACATAGATGATGCCAAATGACTCCATAGCATTCATGGTGCTTAATGAACTTGAGAAATAGATATTATGTCAAAAATGATAAGATTTAGAAGTAAAAATTATACGTTGTGTTGGGGTCCTATAATTATATGTAACTCGATTCTTCGGTTGTTGATTTGGCATTTCTTTCGTGATGAATTTCCTGGCTTGCTGGTCTCTTGGTTGTTTCCATTTCCCCCTCCATAGATTTTGCCCGATCTGCCATCACCATGTTGCATCCTTCATCCACCTTTGCGCCACTCACTCTCTCATCCATTTGTCCCTTTGGCTACATCTCGCCCGCCACCCATCCATGAATAAACAAACTTAGGCTAAAAAGATTAGATTAATTAATAATGTTAGTAAATAGTAAATAGGTTAATAAAGTTAGGGTAATTAGACAAATAAGCTAGGTTAAGTCTTGTTAGAAATTGATTAATTAATTAATAATTAATTTAGTTGGTTAGTGTTTTATTAATTAAGCATTAAATATAAAACAAAATTTATAAAAAAAATTAGAAATAAAAAAAATTAAAACAAAAATTATAATAAACAATCAATAAATAAAATATATAAAAATTAAAACAAAACAAAGTAATCAAACTAATAAATAAAAACAAAACACAAAACAAAATTAAAAACATAAAAACAAATTAGAATACATAACAAATAAACAAAAATTATAAAATGTTAATATTAAAATAAACAAAAACATGTGATAAAACAAAAATAAAAATAAAAAATATTAAAAAACCAAACTAAAATATTATCCTACGTTTCTACCCACCCTTCCCATGCATATCAGACCTCGCCCCCCTCACGTCACATCATCTCAAGGGGGGTCCGATATGAGTTGTTTCCTAATACCACTCCCGAACACATGGAATCTCCACAAGCCACTAGACCCCCCCCATAAAACCACTTACCAACTTGGGGGGTTCAGAATACCACCTTTCCCCAAAAAAACTGCTTTTGCAATGTTTTTGACCAGTCGATTTCCAGAGGTAATTTCAGGCAAACGAAGACATATTTTAAAAACCCGAGAGAGGGTTTTGTTCAGAATGGGCCGAGGAAAAAAAATGCTTCCATATTTTTCACAAGTGCCATGAGAAGGGAGAATCAAAGCCATCTTCGAGCCCCATTTTTTCGGTTTTTCATTTTCCTGTTTCAATACTGATTTTATGGGAGCTATTTCGGCGAACTCGAGATGAAATTGAAGACACTGAAAGAGGTTTTTGTCCGTAACATGATTATATAAAATATTCTCCTTCAATTGTTTCCCATGTATCATTGATGAAGAGAAACATATGTTTGAGCATACCCCTATTTTCTGCAGATTCGACCAAATTTGCATTTCCAGATTTTTTGGGATTTACTTGCTATTTTCAGCCAGGAGGATTGAATTCGATCTCCTGAGACTAAGGATTGTAATTTTTATTTATATCCATGTTTTTAGTAGAGAAGGTGGATCAGCAGGGACCATGATTTAATTTGTATCAGAGCTCACAAAGCCATATTCCATCAAAACAATATTACAATTACAAGATTCCTTTGTCATTATGGTGGTGAGGTTTTCCTCTATGTAATTATTTTTTCCTTGTTTTTCATATGTATTTATTTCTCTATTGTTGTAAAGAGAGTCAGGCTCAGTATTTGTTTAAATACACCTTGTTCCTAGTTTAAAACAATATAAATGTTTTCTACTTGAAGGTCATTCCCAGGATTCTTAACTGCCCTATTATGATCCGATTCCATCCCTCTTTCTTCTTGACCATTTACCAAACTTTAAAGGATCCAACATAGTGCCTACCTTTCCTTGTAAGCTCCCATGTAGACCCTCCTTTGATTGGATTAAATCTCTCTGACCCTATTGCCCAATGGCCTTTTTCTCCTGCTCCAACCAAACCATTTAAAAACGAAATACCAATCTATCATAGCTAGCCTAATATCTATTCAAACAAATCTATATCAAACAGAGAGATCTCTCTCTGAGTCTTGGAGGGATAGATCCAAGACTCAAAGTGGTTTTGATGTTCCCTCTGTGATTGCCTTCACAGCCTTGAGAAAATTATAGAGTGATAACAAAATGGCAACCATACTGACGACTTTCTCCAGTAGTGTACTTCAAGTTCCAGATATGATCACTGATGGTGGAAAATGACCAGACACAAGAAGGTTGATATCATTCATCTAGTGAATCCAATAAGCTCCAAACAGTTCCAACTCAAAGACTCCTCTTGAGGAAGAACCCGACACATGACCAAGTTGCCTAGAAAGACCAGGTACTCAAACCCAAATTGCATTCAAGACATCTTTGGTTTTATATGTAATTATGTTATATCTTATTCTAAGCTTGATCAAAAGTACATTGTTGAATATTGCATTGACCACCTGCTAATTGATGAGCCTAAAGAGACTAAGCCCCAAATTGTGGATCATGTACATACTCATACACCTGTGCACATCCTATCTGCACCTGTAGAAATCCTAGTGAGACATAAGCCTCCTTCTTTATCTCCTACTCTTGCTAAACCTCCGGATGGTTGTAAGCCTCTTGCTTCACCTCCTGTACCTGCCAAAATCCCAGACAGATACAAGCCCATAGATTTTCCTCCTATCCTCCATGACCTCCCTTCAAATTACACCAATAATCTTCCCAGGATTGATGGAGAGAATGCCAATATTACTATTGAAAAACACATCCAGAGGTTTGAATATTTCCTTGACCTTTATGAGGTTGAAGATGACGATGTCTATATCAAGATGTTTTCCTTGTCTTTGCAAGGAAAAGTTAAAAATTGGTTTAAAAACCTTCCATCTGGAAGCATCATAATTTTTCATCAGTTCATGCAAGTTTTCTTAGATAGGTGGGTGATCATGGGAAATGTTTTCCTCGTCCTAGAAGAATATGACCACTTGAAAATAAAGATAGGGGAGACAGTACATCATTTTTCAACAAGGTTCAATAAGGTTTACCATGCAATGTCTGCTGATATAAGGCCACCCCCAGCATCAGCTCACTTGCATTTCCGAGATGCCTTCAATCCTGATATGGAATTCCAATTAAGAGAAAGGAAAGCTGCAACCCTTGAAGAAATGAAAAATATTGCAGTGGATGTGGAAGCTAACTTGTTGAACAAAAAGGCAAAGTTAAAGGCATAAAAGAAAGATAGAATAGAAAGGGAACGTATGACATCTTCAGAAATCTGAGCTAGTTCGAAGGTTGTAGTTGCAGTGACTCCATGGACCAATGAATAAAGAACCGGTCTGCATTTTCATAGTTCAGTGGTTCTTTACACCTCCTGAAAGAGCTTTCATCCCCAGGTGGAGCCTATTTTGGGGTCCTATAATTATAGGTAACTTCATTCTTCGACTGTTAATTTGGCATTTCTCTCATGATGAAGTTCATGGCTTGTTGGTCTCTTGGTTGTTTCCATTTCCCCCTCTATCCATTTCTCCCGATCTTCCATCACCCTGCTACATCCTTCATCCACCTTTGCGCCACTCACTCCCTCATCCATTTGTCTCATTGGCTACATCTCGCCCGCCACCCATCCATGAATAAACAAAATTAAGCTAAAAAGATTAGATTAATTAATAATGTTAGTAATTAGTAAATAGGTTAACAAAGTTAGAGTAATTAGACAAATAAGCTAGGTCAAGTCTTGTTAGAAATTAATTAATTAATTAATAGTTAATTTAGTTGGTTAGTGATTAGGTTAGTGTTTTATTAATTAAACACTAAAAATAAAACAAAAATTATAAAACATATAATAAACAAATTAGAAATAAAACAAATTGAAACAAAAATTATAATAAACAAACAATAAATAAAATATATAAAAAGTAAAACAAAACCAGTAATAAAACTAATAAATAAAAACAAAACACAAAAAAAATTAAAAACATAAAAACAAATTACAATAGATAACAAATAAACAAAAAATATAAAATACAAATATTAAAATAAACTAAAACACATAATAAAACAAAAATCAAAATAAAAATTATTAAAAAACCAAACTAAAATACTATCCTAAGTTTCTACCCACCCTTCCCATGCATATCAGACCCTCCCCTCCTGTCACATCAACTCAAGCGGGTTTGATATGAGTTGTTTCCTAATAACACTCTCAGACACATGGAATCTCCACAATTCACCGTACCCCCACCCAAAAAAAACCAGTTACCACCTTGGGGGGTCCGGAATACCACCTTTTTCCAAAAAAACCGCTTTCTCAACATTTTTGACTAGTCGATTTCCAAAGGTGATTCCGGGCAAACAAAGATATATTTTAAAAAATCGAGAGAGGTTTTTGCTTAGCATGGGCTGAAGAATACAAATATCTTACATATTTTTCACAGATTCCATGATCAGGGAGAATCGAAGCCATCTTCGAGCCCCTTTGTTTCAGTTTTTCATTTTCTTGTTTTAGTCCTGATTTTGCAGGAGTTGTTTTAGTGAACTGGAGATGAAATTGAAAAAATTGAAAGAGGTTTTTGTCCATAACATGCTCATATAAAGTAACCGCCTTCATTTTTTCCCCATGTGTCAGCATTGAAGAGAAACATATGTCTGAGATTACCCCTAATTTCTGCAGATTCGGCCAAATTTGCATTTACAGATGTTTTGCGATTTACTTGCTATTTTCGGCCAGGAGGATTGAATTAGATCTCATGAGCCTAAGGATTGTAATTTCTATTTATATCCATGTTTGTAGTACAGAAATTGGATCAACAAGGACCATGATTTAATTTGTATCAGAGCTCACAGAGCCATATTCCATCAAAACAATATTATAGTTACAGGATTCCTGTGTCATTATGTTGGTGAAGTTTTCCTCTATGTAATTATGTTTTCCCTGTTTTTCATATGTATTTCTTTCTCTATTGTTTTGAAGAGATTTAGTCTCAGGATTTGTTTAAATACAACTTGTTCCCAGTTTAAAACAATATAAATGTTTATGCTTGAAGGTCATTATGAGGATTCTTAACTACCCTGTTATGATCCGATTCCATCCTTTTTTCTTCTTTACCATTTACCAAACTTTAAAGGATCCAACATAGTGCCTACCTTGCCCTGTAAGCTCCCCTGTAGACCCTACGTTGATTGGATTAAATCTCGTTGACCCCATTTCCCAATGGCATTTTTCTCATGCTCCAACCAAACCACTTAAAAACCAAATACCAATCTATCATATCTAGCCTAATATCGATTTAAACAAATCTATATCAAACAGAGAGATCCCTCTCTGACTCTTGGAGGGCTAGATCCAAGACTCGAAGTGGTTTTGATGTTGCCTCTGTGACCACCTTCATAGGCTTGGGCAAATTACAGAGTGATAACATGTTGTAAAACAAGCTTGAGAAATTGGTATAATACGTAAACAATAATGGAGATACATAATCTAAGTGTTATAAAAGAAACTAGCTTGCATTTTTAGCAATGACTTGGTTTTCATGAAACAAGCCATATAATTTAATATAGAAGGAATGTTGGACTATGATACAGAGAGACATAATATCTATGAAATGAAACTTTTGGATTATTTCCAAAATTTGAGATTTCTTTCTTTCCATAACATTAACATTTGTAAATTTTCTGTACTTTTTGTCTTATTTTTTGGGTAGATTTGTGTAAGGGTTTTACTTTTTAATATATTTCAAAAGATCAAAACACATTTTATTTATTCCGATTTATTTTTTAATTGAAATATCAAAATAAATTTAAACACTATATTATATACTTTGATTTCTTAATTTGATAAAATATTAAAGTAAATTATTTATGAATTTTTCATAATATTTAAATTAATTTTATAACACATGTTATTAGTTAACTAATTGAAAGTGTTATTATTGGATTTTTAATCGAATGTGATTTTTTCAATATTAAGTTATACCTAGGTTTTGAGTTTTAATAGTGGAACTCTCACAATGTAATTTTTTTTCAATCTTAGATAACTTAAGTTTGAACTTTTCATCTTAGATAAGTGTGACATCTATTCATTGAGGACATTAAATTTGTGTGAGTGAAATAAATACATGTGATATTGGATGTGAAGTGCAATTTCCTCACCTAATTGTTTTTGAACAATATTGTGATAAAAATTTCATTTTCCATTGCTTAAATTTTATGAAGAAAATATAATATTTTATATGTAGGGATAAATTATCTTCAATATGACTATATAATAATTTCAATATGCTAGTATAAGCATCAAATCTAGAAGTTAATGTAGTTATTGCTAATAACAGTTATATTTATTATTACTATATTTTAATTTTGTATGATATATCATATTAGGTATTCATATGCTCTAGACATATGTTAATGTCAAATGGAAGAAAGTGAAGTTACATTCTCTTCAATATTAGGTTGTAAAATATACTTGGTTTTTCTAAGTACAATGAGACAATATAATTTTTATTTTAT
>JZKD02S1926045.1:21751-32635 GCA_000966675.3 Picea glauca | reverse complement strand
AAAAAAAAGAGAAATGTGTATATATGAATATTCATAATTACGTAACTAAACCACAGTTGTCTAAATAAAATTGTTGAACCGGATAATAGCAATTAAAGAATTTCTCAAACAACTGTTGGTTTGTTGTCTTTTATAAAAGACTATTCTTGCTGACTGGATTGGATGCATACATAAATTACTAGAGGATGGTAGTTTTGATTATTATTACATGCACGAGACTTATATGTACTAGCTACACATACATTTCTTGTACATATACACTAGTATGTATGAGTTTTCTTCACTTACTTACTGATAGTGTTGGTTAATTGTTGTGAATGTGTGAACCATGTTTCTTTTCCTTTGTACCATAAGATACCTTAACTTCAAGACGGAGCTTCCTGAAGGGTGGGTGTATGTAACGACCTTGCTTAAATAGATGTATAGGATTATTAAATTATAATTAATTTGATAATCTGTCTGTCCTAAAATGTTAGCTAAACGATAATTATTTCTTAAACAATATTAACTAATTAATTATTATTAATTACTTGTTCATATCTATCAATGATTAATTAATTATTAATTGAGTAAAGAATTAAAAGGGGTTAATAAGTTGAATTTGTTAAAGACTTACGTACACGGGAATGGATAAGACATTGAACATAAAGGGATAAGATATTAATTATAAAGGGATAAGATATTAATTATAAGGGGATAAGATAATAAATAAATGGATAAGGAAGCTAATGAAAGGAGGGAGTCGGTGAAAGGGGAATATGAAGGGGGGAGAGTTAGAGGGTGAAAGGCATTCTTTTGAGGGAAGGAAGCAATTTTGGGGGGGATGAGGATTTTTGGTGAGGGAATTTGGGAGGAGATGGCCAGTGTGGGGAGTTTGGCTTTGGGGGATTTCGGTGAATCGGAAGCAGGGGGCACCGGGTTGCTAGGGGTTTTGGGCATGGGGGCTAGGATTCCTTTCGGTTTCTTGGAGCTAGGGAGCCGGACAGGTTGCTCCTAGTTGGCTGGGAGGTTAGTCAGTTTGGGCAGAGTTGGTCGGTGGCATCGAGTTGGGAAAGGAAACAACAGGAAGGACAACTAGCGGGAGTTAGCATCATACCAATGTATTTTAAATTACGTATTTGTTTATTTCTATTATGAAATTATTATTCGTTGATAAATTTATATGCATATGTGCTGAATTTATAAGAATTTATAAGAAACTACTGTGTTTCTGAAATCAAGTAGAAGTTACTATTTCAGTTTATGGAATTTAATGGATGTTAAATTAATACGGTTACTACATAAAACTCTCGAACACGAACCATCAGATATTAATGGCATTTATGACTAGTTAACGATAATGATTTTTAACGTAGATTGTGGATCGCCAGGTACAATTTTCCATTAAAGTTAATAAATTTTCTGTCAGTAAAGATATACTAGAATCAATGCGTCTTATGTGAATAAAACACTTTGATGTTGAATTCATTTTCACCCTCTGCGAAGTAGAGAGTTTTATGTGATTGAGAAGCTCACTCAATTCCTATGCAAGAGGCAACCTTGTTTTGTTCTCTCGATATCATGGCATCAAGGAAGATGATGAATAAATATAATGCGAATGGTGAGGGTCCAAATCCTAATGTGGATGTTTTGTCGGACACTACGCCACGAGATATAGACTCTGCTAAATATTGGACACAAGTGTTCAAGGTTCTAGAGAATGAGATCATAAATTGTCCAGAAGATCCCGGTGATGAAGACTCTGCTAAATATTGGACACAAGTGTTCGAGGTTCTAGAGCATGAGATCATAAATTCTTGATCTTCTCTATCGCTTCTGAACATACTATCGCAACAGTTCTCCTGTAAAAGAACGAAGAAGGTTTTGAGAAACCGATTTCCTTTTTCAGTAAAAGTTTAAGGGATGGAGAATTAAAATATGATATACTTGAAAATCAATATTACGCAATGGTGAAATCCCTCAAAGATTTCAGGACATATGTGTTCCATTCCAAAATAATCGCTTACGTGCCAACAAGTGTTGTCAAAGACATCTTGGTCCAACCAGAAAATGATGGAAAAAGAGGTCGATGGTTAGATAAAATTCAGGAGTTCAATCTAGGAGTGAAACCAACCAAGCTAGACAAGCATAAAGTTTGGCGAAATTGTTAGCAGAATCGAATTTCAAGGTGCTCAGGTTAAACCACCTAGAATCACATGTGTATCTCCCATATATAGATGAGATTAATGATCAAAATCCTATGATTCAGATTGAAGGTAAGTTTTCTTCCTATGCTTGGTATTGTGACATTATTTCACACCTCCTTACCCTTCTGTGCCTGAATGACATGACTCCTTCCAAAGAAAGAACTTTGAAGCTACACAAACTTAAATATTGTATTATTGGCAACCAATTATACTGGAAGTATCCTCCAGGTTTCTTGTTACATTGCTTAACATAAGCTGAAATAGAGAGTTTCATAAATGAATTTCATGAAAGAGCGTCTAGAGGACACCATGCCTAGAGGGAAACGTTCTACAATATTTTAAGAGATGGATATTATTGGCCAAAGATATTTACTGGCGTGAATTCCAAGGTCAGATCCTGCAACTCTTGCCAACTGATCTCTGGTAAACAAAATCTCCTTGCACTACCTTTAATCCCGGTCAAAGTAGAAGCTCCCTTTCAATAATGGGGTCTTGATTTCATCGGAGAAATCCATCCATATTCCAATGCACAACATAAATGGATTTTAACTGCTATCGATTACTTTACAAAGTGGGTCAAAGCCATTCTAACTCAGAATACTATTGATTCAGTAGTAATAAACTTCTTGGAAGAGAAAATCCTATCGATATTTGTTTTTCCTCGAAAAATAATCATTGACAACGCCCAAGCTTTCAAATCTGTGGAAATGGTCAATTTCTTCCAAAAATACAACATTGTGTTAGGACATTCTACAATCTACTATCCTCAGGGGAATGGGTTATTCGAATCATCCAACAGGAGCATGATGACTATAATAAAAAAGGTGTTGACATCAAATAATAAGGATTGGCATGTTCACTTGAAATACACCTTATGGGCGAATAGAATCGGCACCAAGAAATCAATAGGTATGTCCCCTTTTCAAATGGTCTATGCTACTGATGTCTTCCTTCCTATCAATCTCGCTCTTCCTATAATGAAGCTCTAGAAAGACACAAATGAAGATCCAAATGACATTAATAGAAGGATAAATCAAATAATCGAAGTCCAACAAAATAGGGATGAAATAAATGACAAACTTCATAAATACCAAGATAATATGAAGGTCCTTTTCGATAAAAAGGATAAATACATGGAGTTTCTTCTTAGAGATATAGTTTTAAAGTGGGATGCTAGAAAATAAGATGTAGGAAAACATGGCAAGTTAGACCATCTCTGGTTCAGACCATTTAGGATTGCAGTTGCTGAGGGAAAGAAATCCTTCTTACTCGAAAATGTCGACGAAAAAACTCTTTACGCCAATATCAATGATCCTTACCTAAAACATTTTATGCAATAATCATATTTCACATTCCCACTATATATATCGATTTTGGTTTCCTGTTTTGATTTGTAATTTTATTTTCTTTTGTAGATTCTCAAAATTTTACTTTTCGTTGTAAATAAACCAAGTCTTATTTGATATCATAAAAGAAAAGTATAAAATATTTGTACTACATATCATTTCTATTCTGTCGAATTTTATGACATTTCCCATTTTGTTCCCGCACAAAATACTTACTATCAGATGAGAGATGAGGAGGTATCGAAATCCAACACTCAATTTTAAAAACATTCATTTTCTCTCAAAACAGGTGATGAATTAATGATTGGTTTGATTGAAAATATAAATGAAATATGAGGTATGAACTCCTATACTTATAGTTCAAGCTAAAATTCTAAGGAAATATTATCAGACACAAACGAGGTTTTACCCATGTAAATATTGTCACCTGATCGAGAATAAAAAAAGTATAAATCAACAGATTAATTATGAAGCCTTATCCAAATGAAATAAAAAGAAAAAGAAAATAAGAATAAAAAGAGGTCGAGAAAGAAGATCGAAAATCAATAAACAAACTTGTGTGGGAATGCAATTATTCTGCGTTAGACCCTTTCAAGTCCTCGTTCTGTATTATTTTGCCTATATTCAAGTTTTTATTCACTTCTGAATTTTGCTATCTTTCCCTTGGTCTTCATAGAAAGAAATAATTTGACTTTGACTCCGAAAACTTAAAAACATACCTTCAAAATGCGATTAGGCAAAATTATTTATGATTCCTATGATTTTAACTGAAATAAAGTATGTCTAGCTAATCTTGATAATTTTATCTCTTCTATTAGATTTTAAACTAATTAAATCGCTCAAGGTCAATCCTTGAAAAAATAAAATCCCATAAAATCCTCCCTATATGCTAAGGTGTATTGAAGATCAGGAGAGAGTTAGTCCAAGGTACAATAAAAAATTGTTGACAGACCCTCGTTGCTAAATTTTAAGCATATATCATCCCTTGTATGATACATACAAATTGATTGCCCTCACTTCAAAAATATTAAAATATAAGACAGAGGGTGAAAGGAAATTCATAATCTGATTTCCCCCATCTAGTCCAAGACAAATGGTGAATGGAAATTCGTAATTCGATTGCCCCCATTTTGTCCAACAAGAGGTTATGAAAGGAAATTCATGTAATGATTTCCCTCATCTGAGCAAAATGTGAATTGAAGTGGTGAAAGTAAATCCAATTGGAGATGTAGATAACTTCATCAGGGTACTGAACAGGCTCGTTGGAATTGAAGAAATATCTATGATACCTATAAGGTTGTCATACACATATATAACATACTCTGGTACCTAGTTCTCTTTCTCGATAATATTTACATTCTAAACCAATAAGGGATTCCCCTAAATAAATTGTTAAATTTACTTAACCTTGATGCGAACGAAATCGACCAAAGTCTGATATTTTAGTTAAAGTTGTTTTGATTATCTTAAGAAAATCCAAACTCAGTTTTAAGAAAGGGAAATTATTAATAGCTTAACTTGAGATCAATAATTAGGGTTATTTTGAAGGTTTTCAGAGATTCGGTTGAAGTTCAATTTTTCTCTGTATGATCAATTCCCAAAAGTGTTTCCCAGAATTGCAATAATGAATACATTTACCCAATAAATGCACTCGGTCTACTATTCTTCCATGTCTCACAAGGAGATGTGATCCCCAGATGGAGCCTATGTTGGAACACATATAATTCTGAACTTTTGAGCTTTACATTCTCCACTTCATGAAATTATAATCCTTCCGAAAATGGTAACTTAGAAAAGAACTTTAGAATTTTAAATCAAATTCAAGTCCTGGATAATCAATAATAAGGCGAGTGTTTTATCTGATTTAGAATCTCACACAATTCCTATGCAATAGGTAACCTTGTTATGTTCTCTCGATATCATGGCACCATGGAAGATGATGAAGAAATCTGATGTGGCTGGTGATGGTTCAAATCCTAATGTGGACGTTCTATCAGACACTACACCACGAGCTATAGACTCTGTTAAATATTGGACACAGGTGTTCAAGGCTCTAGAGCATGAGATCATAAATTATTCAGAATATTTTGTTGATGAAGAAGACGATACTCATGAAACTAACTCAGATATATAGCTCAGTCAAATCTACACAAGGTAGTTGCACAATCGAGACTCATGTTGTATAACGATATGATTAGCTGGGCCCTGGAAAATATCAACGTCCAAACTAGGAGCATCATCAACCACCAAAAGGTTGTCGTTGGTTTTTTCTGGCCAGAACACCTGCAGGTAATGTATAAGTTATCTCCCGATCCTAAGTATAATTACAATGTTTCATTTATGTTGGATTTTGAGCAGAACGAATTCATACAATATGACAAGAGTTACCCCCATATAATGAGGCCCTGGTGGGGGCACCCAGAGAAGTTTAGGGACAATGCTCATGGTGTGTATGCCACAATGTCATTGGACGTTCACATGATCTACATAGCCATGATGATCTGTATATTGTTTGGGAAGAAGACTCCTACTTATTTCCCAGTGGAATGGGTGTTTATTATGCATGAGGTGGCCGAGGGATACACTTTTAATTGGGACAAAATATTGTCAGGCAACTTGGCCAAATAAATTACTGAATACAAAATGGAAAAATAAAAGGGGAAACTCGCCCCTTTCTATATGTCTGTGTATTTCATGGACGTTATCAGTTTCATGACTCATTTCCCACTCATGAATTGGAGTTGGACCCTGACTAGCGCATAACCTATTCACTTCTATCATTCCAAGCTATGGGAGGACAAAGCCAAAGACTTATTTTACGAAATTTGTCACCATGTAGTAGTGCCTATTCATATGGCCCTATATGGTCACCCACCTCCTCGGAATTCAAAGAGGATTATGGGAAATCTAGGCCAACTAGTAGATTGGTTCATTAAAGAAAACTTCTCTTATATCAGGTTTTTCAGATGCTCAGTTCTGCCCCATGCTCTCCCGCATTTTTTACCAGAATGGCTAGTGTGGAGAGAATTAGATTACCAGACAGTAACGGGAGGCATCAACAAGAATATGAATGAAGCCCAAAAAAACTTATGGTCGACCTTCCCTATCCAAGTCGACATGTTTTTGTTACTAGATTTCAGTCACTCTAAAGTAGAGGCTGCAAATCTCAATGATGTCAAATTGGTTGACATCGAATTCAAAAATAATGAACCACAAAAATATCGTAGAAAATCACCTTGCCCAATTCAATATGAAAATATATGCGCATGAAGACTCCCCATGCGACAAAATATTCAGGGGAGTCAGGGCTTATGAAGAGGTACATAATAGGTTCCAAACCCTTCCCCCAAATCAATAGGATGGCTTCCTCCTTTTTTGTATGATCTAGGCTAGAAATGACTAAGTCGATAACCCCCCAAGGTGGAATGAATCAAGTGTTATGGAAAAGGATCAACCAATAAAACTCACAAGTTCTAGGGTTTATAAGAACATTAGATGCCCAAAATGTTATTCAATTTTACAAAGGAAAACCCCATAAATGTATAATGCCCTCAAACCAAAACTTATTCAAATTTCATGCTTTCAATCATGAAATTGAACAAGGAGAACGATAGAAAAAATAATAAACTCATACAAACAACTAGTCTAGTGAATGTTTTCAAAACCAAAGATAATAAAAAAATGCTTGCAAGGAGAAGGTGGCAACTACAAAAAATTTAATCCCTTAACGATGACATTTTACCACGATAAAATTGGACAAAAATTGTTGGCTGCCAACGAGACCCAAAATTTACCTCAAAGTTTTGGAGAGGATTATTCAAAGGGTTCGGAACGAACCTGAACTTCAACACAACTTATCATCCTAAGTCTGATGGAAAAACAAAAAGAGTAAATCAAGTGATAGAAGATATGTTAAGAATGTATGTGATGGAAAAACCATCCAGATGGGAAAACTACCTACACTTGGTAGAGTTTGCTTACAACAATGGGAACCAATCATCACTAAAGATTAACCCATTTGAGGCACTTTATGGCAGAAAGTGCAACAACCCAGTTGATAGAGCAGTGGTTGGGCCAGAGTTAATTAAGGAAATAGAAGAGAAAATGCCAAAGATTAAAAAGAATTTGAAGGTTTTCCAAGATAGGCAGAAAATCTATTCCGACAAAGGAAAAAAACCATAAGGAATTTAAAGTGGGTGATCATGTTTTCTTAAAGGTGAAAGACAACAAAAGTTCCCTGAAGTTGGGAAACTGTTCCGAGTTGGTAGCCATATATTATGGGTTGTTTGAAATTACAGAAGGGATTGGGCCAATAGGTTATATGCTTGCATTGCTTGCATGCATGACTATTCATAATGTATTTCATGTCTCATTACTCAAGAAATATATACCTGATGCTAATCGTGTGATTGACTGGGATGTGATTCAGGTGGATCAAGAAGGCACCTTACAATTGCATCCGGTGTGCATACTAGACCAAAAGAAAAAATAACTCTGGAGTCGAGCCATAGGGCTTGTAAAGTTTCAGTGGACATGATACGGTCCTAAGGAAGGAACTTGGGAGCATGAAGACGCTATGCGGGTACAATACCCGCATCTTTTTGAATATTTTGGAAATCTATTTGATGTTGTGTAATTAAGTTGCACTGAGGACAATGAAAAAATAAGGAGAGGGGATTGTAATACCCCAAGGACGAGCCTCGATTGTAATTATGAATGTAACATTTTTTGTAGGCTGGTCAACCAAGTATTTATAAGTTGGTAGGCTTATGTGTTGATTAGGTCGGGAGCCTAGGTGTTAAAGTCTAGGAGCTTGTTTTGTACATGCAAAAATTCATATATTTAATATAGTAACATTGTTGCATGTAGACGGACCACGAAGAAAGAGTATGGGGGACTGAACTCCACTAGGTTGGGCAATGGAAGGGGATAAAAGTAGAGCTTAAGAGCCTAAGCTTAATATCCTAGTAGAATAATATATTATTATTCTAAGTGGGGGGAACAAGTTCCGAGTGGGGGGAATGTTCTCCTGGAGAGACAAGTGTCACCCAAAACGAATGAAGATTTATGGGGGGGAGTTCTCACCATTCTCACCATGTTGAGCGTTCCAACCATTCTCACCCTATTGTCCACTCTCATGATTATGGACCATGCTCAACATTTGTTACCCCAACTCATGGATGAACTGAACAAGCAAGTTGTGAGCCAGTCCACCATTGTTGAATGCCCAGAAACTAAAACTCTACAACAAACCTGATTTGATACCCTTGCAACACCTATACCTTGTGGGTTACCTCCATTTTGTCCCATCAGTAACGATGTCCTTGTTTTGAGGACCGAGAGTGAAGAAGCGGGTTTCCAGTCTTGTGGATAGAATAAGCAAGTTGTCGGGCCTATGAAAATCTCTCTTTAACGGAGAGAGTGTGCTAAGGAAGTGAGTTATCCTACAGGGAGTCTAGTATTAGCTACAAAGATATTATAATTCATGATCTGACATGTTTTTGAAGCCCCAGGAAAGGGAAGTGTAGCAGTCGATGGAATGTGTGACAGTGAAGGTGTCCACTTCTAGGGTGGGACAGGCATGTGGGGAATGAGATTCTGTGAGTTGTGAGCGTAAGTGGCTCCTTGGAGGAAATCCTTCCTGTTGTACTGTGCAACTTCCTGTTGCCCCTGCCTATCCTAGGAATCCCTTGCTCGGTGGATTTTAGTCCCAGCTCACGGGTGACCCAATGCTGAGACTGATGAGTAGCGTGGTCTAAGGCTGGGAGGCTCATAGAAGGTCTGCATGCAGTTGACATACTTCAATTAAAAGATAAGTACCAATCCTTTGTTCATTTTCATGCTATAATGATGAGTATTGCCTATATATGTTGTTATATTTATGGATTTTTCCTGTGAATACTATATGCATAGGTTTATTGTTATTTCTACATTATGTTGTGTAATAGAAGAATGTAAATCATCTATAAATTTGTGTGTGTTATTGTCTCTTCTACATTAATATATGTATGAACATAATGTTTATGTCTGGTTAAAAATTTCACTATATATATATATATGTATGTATGTATGTATGTATGTATGTATGTATGTATGTATGTATATTCGAGCATAAGCATTATCTGGAGTAGAATGGTCTAGCCTAGATGGCTGGGAATGTTACAAATTGGTATCAGATCATAAATATGTTTACTCTGTGACGTTGCCCAGTCGTTTGGTGGTTGGGGGCGTTACATAAAATTTCTTTAACTACAACCAGTTTACGGGGTCCTTAAGGATACCACCCTTAGGGTAAGCAAGGATGTATGCTCCTCAAGTGAGGTAGTGCTGAAAAATGAAGAGGCCTCACTAAAGTGTTTCTAACATCCCTGGTCCTATATCATCATGGGATAAATCATAGTCTAGAATAATGCCACCCTCACTAAATGAAAATAGGCATACTTGACTATCAAATGTGGCCTTCGATAAATTATTGGTTGCTTCATTACTTTGTAATGAAAAGAGTTGATCTTCATCTATGGTCTCTAAGGAGAAAAGGCATTGTTTTAGTGGGTAGTATCCATCAATAGCACGTCTGTTATCCATATGGTTGATATGTTGGATTCGATTGGTAAAATGGTTTCGAGGCCAATGATAAGGTAGAAAGGGGTAAATCCTATGGAAATTTTGACTGTGGTTTGGTAGGCACAAAGTGTATAGAAAAGAATTGTCAATTGGTTTTGTTCTTATTGACTGTCCTTTATAGCATGGTTTTGAGGAATTTGTTGATAGCCTCAACAAGGTTGTTTTATTGTAGATGGTATGGGGAAGAAAACTCATGGGTGAAGTTAATAAGGCAAGACAACTCTTGGAACATTACATTCTATAATTTTTTTCCATGATTCAAAATTAGCTATTGGGGGACCCTGAAATGAGTGATGGCATGATTGAAGGAGAACCAGGTGCCAATGTCCACTGTGTTGTTTAATGTTGGTATGGTCTCATCCCATTTGGTGAAGTAATAGATGGCCACATTGATGTACTTGCGACCATTGTTGGATGGGGGATTTCACATCATAAAGTTGATGCCCCACTTCTACAAGGGACCGACGATAATGATAGTGTTTAAAGGATTTGGTGGAGCTTCAGTTTTGTGAGTGAATACCTGGAACTCCATACTTCATTTGAATTCCTAAATGAAATTATGGAATAGAGTAGGCCGAAAATAACCAGTGTAGACCACTTTTTGACAAGTGGTAATTCCTGAAAATTTTTCTATATAGGCACCACTATGGAAATCACTCGGGACCGACTCATCCTCCTCGAGTGTGAAACATTGATGCAAGATTGTATCGAGTCACTAAAGATATAGA
>JZKD02S1926034.1:55059-71298 GCA_000966675.3 Picea glauca | reverse complement strand
TTTTGTTCACCTTTTGAACAGATTGTGTAGAATTTGAATTTTGTAGTATGAGATACTACCTTGCAACGCTTTTTAGGTGGAACAATAGTCATAACTACCTCTGGTATTCTATAGAGATGACCCCCCAAAGTAACAATGACACTACGGGGTCGAGACTCATAAATAGCATGGCACTTCCACATATATGGCTGGCCCAAGAAAACATCACAGACATCCAGTGGGGCAACATCACATAATACCTCATGCTTGAAGGGATGGATGCCATATGACAATCAACATTGCTAGATGACACGAAGATCTCATCCTTGGCGAAGCCACCTGACATTGTATGGCTGCAGGTGTGGTGTTGTCGACAATCCCAACTATTTGACGACCTCTACTGAGATGAGGTTCTTCTAGCTTCCGCTATCAACAATAAAATGCAGCAGGGTCCCCTTCACCCACATCTGTGAATGAAAAAGGAGCTCCCCCTCTTCAGGATCTATTGGTTCTTCTGGTTGAATTGTTGCAGTCGCGACAATAGCAGTGGGGTCTACGCCAATGATCCGTCTTTTACCAATATTTTCATAATCAGATTCAGAATCAGGGTTTGGGTACTTGTCTTTGATCTCGGCCACCAATGACTGTTTTGAGCGACATTCATCGGTGTTGTTCCAGGGGATTTTGTGGAAATTGCACCATTTTCTAGTGTCCTTCTTTGTCTTCCCGTGACCCTTCTTTTCCCGTGGCTTGGACTAGCTTTCAGGAAGTTGTTTGTTAGGGCCGTCTTTATCATACTTTGGTTGTTGAGGATTTGCAGACCCAAACTCCCATTTGTTCTGGTGCTTAAATTTTTGCTCGATTTTAACAACATATTGATAAGAAGCATCGAGTGATGAGATGTCCACAAAATCCATTTCAGTTTGGATGTATTTGTGTAGAGCCCCACGGTATTTCAAAACCAAATGTCATTCAGAGTCTTTGATACCCAGATTGGTGTGCAAGGTATGAAAGGTATTGGTGAACTCCGGAACTACTTAGCCCTTCTCTTGCCGTAGTGTGGTCCATCTCATGTACTGGTCCTCATAGTTGCCAACAGGGTAATACTGTTCCTTTACCACATCGAAAAAAAAATCCCAAGTGGGCTCGACCCCATATATTCCAGACTCCTCTGTGGAAATTTTCTCCCAGTAAGTTTCCCACCAATGTTTGACAAGGGGGGGATATTTAAGGAGTGCGAAGGTGATATTTTCTCTGTTGAAAAAATTGTGAACATAGAAATAACCGTCTAGCATATTTAACCATTTGTCCAGGGCTTCTACATCTATTTGTCCTTCAAATACAGGAATATCAAAATTAACTTGTACCTTGAAAGGCGAGGTGCCTCCAAAGTGGCCGCTTGATGAATATGCGCATGTTGCTATCAGTAGGCATTGAAGGATGTGGAAAAAATTCTCCATCATTTCATCCCTCTGTCTCGTGAGAGCTTGCTCAAACAACAGATTGATAGGATCGTCTGCTCCGTCGTTTTTCTTTTCTTCCTCCATTGAGGGTTTCTTGGGTGTGCAAGAGCGATTTTCCTCAAGAGAGACAAACTCGAGACCCAACTTTATATATTTGGACCTCATCGAGGACATGCACTAAAAAAACGATCAAGAACAACCTACTCTGATACCATTGATCCAGATTTATTTTCGGCACGAAATGAGAGCGGAGATATAATAAAGAAATGCACAGAGATATCATAGATATCCAATAATATAACATAAATGTATCAAAGATGCAACCATAAACACAGATATACAGTAATGCACGATTTCTATTAATGAAAGAAATGTACAGAGACTGTAAAAATACAGAGCAGAAGACTCGCTAGAATGGTGGCAACTTATCTCTGAGAAGAGATGTGACGACTACTCGCATTCATAAGAAGATGATTACAATGAGGCTCTGAAGGAATTTTTACAATAAACAGGAATGAAAAAAACCCCAGACATCCAAAAACCTAACCCTAGGAGATGAAGCGCCAAAAGTCATGTGGGCCCCATTTGGGTAAGTTAGTACATCAACTTCTCGGGGTCATAACTTTTGCATACGATCTCTGTTTTAGGCGTATGATAGCCCGTTGGAAAGGTATCATTGAGGAGATTCATTTTGGGGGATAAATAATTCCTTTTAATATCATTGAGAATATTGATTCTGAATAACCTTCATTTAGGCCCTCTAAATGGCCTCAGAAGTTAAAAACTGCTAAAAATAGTAAATTGCCAAAATTGCCAGAAAATTGTTTTGAGCCAGTTGGAAAAGGTGGGTGGCCACCGATATCCACCTAGATTAGAAAAATACCCTTCGAGAAGATTCAAACATTTATCTACAACATCCACATCTATCAGTCCTTCAAATATTGGAATATCAAAATTTACTTGTACCTTGAAGGGGGTTGGATGGCCACTTGATGAAGATGCATCTCCTATGGGCATTCAATGAAGGATCTATGCTAATTTGTCCATCATTTTGTTCCTTTATCACAAAAGTGATTCCTCGAGAAACTTTTTAAAAGGATATTCTGCTCCATCATCTTTATTTTCATCCCCCATGGGTTGTTGTTGGGCTCGGTGCAACCGATCTTGCAAAGGCTCGACTGGTTCGAGTCCCAAATTCTTGTACCCATATCTTGTTGGAGACATGCACGAAGAAAAATAAATGAAGAACATACCGCTCTGATACTACTGATATGGATTTATGAGTGGAGTGAAATGACTAACAAACTGAATAAAATAACACATACATACAACACCATATATCCAATAAACAATAACTTCTATTGAATAAATAAAATAGGATGAAACGGTAAAACTGAAGAATTGAAAACAACTTGCTCGAATGGTGGTAGCTATCTCTAAGAAGAGATGTGGCTGCTATGCACATCCATCTGAGCATAATGATTACAATGAGGCTCTAGAGGCCTTTTTAACATTACTCATGAATTCCAAAACCATAGACATCCAAAAACCTAACCCTAGGACATGAAACACCAAAAGTTATGTGGGACCTGATGGTTAAGTTGGTACCTCAACTTCCCGTGGTCGTAACTTTTGCATACGACCTTCGCTTTAGGCCCGTGATAGCCCGTTGAAAGGTCTTTTCGATAAATACACATTAATTCATCAAACTCTGACTCCGTCTACATTTTGATCGCGACAAGCCAAAAAAACATTGGTTAGGGCCCAAAAATGGCCCTGGAAGTACATAAAGATGTACTGACTTGAAAAATTCCAAAATAATCCAGTTGGATTAGGCGAGCAACCACCAATCTCCACCTGGAAGGGGATTCAGACATCCCCAGAAGTGTATAACCCACAATTACAAAGAATTACAGAAGAACGTGTTGAACTAAAAACTATCAAGAGGAGCCAGTTGGAATAGGTGGGTGGCCACCAATATCCACCTGGATCAGTTAGTTCAGTTAGCCACAGGGGCTAAGAGGAAAATCAATGAGCTACTTAAATATTATCCAATAGACATGAATGGACTTAGCACAAAGGTATATGTGAACATCATAACATTGGGTTCATATGATTGTTTAATTGGCATGGATTGGTTTCCTAGACTATTACAAAAAGACAATCACTTGTCTTGATGAAGAAGGGAAACAAGGCAAAGTTTAAGGCATTCCAAGAGTTGTAGTTGTTAGAGAGATTTCAACTATGCAGTTGAAAAAGAGTTTTAGGAATGGATGCCAAATTTTCGCATCTCATATGGAAGAGGTAGCCAAAAATAAAGTGGAAAGCATTGAAGACCATCTGGTCTTAAGGGATTTTGAAGATTTTTTTTTGAGAAATCCCAGGATTTCCACCAAAGAGAGACATTGATTTCTCTATTGATATGGTGCCAAGAGTTGCTTCAATGTCCATAAAACCATAAAGAATGGGCACACCAAAATTGAAGGAGTTGCATATGCATCTTGAAGAATTGTTAAGGGGTATATACGCCCAAGTGTGTCACCTTGGGGTGCCCCATTTATTTTTGTGAAGAATAAATATAGAACCTTAAGGCTATGTATTGATCTCGGACAACTGAATAAGGTCACCATAAAGAATAAATATCATTTTCCAAGGATTGATGAATTATTCGATCAACTGAAAGGTGGAAGAATCATTTTCAAGATTGACTTGAGATAAAACTATCATCAAGTGAGGATAAAGGAATGATACATCAACAAGAAAACATTTAGGACAAGATACGAGAATTATGAATTCATAGTAGTGTCATTTGGACTATCAAATGCTCCAATTGTGTTCATGTGCCTGATGAATGGAGTATTCAGGGGGTAACTAGAAAATTTTGTGATCGTGTTCCTAGATGATATACTCATCTACTCTAAGTAAGAAGAAAAATATGAGAAACATTTAAGAATGGTTTTGCAAGTTTTAAGAGAGCATAAATTGTATGCTAAGACAAGTAAATAAATCTTTTATCAAAAGAATATTCACTACTTGGGGCATATAATTTTAGCATAAGGGAAAACAATTGATCCTTATAAGATAGAGGCCATTAGAGGATGTCCAGTGCAAACAAATGTCACAAAGGTCAGATCATTCATGGGTCTTTCCGGTTATTACCAAAAATTCATAAAATAATTTTCAAATATTTCAAACCAAATCACTTCTTTTCAAAATAAGGGAGTAGAATTTAAATGGACTCCCAAGTGTGAAGAGAGTTTTCAGTTGAAAGAGATATTGAAAATTGTGTCGATCTTAAAGATTGAAGATCCAGATGAAGATTTTGTTGTGTACACTAATGCATGCAAGGAAGGGATTGGTAGATTCATCACCCAAAAAGATCACATGGTATGCTATGAGTCTATAAAATTAAAAGAGTATGAGAGGATTTATGCTACACATGACTTGGAATTAGAAATAACTGTACATGCATTAAAAATGTGGATACATTACCTCACGGGGAGGAAATTTGAGCTAAGGATGGACCACTATGGTATGAAACATTTGTTTGGACAACCAACATTAAATGTCAGACAAACTAGATAGCTTGAATTTATGAGTGAATATGACTTTGAAATTAAGCATATAAAAGGTAAGGAAAATCAAGTGGTCGATGCATTGAATAGGATATCTCATGAGATGCATATTGCAACCATTATTATGTACATAACTGATTTGGAAGATAAAATTATTGTATCAACAAATTCAGATCAACAATATTTGAAAATAAAATAAATATTATAGCAATGAAATTTACAACATAAATTTAATTATTATGATGGAACTAGTACGGATCCTAGAACGAAAATTCAAAGTGCTCGGGAAAAAATCCATAGGGCCAGTAAAGGTTCAATTGAACTACTATGGTCCTGAAGATGATACATGGAAGCACACAGAAAACATGCGGGAAGAACACCCGTAATTTTTTGTCAATTTTGAAGAAAACAAAATGCAAGACTCAATTTTGAGAAGCTAGAGTTTTGGAACCACATCTCAAATTCCTAGCCAACCTACTTTGGGGGACCTAAAAAATGAATGGTACAACCCGATGGAATGATAACAGTGAAGGGGATACATTCCTTGGTCAATGAGTTGGGAGGAATAGGAAATTTTGGTTGGAATTGCTGTTGGAGTTGTGAAATTACATGATTTTACTTCTTTCAGTATTGTGATGTAAATTTGTATATGTATATTGACATAGTGTGCACCGAGGATGATGAAAAATTATATGGGAGGAGGAATGTAACATCCCCACTATAATCCACAATTTAATTAATGTTCAATGTAAACATAATGTGTGGCTATAGCCAAGCGATGTATATGTGAAATGCATTTCTGATTTTTAATAATAAAATGTGATGTCAACTGCTAAGGGGGAATGGACAAAGATGGGGGATGAATTAATCCACAAGAGAGGGGAGGTTCTAGGAGAATTCCTAAGAGAGGGGTCCAAGGGGGGAATTATTCATGTTTATTAATTCCACCCACATTCCTGAATTTTATTATCATTATGTATTAAACTCTAGTTTTGATTGAGTGTCCCAAAAGCCAATCATTGAATGCTTTTAAGAGGTGGGTGTGAGAAGTCACATATCATATTTATTGGGAGCATGGGGGTTGAGTACAATCATCTTAGGGAAGTGTGTGAGTCAAGCAAGTAATCCAAAGAGAGGAAATTCATATGGGCAGTTACAACAGTTTTGGACAAGCAAGTCTTTGGTATGAACAACAAGTAGAGAGAAAAAAAGAGAGCTTGGAGCCGGAGAAACCATGGATGGAAAATTATGGAGCACACTAGAGAATTTTTGGAGTGTTTTGTAGCTAAATACTAAATAAATAGTTTGTCATGCCTAAAGAGTGAATTCATGTGTGAGTTGCATTGTAAACAACAAGTGTTTGTTGTTAGTTGCTGGTATTTTTCTTAGCAATGAGACCCCTTGAGTTCCCAACAAAGATATTCTTAGTTACCTGTTCTAGAGAGACCCTGATAAACAAATGGGATTCCCAAATGACTGATATCATTGAAGGGGTACATTCCTTAAGTTGGGAAGGTTGAGAAGAAGAGAACTAGTGGAAAATCAGGATAGCTATAGGAGAATACCGATAGGTTGTGAGATTTTTGAGTTATGATGGGACAATGAGAGACCACCCTCTTTTTTGGATTGCTATCCCCAACTCGAGGGTGACTTTCTGTTGATATTCGGAACAAAAAGTCTATGGTTGGGTGGAACCTCCATCCCAAGTATCTGGTTGCAAAATTGAATTAAACGATAAGTGTTTTATTTGTTTGTGTCTTGTATTTACGAGTCAAATTGTTGTGCATGAACTCTATGTATAAGATTAATTTACATGCCTCTATATTTAAGATCTTCATTTCATGTTCATTTTAATCATGTTGTAGATGCATCAAATTAATATTATCAAACAATAGTCAAATCTGGTTGTAATTTGTAGTTGTTTAACTACATGAAATTAATTAGCATAAAATTTTAATTTTTATAATTATTTTGCACGTAACAAACCTCAGATGGGTTGGGCAATGTTACATTGCAGGAAAATATTATAATATGCTATTTGACATTTTTGATGTGAAGAGTTCACAAAGGAGAGCCTGATAGGCTTGTGGAAGTTTTGGTCAGTGACCGATGGAGGAGAATGATGGATGATGACATGGTCTAGTCAAGGGATGACACATGGACTCAACAGACATGTGCCATGCCATGTCATTCAAATTGCAAAGGTCAGGCGTGGTTCAGATTAATAGACTATTACAAAAGGAAAAAAAAAAAAAAAAACAATCAATTTCTATGAATATTTTTGGGATTTTGAGGGTCATAAACTTGAACAGGAATTTTGAGGCCCTAAACAACATTTTTAGGTAGTCAAAATCAAAGAAAATTGTGTGTACCATTGGTACATATAGTATTTTTTGTTATAATGAAAAGTATCAATGATATCTTTCAAAGAGATATTTAGAGTGCAAAATAGAGCTAGTATGAGGAAGTTACAGTTGAAACAATACATGGTATAATTTAGGTGCCAATTTACTTCTAGAGGGAATAAATCCTTGCTCAAAAGTTGGCTTTGGGCACATGAGTAGTATGTGGAAAGCACATGGACCATAGAAGATATCCATGGAACCAGATTTAGAATTTGGGTACTTAAAATTGTACATGATGGAAGAGAAAACACATGTAGAAATAAGGGGTAAAAATGAGAAAACAATTTAAAATTCTGTAGACCATAACTATCATCCTAGAGCCTAGATAAAGGTGAAATTTTAAGAGATAGGTAAAAAATAAGGAATGTAGATACCCATTTGAAATCCTGGTAAAATTCAAAAGGCGTTGGTGTGGAGATTCTCAAACATGGCTAAATTTATAAGTCCGGAGAAGGTGTAAAAGGGAAAAGTTGTCATTTCCAGATTGTTGCATATTTTGACCGGAACAATAGATCAAAAATATGAGAGTTGCTAAGAAGTCACCATAATCAATTTTATCAGGTCTCATACAAAAAAAATTGGTTCCTAATAGATTTTATTTTACAGGTGACATAAGTTGGCCTATGAAAACCATTTTGATCTAGTGAAATAGGTGCAAACATGGGTGAACTGCAGATTTCAGAAAGTCATAATTTTTAGCTCATAAATCAGATTGAAGCATGAGTATGGTCATTGGAAAGGTAATATAGAGGAAAAAATGACAAAAGGTTTGATTCCTCTAAGTAATCATCTAGTTGTTTCATAAATTTGCAAGAAAAGGGAGTTGGATTCCATGAATCATGTAACTACTCAATATGAAGATTTTTCCAAATAATGTCAAATTTTGGAAAAACAGTCCCATGTATTAGAGGTGCATGTCCAAGTTGAGTATTCGGTCATAAGGAGTATTGAAACTCATGATAGTTCCTATGCAGAGGTAGATAGGCACATTTGAATTACTTAGACTGATAAATAAAAGGGGGATGCATTTTAACAGTGGGGTATTATTAACAGAGAGATCAAAGGTCATGAGTGGATATTGTGTGTTTATGTTGCAGATTATAATTCCATATGTTCAATGGATAGGGAAACATGCTAGATTTTGTAGAGTTGAATGAGGTAATAAAGAGATACATAGAAGGTAAGCGAAAGTGAATAAAGGGATTAGGAAGAGAGGGGCTAAATTAGTATTCAACTGCTACAAAGTCTAAATGACCTACAAAGGAGAATCAACAAAGATTCTCACATAAAACATGAAGCCAACAGGTGAAGAATGTTATCAATGAGAACAAAAAGGCAAGGTAAAAATTCATAGCCATGAACGTAGAAATGTAATGATGGATAAATATCTTTCCATAAAAGAAAATCAAGGAATTTAGGGATGAGTGAGTCACCTTTGAGAGAAGGCATATGAATGCCTAATTTTTTTTTCTTATCAAGGAATTAGCTTCTTTTGCCTAAAAATATATAGAGTAATAAGGTCACTTATGTTATTAGAGTGAGCAATGGAAGCAGGGTACATGTAAAAAGATTTCAAGGGAGAGGATTGGTCATGAGTGGACAATATAGGGCTTCATAGGAAATTACTCAATGGAGTAAAGAAACGGGTTCATTTTTTTTTTGAGAAAGCCAATGGGAAGCTATAGATAATGGAAAAGGATGTCATGATGTTAATGGTTAGGTTGATTGGAAAATAATACAATGCTAGAATACATAATGATATGAATTACATCATTCCAATGTGCTGGAAGGTTCCAACAATGTAAGATTGGAACATGATCTCCCAAGTGGAGGTAATGGCCAATAAAGAATATTGGTTGGGAGTGAAAATGGCCAAGTGGAACTTGGATACAAAAATTTTAGATTAGGAAAGAAGTAGAGAATAAATGAGCATAATGGAATTGCACATGGGTGTAGGGATCTAGAGGGATTCAAGGACAACCATATACATGATCTAGATTATGCTGAGAATGAAATGAGACAAAAACAAAAATATAGAAGAGAACACAAAAATATAGTGAAACCCAACTTTTGTTAATAAATAAGAGAGAAAAACATTGTAGAACACAAACTAGTAGAATGGGGTAGCTTATCTTTGAAAAGAAAGAGATGTTGACTACACTTCATTCACAACAAGCTTCACATCACACTCCATTGCCTGCTTAAAGGGCCTCCTTCACCTCAATTATATATGAGAGAGTAAGAGGAGAACAATTCCCATGATGCATGTGGGATAAATTAATCTAAGTTTATAAAATTCCATAGGCATGTAAAACAATAGGACTTCCTGGGTGGTCACCCATCCCAATACTACTCTAGCCCGAGCACGCTTAACTACAGAGTTTTAATGGGATATGGTGCATTAGTATTATGTTGTAGGCATGTATGTACATAAGACCACTATGATGTATGTAATTAACAAATGAATATGGTATTACATTACATTCCCCATCAAACGGGAGAATATCACGGTTTATTAAAACCATAGGCTTGAAATGTTGATTCAGTGGAAAAAAGGTGGTTGGCCACTGAGATCCACCTGAATCATTCCTCCCCCCTTATGAAGCAATGGTCCCCAATGTGTCAAGTTCCCTTGGGAGATGGGGAAACTTTTGTTGAAACTGAACCTTGGTGAGTCGCTTGCCTTGTTGAAGTAGATGCCCTACTCGTACTTTGCTTGTGGAAGGATGTCATGAACCTGTTGGAGGTGTTGGATCCGTTCAATAGATATGGCTACATGATCTATCTTGGTTCGATTGTGGGAGGAATTTGTCGATGAAGATGTAGAAAGGAGAGTTATATCAATGGGGGATAATGGTTGGAACCCAAAGCACACATGGAATGGGTTGTGGATAATAGAGTTATGTTAAACATGTGGAAGACTCTCATTCTCTTCATGCTCCTCTACAATCTTGTTGACCTGCTTCTGTTGGATAGAAACATCTTGGCCTGAGGCTGTAGTGGTCACAGTGACCTCCTGTTCACCATTTGACTGGATCATGAAGAGGGAAAACTTTGTGTTCTGAGATATTACTTTGCGGATTTGTTTTCAATGGAAGTAGTCGAAGATACCTCTGGTACCCTGTGTAGAGATAACCTCCTAGAGTAACAATGACACTGTGGGATTGAGACTCATAGATAGCATGATGTTTCCACATATATGGTTGTCCTAAAATAACATCACATACTTCAAGTGGGGAAACATCACACACTACCTCATCCTTGAAGGGATTAATGCCATAGGACAAACAAAACTGTTGAATGACACAGATGTCTCGTCCCTGGCTCAACCATCCGATGGTGTATGGTTGGGGGTGTGTTATCGTTGGTAGTTTCAATCTCTTGAAAACCTTGACTGAGATCAGGTTCTTCTGACTTCTGATGTCAACAATGAAATGCAGTGGGGTACCCTTTACCCACATTTGCAAGTGGAATAGGTGCTCCCCCTCCTCAAGTTCCTCTGGTTCTTATGGTTGTATTGTTGTGGCTGTGATGGTAGCAGTGGGTTATGCATCGATGATTTTTTTCCCTTTATTGTTCTTTGAATCCGATTCCAAGTCAGGTTCTGATTCATTTTCTTTGAGCTCAGCCACCATTGACTGTTTCGAGTGACATTCATCGGTGTTGTGCTAGGGGCTATTGTGGAACTCACACCACTTTTCAATGTCTTTATTAGACTTCACTTTACCCTTCCTTGTTTGTGTCTTGGACTAGCTCTCTCGAGGTTGGCCTTCCTTGCTCTTTCCTTCATTTTGTGAGTTAGGGTTTCATTTTCCATGATTATGTTGTGGTGTATTTTCAAACCCGAACCCCCACTTTCTCTGCTTCTTGAATTTCTACTCAATTTTGACTGGATATCAATAAGCAAMACCCAGTGAGGAGATGTCCAAGAAATCCATCTCTGTTTGGATGTACCTGTGTATACCACTACAATACTTTAAAACCAGGTGCCTCTCAAAGTCTTTGATACCCAACTTTGAGCACMWGGTATGAAATATGTTAGTGTACTCTGACACCATCTAATCTCTTTTCTGATGTAGAGTCGTCCATCTCATATACTGGTCATCATAGTTTACAACATAGTATAAMTCCTCCTTTATGGAATATACAAAGGCCTCCCAAGTGGGTTCTCTCCTGAATGGTGTATATTCATCCATGGTGTACCTCTCTGAGTAACCTTCCCACCAAKATCTAACATGGGGAAGGAATTTAAGAAGCACAAAGGTGATCTTTTCACTTTCAATTTTTTTTTGGACGAAGTAATAACCTTCTAGCAGATTCAACCGTTTTTCTAGAGCATCTACATCTATTTGGCCTTCAAATAAGGGGATATCAAAATTGACTTGTACCTTGAAGGGATTCACACTTGTGAAATGGTTTCTTGTCGAAGATGCCTCGATTTTCACCATCGATAGTCTTCAAAGGATTTGAGAGAAGTTTTCTATCATCTCGGTCCTTTGTTGCACGAGGGATTCCTCGAGAAACATATTGAAAGGATTTATTGCTTTTCCATCTCTCTTTTCTTCCGCGATGGGGGGTCACTTGGGACGGTGAGAGAAGTTTTCCTCAAGATAAAATATCTCAAGACACAATTATCTATACCCTGACCTCGTCGGGGACCTACTCTGATAAACAACAAGGAGAAAACTGCTCTCATACCACTGATCCACATTATGTTGAGAACGAAATGAGACAAAAACAAAAATATAGAAGAGAACACAAAAATATAGTGAAACCCAAATTTTATTAATGAATAAGAGAGAAAAACATTGTATAACACAAACTAGTAGAATGAGGTAGCTTATCTCTGAAAAGAAAGAGATGTTGGCTATGCTTCATTCGGAACAAGATTTACATCACACTCCATTGCATGCTTAAAGGGCCTCCTTCACCTCAATTATATATGAGAGAGTGAGAGGAGAAAAATTCCCATGATGCATGTGGGATAAATTAATCTAATTTTATAAAATTCCATAGGCATGTAAAACAATAGGAATTCCTGGGCGGTCACCCATCCCAATACTACTCTATCCCGAGCGTGCTTAACTACAGATTTTTATTGGGATCCAATGCATTAACATTATGTTGTAGGAATGTACATAAGACCACTATGATGCATATAATTAAAAAAATGAAGATGGTATTGCATTCCATTCCCCATAAAAAGGGTGAATATCATGGTTTATCAAAACCATAGGCTTGAAATGTTGATTCAGTGGAAAAGGTGGTTGGCCATTGAGATCCACCTGCATCACAATAACACACAAATAAATAAATAAAGTTGAACTAAATATGCGTATGCACTAGAGTGCATGATGCATACAATAAAGATATAATGCATGTGCATGAAGTGGGCATGCTGAGATTAAATGCTTAATGTATATTGATGTGCATTCATGCATGTGGACATGCCTGAACATTTTTGTGGCATGCTTGTAGACTGAGAATAGTTTGTTGTTATATGTGAAATAATGATATTATGATAATTGAATAAGACTAATGATGGATTGTGTATTTAGGACATATGTTATAGCAGGTTTGAAACTAATGTTGTTGATGATGTTGTTGTTAATGAAATACATCCATATGAAGATAAAGGAGGATGGTAAAATGTTGATCAAAGGTTGGTAAAAGGAGCCTACAAGCTTCTACAAACAAATATTGATTGATTAGGTAGCATCAAGTAATGTAATAACAACCATACAATTATGCATTTGGGTTACTTGTGATGCATAAATGCTAAGGGAAATTGAGGTAAGATTTCTCTCAGTTACATTTTTCAATATTTGAATTGATGTAAAGGCTGATGGCCTTGAGTATACAAATGTTGATTAATGCTCATTTATGAGAAATTTAATTTCATGCCATGTTATGTTAGTTATGAGATCATAACCAAGTTAAGTCAGGAGATATATTCCTGCAATAATAATGAATTCCAACAAAGCTGTCCATATGTGATACCATGATGTGGTTTGATATGGAAGGGCCATGATGCTATACAAGTGCTCAATCAGACTTCCTAGTCATAATTAATGTTTGGACTGCAACCTCTTTTCCAACACCAAAAAGCACTAAAGGATTGTATTCTTGGTGTTGTGTATGGGTTGAAGAGGAAGGTATCCAAAAGATCAAAAAAGTAATTAGGAATATTTCAGATGATGTCTTGAGGCGTTGGTGATCCGAAAATACTTAGATGTCAATTAGTTCTTAAGCAAACACTATCATCCGACCATATTCGAGAAATTAAGATTGTTACGACTATTTGCAAAATATCATGTGAAAATGATTTACTTATCCATAAACTTCATTAATTGATAATAACTTATGGAAATAAGAATGCCAAAATAGACAGAAATAGAGACAACAAATAATAAGGCTCATTACACAGTTTGATAGCGGAGTTCACCCATCTTTGGCTAAGTCTCCGGGTCCAATTCCAAATAGTGAGACCCCTCTATTAATGCTCAAATGATTGATACAATGATGACTTACAATGGAAAATTTCAATACACCCTTCAATTCTACTGCTCAAACCCAGAAACAAAGGTTACCACTAAATTCCTCTCGAAATTCTGAGAAGAATGAGTATAAGATCAACTATGTTTTGAACAAGTGCTCAAAAACACCCTTTTGCACGCATAATGAGACTATGGGTCTCATACAAGACAAACTTGACTAAGATCTATGTACAAAACAATTTAACACAAAACTAACATCACCATMAGATTCCTCTCAGAATTATGAGAAAAATGAGTATAAACACTCTATACTTTTCTCAAAGAACTCTATGGCACGCAAAACGAGGCAAATATAAAWTATGAACACCTCTTGCATGCAAAATGAGGAAAATATGCACTTGGCATGAACTTTGATGCATGTAATCTACAAATTGGMATGCATTTCAATGTCATGTACAATGGTTCWGTGATGGGTTTATATAGGGCTAGGTTGACCACCTGACCCCCCTATATACTAGTGCACATTTATTACAACTTAAATATATATTTGTTTGTTAGTTATATCAAGTGGTGTATGTGGCRTATTGGTAAAATCATCTTGCTAAGTCATGGAATATTCTAGAATATTCCCTTGAAGGTCTTGGGTTCAAATCTTKCCGATCCCAACAACTTTTGATTTGTAGCCCTCCTTGGGCTTCTCGAAGGTGCCACGTGGTGCCATTTGATTGGCCCACGTGTGCATAATCACCTACCAATGGAGCTATGGTGTCATGTGTCGATCGTTGGTTGGTCCATGTCATTATACATATTCACATCACCCTACTGACCCAACTCCCGATCCCAACAAGTTTTGATCCACAACTCTCCTTGGTCTTCTCGAAGGTGCCACATGGTGACATTTGATTGGCCCACGTGTGCAGAGTCACCTGCTAATGGATCTACGGTTCCACATGTCGATCACTGGTTGTTCCACATCATTGTACATATCCACATCACCCTACTGACTCAACTGTATTGTCACCGTACGACCTTCCACATGGAATCCTTTTAGTGGTGCCACATGGATCAGACAGATGCCATCATGTCATTCATACATATGACATGTGGCAGTATCCAACTAGGTGTCAAATGTGCCAAATATGGGTGACACATGGCACTCTGTCATGATGACACATCATTGTGATGACATCATCATGATGTCACCTTGTTCCCTATCAATGATACATGATCCACATGTCAGCCTGTGGGCTTGCCATGTGGCATCCCCATTTTTCATGTTTTTTCCAAAATTTGGAAAATACATAAATTCCTCATACGACGTCGGTTTGAGGAAATTCACGCGTCGTTGGAAATTTCTCGCCGAGATATATGCAATGATTTAATTTTCATTAGAATTTGAGAAGATCAATTTTTTAGCATTCCAGATCCTCCTGGATCACACTTTCCCACTAAAGAAGTTTTGGACCTACAAAAGTATGCATTATTCAGAAATGAAGTAAGGGTACGTCCACCTCACTTGTCCAGTATCATCCATCCATCCTTCTTGGATAATGAGCATCTAGCTCATCACAACAATAATGAAAACTGAAACAATATCAAACACATGTGACAAAAAATACCCCCCCTTGAAGAGTGGTGTCTTTATCATCATGTGGTTCATTTAAGTTCCCAAGTTTGTGTGCTCATTGAATTTCAAGGATGAATTTTGTGTGAGTTCCAACATATGTCCAAATTAGTTGAGATCAAAGTTGAAAGAATATTTTATCCGATCCATAATAGATCATTATATAATTTTCCACCTATTTTGGTGGTACTTTCTAGGTGGAAAAATTGGAACTATTGACTTGTAGTGCCAGTTTTAGGGGTAGGTCCCGCTTTGGTGATTTGGGGTCCCAAACCTTCCAAAACTTGTTTGAGGCCTTAATTGGTTATTTTTTAGGTCAAAAATTTGCGAATGAAGTTATTAAACTCTCAACAATGTTCTACACATCAAGAAATTTCCTTAATTGGAGTTTATATGTTGAAGTTATTATTGAATTTTCATAAGAGATGATGTTGTATATGAATGAATATATTATTACAATGATGAGTGTTCTATATATAAAGAACATATGGTGACCATCCATGAAGAGATGCGTCCCTTGGGTAATAAATATATTTATACTTTATATTACATTATACATATAATATAAATATACTTTATTATATATATATTTATACTTTATATTATAAATATATTATTACATTAATAATATTGTTTAATAATTAATAATCATATTATTAATTATTAATCTAGTAGAATGTCTTTCCGATGTTGCCC
>JZKD02S1926034.1:35003-55049 GCA_000966675.3 Picea glauca | reverse complement strand
ATTCAAGAGTGGTTGTGCCTATGGTTGGGTGGAAACAGGAACCCCTTTCAGAAGTCATTTCATGATTTTGGTTTTCTGATAAGTATTTTCATACTATGTGTATTGAAATGGAAATGATGTTTGAATATACATGTCTATGATTGAATTCTGTATTGAATGATTAAGGTAGAAATGTGTATTGTCTCTCTATGAACCCATGATTTTGAATGATCTTATGCTTGCCTCAACTTAGCAGTTAGAGAGTTCTGGGACGTAATTATGAAAGAGAGTTGGGGTAGGATTTACTGAAACGCTTAAGTCATGTTGACCTCTCGAATCTACCTTCGCATGAATACCAATTTCAAACCCTGTGGAAGGAGGAAGCCTCCTTTAGACCTTTCAACTATATGACTGAGGGTTCATTCCCATCTCCTTAACCAATTCATGGCTAAGATATTTGTGCGTAGCCCACGAGAGTTTTTGAAGGACCCATATGACCAAATTCTGGGAACCCTACACTAGGCTTGAAAGGAGCTAAGCCCTTATGGCTTCGAAACTCTAGTAGTTCGAAGCTCCGGAGTATTACGACCTTACCATTTACAAATCAACCGAAGGCAATGGGTCATTATGATTACCCATGAGGTTGATCGGTGCCTAGTGGTTTCCCTAACTATGGAAAATATACCTGCCCACCGTTAAACTCTGATCCATTTATCAATCACTAAGTAACACAAGTCCCAGATCTGAGGGTATTCGAGAGTCCCCTTGGTTGTTGGATATACACTGAGGTAAGTCTGGCGAAATCCTACTTCGGGGGAATAGAGGTGTTATAACACCAAACTCCCTGAATGTTGGATTTACGAACTGATGTGAGTCATGGATTTGGGGAGTCTGTTAAGAAACCCTCTTAACCATTCAATCAACCAGTGGAGGGACCCATGTATGGTACTTTGACAAAGCCCTACTTCGGGAGAGCGGAGCGGCCCTAATGACAAAACCCCCAAAGGTCAGAGATGTGAAGTGATGATTACCATAGATCTAGGGACCCTTTGGGATCTCCCATGACCGTTATATCTAGACCATGGTCATCTCGATGTTGACCACTCTGAGAGCTAGAAGGAAGTCACACCATGGATCCCCTGAACGTCGAAGTTCTGAAGTAATGGAGGTCGTAGATCTAGGGGTTACATGGACACACATTGAATTTGAGATCGAAGGGTTTGGAAGGATATCAGTATGGGGTGATGTGGCATGATGAAATCACCCAAGGTGATGTGGAGCCATGTTTCACTTAGATTCGTAGGTTTCTTAGACCCTATGTTCCCATTAAAATGTGACACATGTCACTCTCGGTAAGGGGCCATGTGTCATCTCTTCCTTGCCACATGTCACCCCTACACTTACCTGTTTGTTCCATTTGGTGAGAGGAGTATTTGAGACCCACTTGTACTTGCCTCGATGTCTAGTACGTCACCAAGTGCGAGGGTGGACACTTTGGGAGTCTGGGACTTCAGGACTCCAGAGGTTTGGAATGCAGTGTCAAGGGTAAGTTGGAAGGCCTGAAGGCCATAGCCACGTGGCAAGATTTCGGTCTTCTTCGGGATTTCGGGCATTTAGGGCTTCATAGGATAGGCATGCAGAAAGGGGAAGGGACGTTTAGTGTCGAACATCAAACTTCCCTCTAGATCATGTGTTAAATGAAGACCATATCTCGTTGTTGGATTGGACGATGGATGGACCATCCCTGCAGAAGGTAGGAACCTGGAGATGGTTCAACGACATGGACCCACGAGGGCACCACGTGGCCCTCAACTAATAACGCCCAAAGATATTTGGGAGGCCATAACTTGCAATCCAGAGGTCGGATTAGAGCTTGGTAGAAGTCATTAGAAATATACAGGCGAGTAGAAGAGGATGATGACCTAGAGAAAGGGATTCGAGATGATTAGAGGGAGAAAAATTTCGATGCCCCATCCCTAGTAAAGGGTACTTAGGGGTTGGGTGTGTTACAAAATAACTTGATCTCAGCAGAGGTTGTTAAGCGGTTGGACCTGCCGACGACACCGCACCCGCAAACCAACACCATCAGTTGGCTTCACCAAGGAAGAGATCTCTGCGTCATCCAATAATGTCGTCTGCCCTACGACATCAAGCCCTTCAAAGAAAATTTATTGTGTGATATTTATCCCCTTGAAATTTGTGATGTTATTTTAGGAAAACCATATTTGTGGAAGTGACATGTTGTGTATGAGTCTAGACCCCGCAATGTTATTATTACTTTGGGTAGACAGTTGTATAGGATTCCATAGGTAGCATCACCTACTGTTATTTCTTTAATCTCTACTAAGAAATGCAGTAAGGTCATTTCACAGACCGGGAAGTTCATCTTCTTTGTGATCCATGATCACAGTAAGCCAAAGGTCATCGCCACATTTGTGGCCTCTACACAGAGCCTCTATTTGCAAGAAAAGCGAGTGGACGATATTGTGGAAGATTATAGAGACATCTTCTCCTCACCCAATGGGGTATCGACACACTACCAAGTCAAGAATCCAATTGATCTAACCCTTGGTGCACCTCTACCTAATGGACAGTATATCGTCACTCACTGATGGAAAATGAAGAAGTCAAGTGTCATATCCAAGATATGTTTCAAAAGGGGCACATCAGACCCAACTCCTCCCCTTGTGGAATCCCGATTATATTGGTGGAGAAGAAATAAGGGACCTAGTAGATCTACATTGATTACAGAGCATTAAACAAAATCACAGTCGGGAACCGGTACCCAATTCCATGAATTGATGACCTTCTTTACCAACTCTAGGGGGGAATTATTTCAACAAGATTGACCTAAAGTCTGGCTACCACCAAGTTCCCATCGAACCGATTGATGTATGGAAAACAACTTTCAAATCTAAAGAAGGTATCTTCAAATGGTTGGTCATACCCTTTGGCTTAACAAATGCACCAACCATTTTCATGAGGTTGATGGATGATGTATTGAGACCCTTCACCAACTCTTTTTTTGTGGTATATCTGGATGACATCCTCATCTTCAAAAAAACTTGGGAGGAGAACATGCAACATATTCAATAGGTTTTGAGCACTCTGTGGTAGCACAAGCTATATCCCAACTTGGAAAAATTCTCCTTTGGAATGAACATGGTCCAATACTTGGGATACATTGTTGATGAGCATGGGGTACATGTGGATCCAGCTAAGATCCAAGTCATCTGTGAGTGGCCAGCCTCGACCACACTAACTGAGCTTCAGATATTTTTGGGACTTTACAACTTCTACTGATGGTTCATGTTGGGATTCTCCCATATTGCATCGGCCCTCATCCAAGTGACCAAGGGTGGTGGTAGGGGAAATTTTGCATGGGGGAAGGCACAACAACAAGCATTTGATGATCTGAAGCATCTCTTGTTATTAGCTCCAGTACTCTCCTTACCCGATATGCAACAACCGTTCGAGATTGAGACTAATGCATCTGACTACGTTGTAGGTGCAATTCTCACTCATCACAGTCATCTAGTAGCATACCATAGCAAGACACTCTCAAATATATTCTGGAAATACCCCAACTATGACAAGGAAATGTATTCCATTGTGAAATCATGTCGTTAATGGAAACATTACATTTTAGGAAAGGAGACAATCATCCACACTGATCACAAGCCTGTGAAGTTCATACATACACAAGGGAAGTTGTAGAATGACCTCCATAAAAAATGGTCCACATACCTGCAACAGTTCCATCTCAACATCAATTATAAGACAAGGAGAACAAATTATGTCACTAACTTCCTTAGTCGACCTCCCATGGCTGCACTCACCACCATGTTCCATTCCTGTGGGCATGAGGCATATGAGTGGCCCAAAATTTATCAGTGTGATCCTCACTTCACCCCCACCTATCATCTCTTGGGTACAGGAATGAATGCCACCGATTTCCACATTCAGGATGGATTGTTATGCCATATGGGCCATCTATGTGTTCCTGCAAGAAAGTGTGAAAAGCTAATTTGGGAGGCTCACTGCAGTTAGATGGCATGACATTTTGGCGTGGAGAAAATTGTGGTTGTTCTACAGAAACATTTTTATTGGCCAAAACATCGACAGGACGTCAACAAGTATATCAGATTTTTCATTGCCTGTTCCATTTCCAAGCCAACCATCAAGAAGCAAGGCTTATACACCCCTCTTCCTACTCCCGAGAGACCTTGGAATCCATCTCGATGGATTACATGTCTAGCCTTTTGTCCACCAAGCAAGGCAATGATTGTGTATTTTTGGTGGTTGATCAGTTTTCAAAGATGGCCATTCTCACAGCCTACAAGAAGAGCATCACAACAAAATATACTGCCAAGCTCTTCTTCGAATGAGTTTGGGTCCATTTTGGGGTACCACGGATCATCATCTCCAATCGGGATAGCAGGTTCCTCAACACATTTTGGTTGAGTCTCTGGTCACTATTGGACACCAATCTCACCAAATCCACTACCTTCCACCCTCAAACCAATGGCCAAATAGAGGTTGTCAATCAGATGATTTTTCACATCCTGCACATGTATAACTCTAAGAATTTGTGTACATGGGATGAGAGTCTTCCCTATGTTCAGCATAGCTACAACAGGGATCTTCATAAATTCATTGGCCATAACCCCTTTCAGGTGGGGCTGGGATTCCAACCCTTGGGTCCCATTGATGTTGCACTACCTCTTGCAACCACGCAGATAGATTCTTCCCATGTTCATTTTGAGGCCGACAAAGCCACCAAATTCATTGAGTGGATTCAACACATCTGCCAACAGGTCCATGAGATTTTGCAGAAAGCTAATGCTAATTACAAGTAGTTCCATGATTAACATTCGGTAATGCACAAGTTTCAGGTGGGAGACAAGGTCTGGTTACATTTTTAGAAAGAATGGATTACCAGGCCCCATCAGAAGCTTTGTCCACTTTTCTATGGGGATTACACTATCACCAAGGATATGGGTGACAATGATTTTGAGCTCAACACTCCCCCCTTCCTTGGCTTGCACCCAATGTTCAATGTGGACCTCCTCCGACCATATTTTCCACCATTATTGGACACCTTGGAGATCTCAGAATAGTTGAAACCAGCAGAGCTCAACCATGACTGCATGGAACATGCATCCACTAATCAGATAGTGGACACATAGGTCAAGGGAACTCACTAGCAGAGGATCCATCTTTATCGGGTTGTTAAGGCAGGGCAACTCCTGCACCAAGGCAAGTGGCTCACTCGAAGCCAAATTCAGTATAAATTTCCTCATCTGATGGGGTCACTCAATGAAAATAGAGACTATTCCTTCCTAGCAGAGGGGGAAATTATCCAGGTGGATATTGGTGGCCACCCACCTATTCCAACTGGCTCCTCTTGGCAATTTTTAGTTCAACACGTTCTTCTGTAATTATTTGTAATTGTGGGTTATACACTTATGGGGATGTCTGAAGCCCTACACAACTTCCAAGTGGATATTAGTGGCCTCCCACCTAATGCAACTGGCTTATTTTCAAAGTTTTCATGTTGGTACATCTTTTTGTACTTCCAGGGAAGTTTTGGGGCCCTAAACTATGTTTTATTGGCTTGCCATAGTCAAACTATAGACGAAGTCAGAGTTTGATGGAATAATGTGTAGTTCTCGAAAATACCTTTCCAATGGGATATCATGTGCCTAAAACAAAGGTCGTATGCAAAATTTATGACCTTGGGAAGTTGAGGTGCCAACTTACCCATTGGGGCCCACATAACTTTTGGCGTTTTATCTCCTAGGGTTAGGTTTTTGGATGTCTAGGGTTTTGGAATTCATGAGTAATGTTAAAAATGTCTTTGGAGCCTCATTGTAATCATTCTGCTCAGAAATATGCATGTAGCAGCCACATATCTTCTCAAAGATAGCTACCACCATTCGAGCAAGTTGTTTTCAGTTCTGCAGTTTTACAGTTTCAACATAATTTATTTATTCAATAGAAGTTATTGTTCACTAGATATATGTTGTTGTTCTCCATATCTCTATGTTATTGTATTCAATATGTTACTCATTTCGTTTCGCTCATAAATCTGGATCACTAACAAATATTTCTTATGCTTACTCCTTTTCAAGTGAAATATTTCAACAATGTTAGAGTTTATGTAACCATGGCTAGCTATATAATCAATCAAAATTTCTACGGGCTAGTCATCAATTTTACCTTCCACTTCAATCATGGGGGATTGATATTCTGCTTGCTTGTTGTCCAATGCTACATAAATCCTTGGCATGTTTCCTCCCATGTATTCAACTGTTTCAGCCTCCTAAATGTTGTGTACAGTCCTCATTCTTTCTCCTTTGTAAGGGTAGTCCCTTTATAAGTTATTTCCCTCACATTCTCAACAATGTATAGGTTACTTCATTGGCCTTTTCCCAAATTCATCTACAGTCTTATGTTTATTTTGGGTTGAATGACCTTGCTAATTTTCTTTGGAGATGTTCTTGAAAAAGGGTGGCTTAAAACCTTTCAATCTTTGATCCTCTTTACCCTTCATTTTGTCATTCCAAGATTTTTGGAAAACGTTCCTTCCTCTAATCTACTCACAAAGTTGTTTTTCTCTCCTTATGGCTTCCTCCAAATTCTTGGGGTTATCATATTGTATCTTGTCACTGCATAAAAAGGGTAACCCACTTAGAAACCTTTGGATTTTGACTTTTTCATCCTTTATGAAGTCAACATACTTTAGCAATTCAAATAACCTCTTCTCATATTCATTTATTGTCATGGTTCTCAACTTGAGTTCAAAGAACTCTTTCATATTCCATTTCATAATAATGCTCAAACAAATATTTCTCTTGGAAATATCCTTTGAACTTCCTCTGTAACATTTCTAGTTCTAATCCCTGTGAATTATAATGTAATTGTATAAATGTGAATTAGGTTGGTGAGCCGATGTGTTGGGGCGAAGAGCCTGTTTTGATTTAATGTGGTTGGGGGGGGCGATTTGCATATTATGAACATTGAAATAATTAATAAAAGTAATAATCGTTGGCTACGATACGAAAGAGATGAATATTGACGGGGGGCTATGATTCCACAAGAGAGAGGGGTCCAAAAAGGAATTACTCATGGGTATTAATCCAACCCACATTCTTGAAATTACTATCTTTGTGTATAACCTTCCGTTTGTTGATTGAGTGTATGAGAGGCCAATCATTTAAACTCATGTAATAGGGTGGGTGTGAGTGGTCACATCCCATAGTTATTGGAGAGAATGGGTTGCATTACAATCACCCTTGAGAAGAGTGTGAGTCAAGCAAGCAAAGATGGAGAGGAAATTTGTATGCAGATTAGGGATAGTTTTTACATATAGATTTTGGGGGAAACAAAGAAGGGAAGATGGCTAGGATGAGGATCAACCATGGTTTACTAGATGGAAGCCATTGTTTGGCTGTGTTTTTATGATGAGAAAGAGGCATGTGTGTTTGGAAATTAGACTGTGATCTTGTGGTGCGAGTTTCTATGGAGAAAATGACTCTGAGCCTTGTGAAGATTGCTATGAGAAAATATGAAACAATTGAGAGTTACTAGAGTTTCCAACTAAGTGATTCTTGGCCAATCAAATGCACTAGTGGCCTTGATAAATGAATGGTACATCCTGGGGGACTATGAGAAGTGAAGGGGGTACATTCCTTGGGTAGTGTAGGTTGTGGGGAAAAGAGAGAGATGGAGGTTTGGAATTGATGTGAGACTAGAACCTAGGTTTGGGGTTGCTCTGTGTGGAGAGTGGATAGCTAGTGGGCCATATCTCCTTGTGGACTCATAGCCTCAACTCGGGGGTGGCTTGCTAATGAGAGAGAATGATCAACAATGCCTATTGGTGGGAGGTCCATCCTTTGTTTGAAACTAGTTGGTTAATCATTAACATATAAGTGTTTATGTTTTGTTCTTATGTTAAATTTTGTTGTGTAAATAGTTTATATGAATTTTGTCTATTTTTTTGTTGCTTGAACAATTGTATTCATGTTTAATATATATTGTTAGATGCATTTAGAACTATAGTATCAGTCAAGTGGTCAAATATGTGTGTGATGTCGCTGGTAAGCTACAGAACTTTAATTAGCAATAAATCTTAATAATTTAATGATTTTTTGCATGTAATGTTGCTCAAATAGGCGTTGGGTACGTTACATCCTCCACAATATCCTCTTCTCATCAAGGTGCTTGGATTGCTTAAGTTGATCCCACCACATGGTTTCATTTCCTTGCAAGTGGTAGGTTGAAATTAGAGCTTCTACCCTTGAGGGGTAATCATATAGATGGAAATATTTCTTCATCTCCAACATTCATGCTTCGACCTCTTCTCCTTTACTATGCTCGTTATTGAAATTTGGTGGCTTAATTTTCCTGAGTTCACCTTGCAAGATGTTTTCCTCATGCCTTCTTCTTTTCCTCCTGACAAGAGACACACTTGGGTTTCTCCCTAGCCCTAAACTTGCATGATTTATTTTGGTGGATTTCCTTGGTGAATAGTGGTGCCTATTCATGCTTCTTGACTTCCTTTCATTTCCATGATCATCCTTTCTTCTATGGGATCTAGATGTGTTCACTTTTCTAGCACTAGATTCTTAATTGGTGCCAGAGTCCTTATTAACTTGCTTATGCAACATATTCATGCTCTAAAATGTCTCTTCCTGAGCCTTCATAATCCTTTCGCTATATTTCATGTAGCTCTGCACTTCTCTATACAAACTTCTAATAGTTACAGGATCTCAACATTTCTCATGATGACATGTAGTCCTTAGACCTTCTCTTCATGGTTGTAATATCCATGGGAATATTCCATAACTCCAATCCTCATATAAGAACCAAATTTTTTTTCTTGTACCTCTAATTCTGCAATAAATGTTCATGTAATAATTATTGTTAGCACATGCATACTATAAAATTTCCCATTAATCAGAATATGGGTTATTCTTCATCCCAACTTATGAAGGATATAATGCACTAAGTCAAAATATGATTCCTTATATGCATTCTTCTCTGAATCATCTCTCCAATGGATGTACTCATTCCTCATTATGAGTTTTGAGTGAAAAGTTACAACATTTATAGGTTGCAATTTCCACTCACTTACTGCTAGAGAAATTATTTATCACTTTTTGATAAAAATTTAATACTCAATTCAAAATTATATGTGGACAGATGTATTCTCCTCCCCAATATCTTTCCAACGAATATTCATTTTCTCAAATATGAGCTCTGAGATGAAAGTTATGGTTTGAAGAAGTTTATACTATTTTTCTCATTTAATCCCTATATGTTACATGTGTCTTCTTTCTCTTCATGTACATTTTCAGGTACCCATATCCCAAATATGGATTCATGGATATCTTCTATGGACCATAATATTTCCATAGAATTCTCATGTACCTCAAACACACTTTTGAGCAAGGAGTTATGCCCTCTAGAAGTAAATTGGTGTTGAAATTTTACCTTAACTGTTTTAGCTGCAACTTTCTCATATGAGCTTTATTTTATGACTGGAGTAACTCATTGGATAGCTCTCCTCAAATTATTTTATTGGTACACTCTATTAATGTGGATTTGGATTTCCTAAAAACATTGTTTATGGCCTCAAAATCACCCCGCAAGTTCATGACCTTCAAAATCCTAAAAATTTTGTAGAAAATTGATTATTTTACTGCTATAACATCCCTTAAATATGAGTCATCGATCTCAAATCAAGTGAAATATCAGCCATTGATCTGAGATCCATCGTCAATCGACAATCGAATAATTCCTTTGGACACACACAACACCTTTCCAAAACTATCGACCTAACCGTCAACCATCGACCCTTTCCTTTGATAATCGATTGCAATACATCACTAAATCGATCAACCTAACCATCAACCATCAACCGTCATCTATTTTCGTTGGTAGATAAAACACCTTACCAATTCGATCGACCTGACCATCGGCCATCGACATCATCCATTCTTGTTGGTTGATGGAAACACTTCCTCAATTTGGTTGACCCAACCATCGGCCATTTCTTGGCTGACCTAGAACTATGTTGATGTAGAATGACATGTAGACTCATGGCACTCTGGTTGATGTGGCATGACACATGAATGATGATTTTTCATGCCACATCAGTGTTGAGGAAAAGATATGAAATGATCTTACTCAAGCATTTTCAGATCTTACTTGGCTAAAGAAAGATAGATGGGAATATCACTCTATGTTTATAACCATCAAAAAAAAAATCCTAATCCACAAGTATTGTTTACAAGTGCTTAGGATGATTTTTTTATAAATGAAAGCTTGTTGAAAAGTTCAATATTTATGTATTTTTCTGAATATAACAGATGCAGAAATAAATGTAGAGACAGAAGTAAAAACACCAAGTCAATAATCAACACAGATGAGACATAAAGCAATCGTTTGTTCCATTCCAATTTATCAAAAGACTCATTCTCTTTACAAAATTCCCTGAGGAAGTTTGGACCAAAGTCAAACTTAGATGTCCCCGATGAAAACCATACAAAAGGACTTCTGGCAGAAAGTAAAAAATTGAACTTTAAAAGATGGATTAGTTTGCCACATATTGTTGCCCACTCGACTCTTCACAATAGTCTTTATCAATCATGACATTTAATTCACAAACAAACAAGTCTACACAGACTATCAAAGATAGATCAACACCTCTGAAAAACAAGTGTCTGAATGACGTAATTCAGCCCTGAATCTTGTTGTCTACAATAGGAGCCTGCTATCATAAAAGAGAATTAGGCCTTCAATGAATGAAAACTAAATTATCTCAATAAAAATCAAAGAGCAGACCTTAGTATGCTTTCTCCTTTTATTCCTCTCGTGTTCCTCCTCTTTTTGCCTTTAAGTAATCAGAATTAGTTGAAGTAGTTAAACTACCTCTTTAGTTAAGTTAACTAAAACTTGACCAACTTTTAGTTAAGGGGGAAAATTAAAAATAATAATAAGGGTCTTTAATAAATAATAACTAGTAGGTGGGACCCCTTGTGACTCTCTTTAGTTTCTTTAACAAGCATAACACAACTAGTTAATCAATCAAACACATACCTCCTTGTGGCTCCCATCATCACTCTCATAATTTGATAATTTATATCAATGATAATTGAAACTATATCCAAAAATATAATATCCATATATCCAAAAAATAGTGTGTTGTCCAAATTTTCAAAAGTCAAATGTTCTCTACAATCAATAAATAAAAACACTTAAAACCCATATTTTCCACTATGGGGGGGAATCTTCCCCTTGTTGTTGCTATCTCCCTTTAATTTCTCTGAATTTTCCTTAGGCTGTGTGGATCCTTTAGGCATAATATCATTAATAACATGAGAGCAATCATCTCTCAGAAGCATGCGAGACGACACAGATTTGCCAGAGTCATTTGAGGGAGAGGAGGGGGAAACAACGGCTTTTCCTATATCAAGAGCATGGTGGGCCTCGTTCTTTAACCTTTTACTTGCATGGGAAGACTCCACTGGTGAGTGGGTAGGGGTAGCTTGGACAATTTGATTAACAGGTGGAGGAGCAAGTAGAGACAAGTTAGGCCAGCCACAATGTTGGGAGACTGTCGGGTAGAAAATCTCTTGCCATCCGTCATTTTCAGGGACTTCAAGTTGTAATGAGACACGATGGGGAACTGGGATACCAGGGACATGTGGGGCTTGGAAGGGAGGCCTTTCTAGCCTAGGTTGGACCACTCCTTGTCCAATCTAGTTAAAAAATCCAGCTTGGAATAGCTGGCTCAACTCTTGCGAGTCTGCATCAAAATGTATAGAAAACCTTGGCCTTCTAGGGCCCCTATTCCAATTTCCTCTTCCTCTGTTACCCCATCCATGACTACCTCTAATGAAAAATCGCATTCCTGTATGCATTATTTATTAGAAACTAGTTCCTTCAACAACCATACATGACATCTCTTTAAATATGAAACAAATTTTGGCTCAGCAACACATCAAACTCATGCAATCCAATCCATAAAAAACGTTTAATACTTGACAATGAGCAGGGGTTGAATAAGTGTTATGGGATATGTGAGGGATTGTATTGAGCGAAAAGTGGTAATATGAAGGGGAGTAGATCATGATTACTGTTCAACAAACCATTAAACAATCAATGGTATTGTAAATCAAAACATATCATTGTAACTCATATGTGTGCCATCCTTTAACTGTTATCATATAGAGTTTCATTTAATTATAATTTAATTTTAAGAACAGGGAGTGGATAGTGAATATGGGAAGGCAAGGGGACTTGTAATGTGCGAAAAAAGTGAGAGAATGGTAGGGAAAAAACAAATAATGTTCATAAAATAAATCAAGTAATCCATAAACACAACTATGTATTCAATACAAAACATACCAATACCAATTTAATAATTATTGTGTCAAAATTGTTCACTATCCCACATTCAATTTCTTCAAAACTTCTCAATTAACATAGCCTGTAATCATACTCATAATCACTATGACTTCCAATAGTCATGTTAAGAGAAATGTTTGGTTTCTAATTCTTTTCCTTTCATTTAAAGAATTGAAAGAAAACACACAACAATCATTGCTCCACCTCTATCCATAATACATCACTATAAAATATCAAACATTGTCCATAAATTCACAATCACCCTAATAAAATATATGCACAGGTCCCTTTTCCAAATTGAGCAGGCTTCTAACATTTGCTTGATTTCATGCATTTTTCATTATATCAACCAATAAAACTTTGCAATGAAACCATAATATAAAACCCGAGCTTCATCATTGATGATGCAATTAAATAAAACATGCACGATGCCTCCATAATAGATACACAGTGAAACAATGAAATCACAGTCATCAATTTCCACAATTTGTCAAGATCCCGATCGGGACTAGTGAAACACACAGTAATCACCAACTTGCAATTAACACCATGTTGTATAATAAAACTATATGAAGCGTAATCGAGAAGAGACAACCATTGACTACACATTATCATTGATTCCCAATCACAACCTTTTCAACCAATTTAATTAAATAAAAACGAGCTAGATATTCAACACAACTGTCATAACCACACCATTTTACAACCAATCTTTCACAATCAGAAAGATGCCCAATTTGAGTAAGACAGTTAGGGATTTTAAAAAAATTGGGCTTTGTAACAACAAATACCAAGAATAAATTAAGAGTTTGCTCGATCATCAATAGCACTGAGAGACTGGAGGTCCTCCAAACATATCAACCAATAGGTAGAGACACTTCGATACAAGCACAAGGTTCCTTATAACTCCCGGTCTGTGCAATGGTGCAACAATTCAACGACGGGTAGGGTAAGACAACAATGCAGAGTAGAGTGAATTCCCACTGGACAGTAACAAGTACCCAGAACACACAAATTTATAACCTCTGTCCATTTCATTTGATGGCAATGCCAGTGGGAATGCAGACCCGAGGCATAACTTGTATCACCCAATCAACCATAAAGCATATATCTTAGCATAATTGCCACCCTAAGACCGACTTCTGAGATACGTTTATGCCAAGACCATGAAAAAAATCCCACGACCATGTGAATAAACCCACAACCATGACTCTGGGGAATACACAGTGACCAAAAAGAAGTCTGAAAAACATACACAACAACCACATAGCAACCCGAATAATATTGAACAAGGTTACCCTCATAACTGTGAGGAAGCAACCAGCAAGGATAAACATAGTGAAACCCTCCAAAATACAGAGCGATAATACCCATATCCACTCAAAAACCATGGAGATACATCACGATTTTCACCAATAACCAAACCAAATCTTTTACTTGCAAAACGAATAACCACACAGACATTCTAGAGAGAAAAACCACGCATTTACATAGTTTCCAATCTCAGGAAAACACAAACCCAAGCATTACTGAGACATCGTTCGTTCATACACAGAGAATAATTCATGGATGGGTGAAAACGAACCTTACCTATAATCGATAGCTTAAAAGGGGTGAGTTGGTCGAGTGTTTCCTTCCCATGATTGATCTCGGAGCTTAACCACCAGCAAAACGAAATGCAACAACAACCATACTAGGGTGACGACCCGATGGGGAAAGTATGGAGTGATGTGCATTTACTGCAAGTCACTTCCATCTCCTCTTCATTCAATTTTGAAGTACACGACAACCAACACTCAATAATACATTTAAACATGTCATTAATTCCAAACCATTGAAATCTACGACCACATTTCTTTCCAAATGCACCACCCAAAACATTCACATTAACCATTTCCAAACTTCCTTACCATACCATATGTATTGCCATATCAAATGCGCCCAATAAAACTCAAATGCAAATCACATAGCCACTAACCATTAATAGTTAGGATTAACACTAACTTGTTTTCATTTTATTTACACATAACTTCTAACATAGCATAACATAGGCCCTTTCCTTTGGATTTTTTTTGTAAGCTTCTTCCCTTTTCTTTTTTTTTTATTTTGTTACTAACATCTTTCTTGTGCAGGTGTAGCCAGGTAATAAATAATGGTGACATGATCAAACATAGAAACTGTAAATATATGTCAATCATAACATAAAATTAAAGATTTGAATAACAACACATCCCATAAAATGCATCATCCACCTATCATTATGTCAAAACGAAACCAAGACTGCATCATCAACTATATAAAACCCTACAATCAACATCAAAACAAAAACATAAAATGTGTGATATGACTATCTTTGAACCTCCAGTCTACAAGGGGGTCCCACCTACTAGTATTATATCTTATTAGCATAGTTTAAATAATAGGCTTTAACAATACTTTGCGGGCGAAATTTCTAGTTGCGATTTTTATCGTCAACAGTCATCACCCCCAACCATTGGCCATCAGCCATCGACACTTTCTCTTGCTCGATTGATACACTTTGATCAAACGGCCGACCTGACCATCAGTCATCAGTGATTTCCATTGGAAAATAGAACACTTCGCTAATTCGGTCGACTCAACCATCGACCATCAACAAATTTTCTTGACCAACTCCAACACTTAGAAAATTTTCGACCAAATTCCCAATGAAATTGGATCGTCGATCTCCCATTCAAAAATGATCTCAGCCATTGATCTATAAAACTTCACCCGACTCTACCGACAAGTCTCGACCATCGATTTTCTCTATTTTCCAAGCTATGAAAGAAAATCATGATCGTCAATTAGCTCCAACTTTCCAACGGCCGAAAATGAATCTAGACCATCGATCTATCTCATTTTCCCAAATGCCAAAAATGAATCTGGGTCATTGATCTATTCAACCTGGTCAAACTCTAAAAACCTTATAAGTTTTTTAATTTATCACAATGAATCTAGGTCATTGATCTTGAGATCAAACGCAATCTCGGTCATCAATTCATTGAATTCTCCCAGCTCCTTTGACCACCGTTAGAATGAGGATTTTTTACCTTCCATGTCGAATTTAGCTATGCAACTTGTAGATTCATGCCCCAAATCATCTCTTTGATTGCTCTAAGGAATTTAAAACTCAAAATTTTCCCACAAATTTGGGGATTTCACTCTAATTTCTTTGTTTTTCCCCAAATTCACATATCCTGAAATATGCAACAAGGAATTTTCCCAATTCACACTCATCCTAGCCCATACAAGCCTAGTGTTTCAACCAGAGGCTCYGATACCATAATGTAATGTTCCCCAACCCAGTTGAGGTCCATTACATGTGAAYATTCATAAAAATTAAAATTTTCTACTAACTAATTTCATGTAGCTTAACATCTATGAATTACAWCCAGATTTAGATATTGTTTGATACCATTAATTTGATGCATCTACAACATGCTTAAAATGAACATGAAATTCATCTATTAAATTCAAATATAATAACATATAAATCAATCTTACACRCAAAGTTCATGCACAACCATTTAACTCATAAATACAACACATAAATAGATAAAACACTTATTTTTTAATTCAATTGTGCACCCAACTTCTTGGGATGGACGTTCCACCCAAACATAGACTTGTTGTTCCAAATATCAACAACAAGTCACCCCCGAGTTGAGGCCAACAATCCACAAAAGAGGGTGGTCTCTCACTGTCCATGCAAAACTTAGAAATCCCACAACCCATTGGTATTTTCCTACAACTATCCCTATTTTCCACCATCTCTCTTCCTCTTGTCCTGCCCAACCCAAGAAATGTACCCCTTCACTGATCTCAATCCCTCGAGTGTCTCATTCATTTATTAGGGTCTCTCTTGAACAAGTAACTAGGAATCTCTCTACTAGGAACTTAAGGTAGTTCACTGCTAGGAAAACTACCAACAACAAACAACAAACATTTGTTGTTTATAGTGAAAATCACACGGGAGTTCACTCTTGAGGCTTAAAAACCTGGTTCTTCGACATTCATCTCCAAAACGCTCCAACATGCTTCAAAATTCTCCCTCCATGGATGCTCCAACTCTAAGCTCTCTTTCTTTCTCTCTACTTGTTGTTCATGCCAAAGACTTGTCTGTCCAAAACTATTGTAATTGTCCATACAAATTTCATCTCTTTGGATTACTTTCTTGACTCACACACTTGTCAAAGTTGATTTTACTCATCCCCCATGTGCCCAATAACTATGGGATGTGACTTTTCACACCCACCTCTTACATGCATTCAATGATTGGATTTTGGTACACTCAATCATAAATAGATTTTAATATATAATAATAATAAAATTCAGGAATGTGGATGGAATTAATAGACATGGGTAATTCCCCCCTTGGACCCCTCTCTTAGACATTCTCCTATGCCTTCTCCTCTCTTATGGACTAATTCATCCCCAATCTTTGTCCATGTCCCCTTAGCAGTTGGGATCACATTTTATTATTAAAATTCATAAATAAATTTCTCATATACATCGCTTGTTCGTAGCCACACATTATATCTACATTAAGCATTAATTGAATTTGGGATTATAGCGGGGATGTTACATGCAACCTGCAGCCTACAAGCCTATCGGGATTTTCCTCACATAATTTTCCCATCGAGTTGTCAAATAGAACATTATAAGACATTCCTGCAACCCGCGGCCCACAAGCCTATTGGGATTTTCCTCACAGAATTTTCCCATCAACTTTTCAAATAGCACACTATAATATTTTCTCACAACCCCTGGCCCCGCAAGCTTATTGGGATTTTTGATGCAGGAGCATCTTTGAGCTCAAGTGATCTGCATCAACCAAAAAGTTTTGTAACTCCTATTGTTGCAACACAACAAAAGTTGTAACTCATGTTGTTGTAACATGTTAAGTGCTAAAAATCCAGTTGCTACAACACAATGCTAAATTTTAATTGCTTCAACATCATGCCACAGTTGCAGTTGTTGCAACACAGTGCGAAATTTCAATTGCTGCAAAATTGTGCCACAGTTCCAGTTGTTGCAACATTGTGCACAATCCCAGTTGTTGCAACACCATGAACTGTTACAACCCCAGGAGTGTGTGAAGCCATTTATGTTGTTGCGGGTTATATCATGGCATACTCCACATGGATTATGCGGATTTTTTGGATTATGGTGGATAAATTAAATAGTAGGCAGTTGGATGGAAACGATGAAGAAGTTAGATTGTTTAATTGTTTAAACCACATAGCATCCAACTCATCTTGGGGGGGGAGAAAGAAATGGTTAGAGGGATGGTTCATTTTCCAAGAAAGGGAAAAGAAAGAGAGGAACATTTGAGTTCAGGAGACGGTGAGAAGAAAAGAAAAAATAAAGGGTAGAGAGGAACATTTATAGAAGAAGCAGAGCAGAGGAAGTAACACCAATTTCATATTCACAATGTGTAATAGAGACCATGCACCATTCATTTAATCAGAAGAATAAATGTGCCAGATATGCTAGTGATGTAATGAGATAATTTTTTTGTTTTTTTAATAAAGAATTATAAGTCCCTGTTTAAACGATTTTTCTTGTTTCCTTTTCTTGTGACTATTAAATTCCTCGTGGAATTATTTAAGTTGTCAAAATTTATGTTAGTTGTTAGCTATTAGTTGTGCACTATGTGGGAAGAAACCTTTTTCATGTAGGTGATTTAGTCCAGGATCGAGTGTGACTACATGATCAGAATCTGGACCAGGGGTCTAAAAAGTGCTCAATTTTCAAAGTGCTCGGAATGCAACGAAAATGGTACCATTGCGTCTGTCTCGTTCTCCTGATTCCGGCGGTATATTTAATTTCGCAAACGGAGTCCGTATGGAGAAGTTATCGAGGTCTGTTCGCCGAGCCAAACAGGGAAAAAAAATGCGCTGACTGGGTAGGCCGTACTGCCACGTGGCAGGGCCGTACAGTGCTGACGTGGCAGACGTACATTCCGTACGATGATGTGGCCGCTCCAGAGCGTGACACGTGTCATGCATTTTTGGCCTTTCCAGCGTACGATTTGTCCAATCTTGAGGTGACACGTGTCACCACTGGATGGGTGACACGTGGCACCAGGGTGACGTCAGCATCCTGCGTGGCAGGCTGACGTGGCGGTTGGTGATTAGTTGTCAGTTGTCAAACCAAGTCGCGACATGTGGCAGGCAGTTAATGGATACAGCTGGACGAGTTATATTACGCCACGTGGCATACTTCAGGCAAGTGGAAAGGTGCCACGTGGCCCAATGGAGGGCTGCCACGTGGCACCCGTTTATTGGTTTGGTGATTTGGTTCGTTGTGTAAAATTTTGAAACTCCACCGGTTTTGAAACCCCGACCACCCTCGTTGGAACGGCTTAACAAACTCACGCTAGCCAGGATGTCGTCGCGTGTCAGTTACAAATGATATGGGTTTAATAATATTTGAATTTACATTTTGGTAAATCCGGTGGGGGGTTAGGGCCGGGGCAAGCCCCGGCCCCCGGTTCTATTAGCGTTTACATGACCATTGGTTAATCGTTTGGCGCGCGCGGGGGGTTCTTTGCGTATAGCCCTCGGTCACCACTTACATATCATATGACCCTTCCGTATATATGGGCGCGCATTTTTAAAATGGAGTTAACACCCACGGTTTTTTAAATCGTTCACATGTGACCAGTGTGCAAATGTATGTGCGCGTTTTGATTATAACATTAACGTTTGTTTATTCACATTGTAAACCGGTTATTAAATTTATGCGCGGGAAATGTGGAGTAAATGGCGCGTTTTTGGAGCGGGAGTCCGCCTCTTTTGGCGCTTTGGCTAATTTTAGCTTTTCTAACTCCAGCTACTCCAATTATAGTGGAGTTTTGTTGAGGAAAAGAAGGGGAGTTAGTTTTTGCCATAACTTTTTCTACAGGAAACCTTTCTTCACGTTTTTTTTTGTCGATTTTGGGTCTCTTCGACCTTCTGGAGCCATTGGAGCAGGTTTCAGAGCCATTGGAGGTCATTTGCAGGTGATTTTGCTGCAGGGAAGTTTCAGGGCCACCAGGGCCATTTCAGTGCTGGAGCTGTTTGGAGGCTAGGTTCAGCCATTTTTGGTGATTCAAAAGCCTAGGTCTGGTATTTTCGACCTTCTGAATCTGATGGTAGAGGTTTCAGAACCATTTGAGGCCATCTTCACAACGAAATTCTCCAGGCAAGATTAAAGGGCCACCAGGGCCATTTTAGGGAAAGTACTGTTAAGGTACAATTTCACTGTTTAGTGATTGGGAAAGAGCATGTTCAGCTAATTCCTATCTTCTGATTCTGTATTTATAGTCAGTTCTGTCTTTTGAGACATTTATAATCTTGTATTAGCATTTGGAGCATTTTTAATACAAGAGGACAAGCCTAGTTTGGAAGGTTTGGTCCAGCAGATGTAGCCTGAAGTGGGTGAACTGCTTTATCATCTTGGTTGTTGTGATTTTGATGTGTTATTTGCTGCATTATATACTGTTTTGTTTTGTTTTATAACACATATTTAATCATGTCAAAGAACCTTTCCTCACACATGAACTTTGCAAAGAAAAACCAAGAACTTAATACATAAACCTATTGCACAAATTAAACACATGAAGCAAGTCTATGGGAAAGACTT
>JZKD02S1926034.1:3412-21708 GCA_000966675.3 Picea glauca | reverse complement strand
TGGAATTATTTAAGTTGTCAAAATTTATGTTAGTTGTTAGCTATTAGTTGTGCACTATGTGGGAAGAAACCTTTTTCATGTAGGTGATTTAGTCCAGGATCGAGTGTGACTACATAAAGTGGTATCAGAGTTGGTTTAGCTCCTAAGTTGTGAGAGACAGTGCCCATAAGTAAGGCCTGTGAATGCTATTTTGAGTAAGGGATGCAAGACAACTCGTAAGGATGCCACCACGAAGAGTAAGAGAAACATGAGGAGGTGCTAGAAACATATAGTTCGAGGAATTGTGAAGGATGATAGAAGAATTAGAAAACAGAATGCTTAGAGATGATGAAATAATTTCAGAATCAGAAGCAGAGAATGAAGAAGAAGAGCGGAGTGTTGAGGAAGCAGTTCTAGTTGTACGGTTGATATATTTTTTGAAATACATAGGTAGTGCAAGGGTGGAATTTTCATAATACGATGGTAGTTTGAAAGTCGAGACTCTCGTTGATTGGATAGGAGAGCTAGAAAGATATTTTGAGTATGAAAATGTTCAGGATCCCAATAGGGTTCGATTCGCTATGACCAAGCTAAAGGGTCATGCAACACTTTGGTTGGATATGTTGCAGAAGGACATGGTACATAACTAACAAGAGAAGATTAGAACCTGGAGGAATATGGTGAGAAAAATCAAGGAGAAATTCCTACATGTTGATGACTAGTTGAAACAGGTGAAAATTTTGAGGCAGAAAGAGACATATGTTTGGTAGTATACTAAGGAGTTTTTCAAACTATCTCTAAAATCATGGATAAAGGAACCTAAATACCAAAGAGTGGTAAGGTAGGTAAATGGATTGAAGTATTAGATTTAGGATGAAATGAGTATGCATTACTTCCATAATGTAGACGAAGCCTATTAAGTTGCTCTGAAGGTGGAAGAAAAGATTGATAGAAGCTTGCGACAAAAGTTCCAATCGAAAGGAACTAGAGGAAAGGGTAGAGCAAGAACTGCTAGAAGCAGTGAAAAAGAGTATGAAGCAACCAAAAGTCATAATACAAGAGGAGGAAGTGGCGTTGGAAGAGGTAGAGGTTTTGGAAGAGGTAAGTATGTGATTACATGTTATATATGTGGGGTAGAGGATCACAAAGCATTGGAATTTCCAAAGAGATAGAATGTGGCAAGAAGGAATGAAGCTAGAACACAAGTTACCCAAGAATATGAGACAACAATTGTTGGTGGAAATGTGGAAGTACTTCAGCAAGAAAAATGAGAAAACCTGATGTTCAAAAGAATATTACTCAATCTTGACACATAGGCAGCAAAAAAACTTGAATATAGAAAGAGAGTGTTCAAAACTAAATGCAAAATTCAGGATACGTGTTGTCATCTTGTCGTCAATGGCAGAAGTACGAAAATTTAGTATACACATAAGTAATAGAGAAATTGATATTGAAAATCATTCCACACCTGAATCCATATAAGGTGTCATGATTGAAAAGAGGACAACAAGTGACTATGACTGAACAATGCTTGTTGAGTTTTCATATTGAAAATTTTAGTGAGAGGATATTGGGTGACATAATGGAGATCTATGCTTGTCACGTACTACTCGAAAGACCATGGTGGTTTGAAAAAAATGTTTTCCATGATGGAAGGAAGAATACTTATGAATTTTTTAAATATGGATAGTGGTACAAATTGGATCCAATGGTGAGGTCGAGTCAAGTGGTAATGATAACAAAGAAAATGAAAGTAGAAATATTTGCAGCAATAGTCGCATTATAATGTGTTCAGCCAAAGAATTTTTGAGAGAAAAAAAAGGACCCATTTATGTATGGCCTTAATGCCAAGAAAAGTTCCAGAGAGTGGAAAGATGATCTTTATGCCACCAGAAATTCAACCTTTGTTGAATGAATTTAAAGAGATTGTGGGATATGATTTACCAGAAGGTTTATCTCCCTTGAGAAGTATATCACATCATATCGATTCCATACCGGGATCAAGTTTACAGAATAAATATCCTTATCGGATGTCTCTAGCAAAAAGTGATGAAGTAAATAAGAAATTGCAAGAGTTTCTTGACACAGGATTGATCAGAGAAAGTTTGAGTATGTGTGTTGTGCCTACAATTTTGACAGCTAAGAAAATAAGTGAATAGAGAATTTGCATTGATTCACTAGTTGTTAATAAGATTACAATCAAGTACATATTTCCTTTACCAAGGATGGATGACCTCATGGATTGTTTGAGTGGGGCCAAATACATTTCAAATATTGATTTGAAGAGTGGTTAACATCATATTCAGATAAGGGAATGTGATGAATGGAAGACAGTGTTCAAGACAAAGGATGGACTATTCGAGTGGTTAGTTATGCCATTTGTGATAACTAATGCACCCAACATGTTCATGAGAGTTATGATTGAATATTTGAAACCATTTTTGGGTAAGTTTGTTGTTGTATACTTAGATGACATTTTGATTTTCAGTAAAACCAAAGAAGAACACCTTGAGCATGTGAGAAAGGTGTTACAACGGTTGAGAGAAGATAAATTGTTGATTAGTTTGAAGAAATGTACGTTTATGAAAGAGGAGTTAGTTTATTTTGGATATGTGATTTTCGTGGAAGGATTGAAGATGGACTCTAAAAATGTTAAGGATATTTTGGAGTGGCCAACACGTAAGTGTACATTTAATGTGAGAAGTTTCCATGGATTGGAAAGCTTCTATAAGAATTTTATTAAAAATTATAGTGAGATATGTGCACCACTTACTGAATGTATGAAAAGGGGGATTTTCAAGTGGAAAACAACAGCCATGAAGTCATTTGAAGACTTGAAGAAAAAGGTGATTGAACGACCATTTATGACACTTTTAGATTTAAATAAAGTGTTTCAAGTGGATTGTGATGAAAGTGGTTCAATGATTGGAGAAGTTTTGATCCAAGAAGGTAGACTGATTGCATTCTTTATCAAAAAATTGAATGATTCTAAGAAGAAGTACTTTGTTTATGATCAAGAAATTTATGCAATTGTACAAGATTTGAAGAAATGACAACATTACTTGCTACCGAAGGATTTTGTCTTATTTATTGATCATAAGGCGTTACAGTACATTAATAGTCAAGAAGATGTGGATTTTGCAAAGGCTTGGAAAGCATACAAAGCACATTGGAGCATTGATAGAACACCATATTTGGATTTCCACATCCAAGAAGGTTTCTTGTTCAAGAACCAAATTGTGTGCATTCCACGGAGTTCATTGTTGTTGAATCTTGTTAGAGAGATGCATAATAGAGGTTTATATGGAAATTTTGGCGTTGAGAAGACCACGACATTGGTGAGGGAAATATTTTTTTGTGCTAGCTTCAACAAGGATGTTAAGAAGTTTGTTGAGAGCTGTATAATTTTCCAACTCACCAAAGGAAAGACTCAAAACATTGGATTGCATACACTACTACTGGTACCTGAGAGACCATGGGAAGATATAAGTATGGATTTTGTTTTGGGACTACCTTGGAAGCGAAGAGGTCATGATTCTATGATGGTTGTACTAAATAGGTGTTATAACCCTAAATTTATCTACACATCCATACATGGCCTTGGCCCTCTTACTTGCATTTTTTGCCAAAGAACAGTGGAGTTGCTCTTCTTAAAAAACCATTTTTTTGAAGATGTACGTTCTCTGCACCATTCTTTCCTACGTACATATGCTTTCTACACCACTACATCTCATGTACATATACATGTTGCACCATTAGAACCTGTGTATACTTGCAAAAGTTGCAAAAAAAAAATGTTGCAAGGAATTCGTTGAGATTACGGGCTATTAGGTAGTTTCCTAACTAATCCACCTGCTATAGCCCGTCACCTAACCGAATAACCATCCCTTTGTCATATAAAAGGATGTGTTCAGGTCTCATTTCACATCTAAGCATAAGAATAGTGAAACTCTTCCTGATTTCACTTCCCTTCCTTGCCCAAGATTTTGCAACCCTTTTGTGAGAATTGCCTCAGCATTCCCACATTAGCCCCTTCTCCCTCCATTTAACCCATTCACTTCCCAAGAAGAGATCAGAAGGTTGAGAGGATAATTTTACACAAAGGTTCACTTGGAGATTGGTGAAGAGGAGCCCGGACAAGGTTCATGGAACGATAGTCGGATTTTATTGTAAGGGTATAATCAATGTGTTATTAATAAAAGAATTACTTTTCATGGACTCCCAAATGGTGGTGTCTTGAATACTTTTGTTGATTTATGTTTTGAGATTCTAACATATAACCCTAACTTATATATAGAATAACATGCTTGTAGTTTTCTATTTGTCAATCTTTGGATGCAGGTCAACCCTGGGAGGAGGAGTGCAGTCAATAGAACTTCCAAGCGTGATGAGTTCATCACCAAACGTGGGATTAGAGGTATAGTTACACGATTTCCTTTTCCTTGATTTCTTCATATGAGTTTTGGTATGTTTGGGGTAGTTTAGAGAATTAATTGAATTTTAGATGGTTAATCGATCTGCCTACATTCTGAACCCTGGTGTAGTCATAGGGGGGTTTTTCCCGCTAGCAAAACTGATGACCATACTGGGGAAGTGTCTAGGGTTTTTTTGGGGATTTTGGGTTGTCTGATTGGTTTTTCTTCCTTTCAAGTTTTTGTTGAGTTTTATGAGTCTTTCAAGGGCTTATGGTCACCTTTAGGTGCCATATCAGTTCTCCATGTCCTATAATATTGTATGTTTCTTTCTTTTTTTTAAGAAATACAGAGGTGTACGTGCCCTGCCTTGAGTCAGCCCGCATACATATGTGATATGCTCAGTAAACAACCCGCGTACATATGCAGGCTGCTGAAGCAACATCAGTGTCTTTGGTTCAGAAAATTGTTTGAAAAGAGGAAGCCAACCTCTTTCCCGATTGAGTTTTATATTTCTCAGGGTTTCTTGATTCAGTGCAAAGTCTCTATATTACAGCCATAGCTCGGGTTAGAATTTAGTTTACTTGTCTATTTGAGTTTCTTGTGTCTACTTCTGAAAGGGTTTTAAGCAAGTCTTTTGAATTATTGATCTGCCTGTTTGGTTTCTTTAGTGATTCCCTACGATCCAAAGTGGGCCAAAGATGTTTTTCAGTCTTGTCTTGGTGTTTCTTTTACCCCTTTCACTTGCTTTAAAAAAAAGAGAAAATATTATTTCGGTTTTTCTGTTTGAAGTAATTTAAAAAAAAAAAAAACATTTTCAGTTTGGTAAAGTAGTTAGAGTTGGTTATTTGCTAGAAAGGAAAAAAGAGTTTGTTTTTTAAGTTCTTTACTGATTTCTTGAAACATAAGTAGCTTGTAGTCAAGCGAAAATTCGTTTTAGGTCTTCTTTTTAAAGATCTTGAAAAAGTTGGTTAAAGAAAAGTTGGTTACAAAGAGTTGGATGTAAATCTTTGCTTTTGATTAGAACTAATGTTGCTTTCAAGTTTCGTCTTTTTCTCCTCTTTTCATCTCTTATAACATCACTAGTTTCACCACCATATCCCTTGAGTAAATCAATCCATTAAAACGAACGCTAAATCTAAAATTAATTAGACTTTTTATGTTTGTAGGGTCAACCAACTAGTTTAGGGTTAGGGCCTTGAATTAGGTTGGAGAGGAAACTCTTCAAGGTTGTTAAACAAACATTGGAGTGAGAGCTAGGGAGTGTTAAAAGTCCAGTGGCATAAAAGTTATTCGAGACCCCCCTCTAACATCGGGGATAAACATGAGGTCGCGCAAGGAAATTTAGTAGAGATAACCCCTCCAAAGTTGGACTAAACATAGTGGGGAATGCATATTGAGGATCTGTTGTGGGAATACTACCGACTGCATTTTCCTATAGAGCTTCATGGACCTTGAATCCATTTGAGATCCTCTGTTTTCTTCCAGACCACTTACTTTTGATACCCTCGATAGTTTTTAGACTTGTTATCCTACTCATTGTGGTCCACCCGACTGTTGTTTGTACCCGCCTAGTGATTGTTTGCAAGCTGGCAAATTAGTTTCCCATATTCTAGGGACTTACACGGGTGACTGCGAGGGTATACCGCGGTACCTAGGGAAGACTTTGGGTCACACTTTGTAGAGTATACCTAGAGGGTGCTTCTGTGTTCGAGTTGCATTTGCACCGGTTAGTTGCTCTAGTGTTGGTTGGCCTAATTGTTCTTTCTACTAGATAGTTGTTTGTTTGATTTGTCTTATAATAATTTTTCTTGTGTGTGCTTGGTTTTAAACGCTAGTTAAGTCTTACTGTGTTGTTTGATCTTTTCAAAAAGTGGAAGATCAAGAGCTTCGTCGGTCATGAAGGCTTCAAGGTCTGCCACCAGTTGCATTGGAGCCACCCCCGTCGCCGTTATGGCAAAGACTTGACCAACAAGGGTCATTCGAAGCGACCGGACCACAGGAAACTGTCCTTGAGACTGCTCCAAGAGGAGATTATTTGAATCCAAAGGAACCTACTATTTCTTACCTTGGAGCGGAATCTCTTAGGCCATCCAACCCTCTAATTACTAACTTGTCAGTGCCAATCTTAGTACAAGTTGTCCCTCCTGAGGTGACACCTTCTGAGTGTCAGCTAGTCTTATAAGAAGCCATGGAAGCAAATTTTTCTACTTCGTCCAAGAGTCCTCATACTCTCGTTTCGACTACCACCACAAGGGGAATCTTGCCTCCTAACCCACCTTTTCCAGTCTGAACCACAATGGTCTCAACTTCCTCTACCTCGGGCAGTGGTCTGATACCATCATCAGCGATGACCACCACTATGTTTATGCAGAGTGCAACAGGCCCTCCATTTTCATATGGGATGCTTGGTTTCAATTTGAACTCAATCTTTACCTACTCCACCCTACAGACCATGGGTCTGGGGCCAGGGATCTCAAATTCTACCATGAAAGGGTCTATCGAGGGCACTTCAATCCTTTTCAATGTTATCCCTTACATTGGGGGTCATATACCTCCTCCATCCCCCTCTCTTAGTGGTGCTTTCCAGGAACCCATCGAGCTGAATGCTAACTACAGCTTGTTTGGAGCAGGTAGTTTAGGACCTTCGTCTTACACTATGTCGGTGGGATCCATGTCATTCTCTTTTTTCAGCATGTTTGGGAATAACATTTTTTCTTCGGTTGTCGTCTCGGTTGGGAGCAACAGAATCCTATGCAGCGTACTATTCCTACACAGGGGGAAAGTACAGGAGTTTTCTCCTCACAAGGACTTTGGAATCCTTGGTAAGAATTAGTTCCCTCGCAAGGGATTCTGGTCAGGAGAAACCCCTTCCATGGTCAATGGAACCTCGGGCAGGTTTCAGTACCTATTTTCATCAGATTGACTGGGGGCATACCCTTCCAAAATCCTTAGAACACAATGCAAGGAAAAATCCCTGCCCAACCCATGTCATCCAATTACGGGAGTCATCCGATGATATCCCAACAAACACAGTTTCCGTACGCTGGTCAAGGCCACAATTTCTACCAGAAGCTTGACCACCAATCCAACTTTTCCTGGAAACCTGGTGGTATTCAAACTCCAGGACCCCTTTTTCTTGTACATAGTACTCAACCCAAACTATCGTTTCTAGAAACGCTACATCTGCCAGACTTATTAAGGTTTTTCAATGACCCAATTTTTCATGATCTGCATTGGCCCCCCATGCCGACTAAGTTTCCCTCGGATATTCCAAAATTCTAAGGCAAGCCTGGCGAAGACTGAGGTGATCATGTGACAACCTTCCACTTATGGTGCTCGTCAAACTCACTGCGAGACGAATCCATACAGTTGCACCTTTTTCAATGCACTCTTATTGGGGGTGTCACGAAATGGTATATTGAGCTCGATCACTCGAGGTATTCTTACTTTAACGACTTGGCGATGGTCTTCTTAAACCATTTCCATCTACTCGTGAGATATGATGTTGACACCGAATTGTTGGCCAACTTTGAGCATACTAAGGCCAACCATATCTCTGATCACATCTGATAATGGCAGCATCAGAAGAGATTAATTAAGGTATAGGTCCCACCATCTTTCTTGTTGGAGTGGTTCCTGAAGCCTTTGGTACTAGTTGTATCCAAGGATGTTGCAACTTTGGGAGTGTTTTCAGAGGAGGAGGCAATAATGAGAGCACAACAGCTCGAACTGATTTACTCTTTGTTTGGCCTTCTCTATGAGAAATTTCCAGATGCGCCACGGTCCATCCTCAACAAGGCCAAACAAAAGTATAGACCCCATGCCGATGGTATTGTGGGATTAACACAAGGAAATTCCATTGATCTGTTGTCAAAACAATTGAAACAATTGTTAATACAATAGACGACGGCCAGCCAGACCTTCAGTTCGGTTGTTCCCCCTACCCAAATGTCAGACATACACAATGTGCAGTCAACAAACCCAAAGGCCAACCATCATCCTGAAGGAAAGAAGAAACAACGGAACAAGAAGGGTAAAGGGGACAAAAAGGATAATAACAATGCTGGCAGGGGAAAAATAGAGAAGTGAAAGTTGAAGTATCTATGTAACCTTTGCATGGAAGACCACCTGACTCACCTATGCCCTTGACTTGTGGAATACCAGAAGTTATTGGCACAGCAATAACCTATTGTGTTGACAAACCCATTTCCACATGGGAAAAACATGGCTCAAGCTTCAACATCCTTGAGCGTGGAAGGGGGAAATTAGGGACCCCCCACGTCTACTAGTAATACCTCAACCGCGAATGTTTATATGTTTAAATGTGACGCTCACATGACGACCAGGTGTCAAGATTACGGAATGTCAGAATATACCGAAAAGGGGTAAAGAAGCCACAAACCCACCAGTTCCTCTCCATATTGAGAAGGCGATGGGCGAAACAATGACATGCATCCCCAAAGGTGCGTTCAAGAAAGCTTATCATAATCTGAATGCGAGGGCTGCCTAGAACTACTTCATTATGGAAGATTTGGCACAAACCCTTTACATGATGTCCTCTTTGGAGGTTCTCCAAAGCTTCCCTTCATAGAGAAAAGACTTGTTATCTGCCTTGGGATCTACAGAGACTTGTAACCCAGGAGCGATAGTTCTCGATCCAATTGACTTGAAACCTCATCTTCCTTACCACGTTGTGTTTCAGATAGTAGTTTCTTACACCACAAAGTATTTTACTCAAAATATCTTACGTACGATGGTTGACGAGGGCACCTTGACTTACGTGATGTCATTGGTGTGTTGGAAGGCCATTGTCCAACCCGTTTTATCTATGCCGCCTACATTGCTTATGACATTTGATGGTCATTCATTTAGAACACATGGAATCATTCCTTCTTTCCCTATGCAATTAGGAGGAAAGACCGTGTGTGTCAAAGTTGAAGTGGTCGATGTGCCTCTTGACTACAACCTTTTGTTAGGAAGGATTTGGACCTATGCAATGCATGCAATGTTTGCTACAATATTTAGGCTCTTGTTGTTTCCACATGAGGTTGAATTGTGACCATTGACCAGTTTTCCTTCTCTCGTCCTGACCCTTCATCAGGGGCATCCACAGTCCCAATGATTGAGAATCCTCAGCCCAACACCACCAACATAGGGGTTGGTTTGTGTCCATCACTGATGGGTACTTTCGATTATCTGCCTCCTTCTGGCGATGTCAATCTTATATTGGTTTCCCCCGACCAGCCTAGGGATGAAATTTTTCAAATGTCGTTGTTTCGAATGACTTACTTTCACAATCCATGGACTCTTCCTTCCCCATCGACTTCGATGGATGGGACAGGCCATTTTGGCATGGCCATGCCCTTGTCAGTGGCATAAGTTGCGTACAACATTGTCCAACAAGCTTCAATCGACCCTGATCTGAATCTCGCACAAGAGTTAGATCAATTTCTCGAGCCTATTTAGGCTCAAGGTTCTCTTGCCACTATAGATTATGTAGACTTAGTCTTTCCCTTAAATGAGGTGATTCTTGAGGCATTGAATGGTCCAAACAGACCTTGGGATGATATCCATCATAGATACTTCCTCCCAAAGTTAAGAATAATAGAGGCTAGTGAATTTGTGTTGACTATGACTGGAGATAGGTCTTGTCCTACTAATCCTCTGGCTACGCACACAGTTTACACTGAGGGTAATATGGAAAGTATTGTTGAAATGATCCCCATAGATATCTCCAGAACCCCTGGAATCGTGGAGAATGTTTTCGTAGGAGTAGATTTCTCCCCCGAAGAGATTCAAATTTATACAGAGTTATTTAAAGAATTCCATGACATTTTTTCCTGGTCTTACGAGGAAATGCTAGGCATAGACCCAAGAATTGTTGAACATGAAATAATGACTTATCCTTATGCCAAGCCGATCCGACATAATCTTCTTCCAATGAATCATCGAAAAGCGACAACAATTAAGGCTAAAGTAGAGAAATTTCTTAAAGCTGGTTTTATCTACCCCGTACAGTTGATGGAATGGGTGTCAAACCCCATTCCGGTTAACAAGAAATAGGGTACGATTCATGTGTTCATGGACTTCCATGAATTGAACAAGGAATGTCTTTTCATTCATGGATGGTTTTTCGGGATATAACCATATTCAGATCAAACCCGAAGACCAGCATAAAACAACTTTTATTTGTCCTTGGGGCATGTTCTCATATCATAAGATGCCTTTTGGCATGAAGAATGTTGGAGCCACTTTTTAGTGGGCCATGTCGTTTTCTTTCCACGAACTTATACATATAGTCGAGGAACACCTTGATGATCTAGCATCAAGCTCTCATAAGAGATCAGTTCATACCACACACCTCCGACTAATCTTCGAACTATGTCACTACTATCAGATGCGCTTGAATCCTAACAAGTGCAGTTACTGCGTGACATCATTTCGTCTTAGGTTTCATTGTTTCGACAATAGGGATCATGGTTGATCCTCTAAAGGTTGAGGTGATAGTTCAATTGCCTCCCACGTGCACAATACCCCAGCTTCAAAGCTTACATGGGAAAGTGAACTTTCTTCGACATTTTGTCGCGAACTACATCGAGATAACTAAAGGGTTTATGCATCTATTGAAAAGGGGAGTCCCTTTCCGTTGGGACAAATTCACTCAGCTCTTTTTTGAAGTGTTGAAACAGGCCCTCGTGTCTACCCCTCTGCTCTGGCCTCCCGATTATAACATATATTTCTTGTTGTACTTGGTCATTGCAAAGTCAACCATCGGCATGGTCTTGGTTCAAGAGGACGATCTGCTCGAGGATCATGTTATTTATTACCTAATTCGAGGCCTTGTTGGGATAGAAATCAACTATTCCCATGTTGAGAATCTTGATTTAGCAGTAGTGCATGTTGTCCAATGGTTTCGTCATTACATTATGCTGCACAAGACCACCGTCATTGCCATTGTGAACCCTTTTCAATATGTGTTGACATGATGGGTCATTGGAGGAAAGATCAATAGATGGATTGTAATCCTCCAAGAATTTGACTTGGATTTTGTTTCCGCGAAATCCAAAAAGTCGTTGGTCTTTTTCGAACTCATTTTAGAACTTTCGGTCAAATCTAGTGATGTGACACCCGAAGAATCACCTATCAAGGGAAATATTTTTATGATCGCATCTTCGAACCCTTGATATGGAGATATACTAGTCTATCACCAAAATTTGAAGTCCCCTGCTTCTGCTTCCTGCGATGAACATCGACAAATTCGCCATCAGGCATGAAACTATCTCATACTCGATGACACTTTGTATCATCGAGGTGTAGATTGCATTCTTCACCGGTGCCTTATACACGAGGGAGTAGAGCTCGTTCTCAATGAATGACACACTGGAGCATGTGGTGGTCATTTTTCTGGGTTGGCAACAACCCAAAATATTCTATGTGCCAATTACTTTTGGCCTACATTAATCAAATATTGCATTGAGTCGTTTAAGAAGTGCCTCCCATGTCAAATCTTCTCTCAGAAGATGCAGGCACATCCTGCTCCCATGTTTCATGTCATTGTTGTTGGTTCTTTCACTAAGCGAGATATTGACTCTACTACATGTCACTCAGCTTCATCTAGGGGGCATCGTTACATCATCGTAGCAATAGAAAACTTAAAAAAAACGATCGAGGCTATGCCAACGTTTAACAATGATGGAGAAACAATGACTCTTTTCATGTTTAACCAGATAGTAGCAAGGTTTGGCATCCTGAAGGAGATTTTCATTGACCATGGCAGTCATTTCCAAAAAAAAATGATGACCAAGTTAACATCAAAGCTTGGGTTGAGGCAAGAACATTCATCACCCTACTACCCACAAGCAAATGGTCAGGTTGAAGATGTGAATAAGTCTCTCAAGACTATTCTTCGGCGGACGATCAATTCTGCCAAGTTAAATTGGCATTTGATGTTGTACTCAACGTTTTGGGCTTACTGAACGTCTGTAAAGTCTGCCACCGGTTTCTCACCTTTTCAACTTGTATACGGGTTGGAATCATTCTGGCTTATTGAGTGCCAAATCTTGTCTTTAAAGTTGGCAGTGGAATTACTACCAGACACTTCATCGCTTGAGGAATGTCTATTATATCTTGAGCAGCGTCATGATCCAGCCTTGGCCAATGAGATTCATAAGAAATGATTCAAGTGTCAATATGATCGGTCCTTTCATACTTGGATTTTCTCCGAAGGCGATCTTTTCTTGGTCTATGATCAAGACAAGGATCTCATGTGGGCAGGAAAGTTCAAACCCATGTGGTTCGGACCATTCATCGTGAAAGAGGTCTTAAAGAAGGGCGCTTACCGTCTGGTTGAATTTGAGGGAAATTCCTTGGTGGAGCCTAGAAATGGGCTCTACCTTAATAAGTATTACTCTTAGGTTGGTCGCCTGGGTGATTTCTTGTACATATGTATATTTCTTATACAATTTTTTATATTTTTATCTTATGGATGTGTATTTATTTATGTCTTATTTTTCACTATGGGAGATGTCAAGTGAACCAGAGGTGTTCTTTGGGTTCGCGGACGGTGCTAGCCGACACACTCGGAGGCTTGGGTGATTTTCACACTTGGAGACTAGTTGCTATCTTCTGGAGGTATTTGTCTAGGTGACGCCACAAAAAATGTTGTCGATTACATCGTAGTGATAGAATTTCTTCGTGACACTTTGTCGCATGGAATTTCTCACCTCCGTCTCTACTTAGATGCTCAGTTGGTCATGTCCCAGTTAAATGGATTTTACCGCATTTATGATCCCAGTTTGCACCTACATTTCCTTAGGGTACATCTCTTAGAACGTTACTTTGATTACATTACATATATCTATGTTCCTAGGATATTTAATCAAATGACAGATACTCTAGCTAATCAAGTATTAGATTGGCATGTTGAACGCACATAAAAAGAAGCACACACATACACATGTACATACATTTGTAAACAAATGTGATTCATAAGACAAATAAAGATGTAAATATATATGTGTGTGTGTGTGTGTGTGTCAAAAACATGTCATGAGTACATAGGTGGGCGTGAACACCTCAAAAATAAGGTTCGGTATACATCACGGGGCTAATGCCCTCAAAGAAAAAAATAGGTGTCCTCGACACATAACAGTATAGCCTATCTAAGCTTGAGGCCTATTGGCCCTGCCATAGTGAACGATGGCATTGGAAAAATGCTGGAAAAGTTGGACCCAAGTCCATGGAACCCCCACTACATGAGGCTGCATAGAAGGTGGGAGATCCTTGATCTCATCCATAGGAACTATGTGAGTGAGCGCGATGAGGTTGTGCTCCACCCGCCTAAAAAATATCTCAGCCTCTCCAACTAGAGGTCCCCCTGCAGTTGTTGGTACATCAGTTTTTGTTGGTCTCGCCTCTGGGCGAGGACGTCATTGAGTCCTTGTGAAGTCCACCAAGTGCACTAGTCCCACATCTCTACATAATAGATACAAAAAGTTAGTACTCTAATACATATAAAAATGATATATATAAAAACAATTAAAAATTAAATAGCTTTAAAAAAAATGTTACCTAGTTATCCTCGCTCCTCTCTGGGAAGCACAGGCATTTCTGGATCCCTGGCAAAGTTGATTCCAACAGAGGGGTAGTCCTCTATCACCTGAATCTGTCGTGCCCACCAGTTAAAAAAATTGTCATCAAAGGCCTCTATGGTCCTCTCGCCCCCCTTTTGTGGCAACAGTGTTTCCCATCTATATACTATTGGGAAGGAGGCCACATGCCCCCACACAGTCTCTCTAGGACTCAGACTGGGCACTCTCGAAGAAGAAGAACAAGCAAAGAATAATGCCAAACCCAAATTTCTTGGTGGTGTGCTCTCAACACTTTGTCAATTATCTCTTCATGTGTGTGAGCATGGTCATACTCCAGTCGTATATATGTGCCTCCTAGAACTGAATAGAAAAATGCATGTGTGCGTGGGAAACCTGGTGAAGGGTCGTGGATCCCATATTCCACCCAATAAGTAGCAAGATCACTCTCAGAGCTAAACTGGTGATCTTGTGAATTGGCACTTGAGAACCTACCTTCTCAATACCAGCCTCACAGTACATCCTGATGTAGTCCTCAATGTTAAAAGGCCCAGGGGGGAATGTCCGCAGATTGACTAGTTCCCCTTTCCTTGAGAGGCCAGTCAAGAAGTAAATGTCCTCAGTCATTGTAGTCAATGACTATCCCTCTATCATGAATGTCCCTGCATCTGGATGCCAGTAGTCAACCAGGGCATTCAGTATCCTGGGTTGTGCCCTCATAAATGGACACCGGAAGAACTTCCACAACCCACATTGTTTCAATGCGGCAATGGTAGCAGGGTCCTCATTGACCAGTACATCAATGTCCTTGTGCTCCCTCTCCCTCCAATGAACATACATCATGTTCCATGGCAGATAAAAGGGAGTTAGCTCTTGCACTTTAAGTCTTTTTCCAAGCTTTTGAGGGTGTACGCAGGTTGTTTTGGTCACAGTCRCATATGTACACATGCAGAATGTTTTATGCCTGATTACATATGTGGATTGTCCTTGGACAACCCACATACACRCATGKACACTTTTTTTGGGAGAGTGTGCCCCCTCAAAAAAAAAGCATAATAAATGAATTGAAATGCAAGGGGGATACATTTGTACTTACTTGGTCCGAGCGGAAGTTYGTTTCGTATTCTGAAGCTCCYAGAATCAACTTCTTTAGCAAAGGGGATTTTTTCTCYTTTTGGTCAATTTTCTAAATGCAATGGTGAAAATGAGTTGTCAGCTTCTATTTATAGACTKTTTTGGCCCTTTTTGCCACTTTTTTTACCCCCTTTGTCGTTTTTCCTGGCTTGGAAATCATTTAATTATGTTCCTAAGTTTCCTATTGGATGTTATGATACACTTTTTCTTTTGGTTTGGTAACTTTTTGAGGGATGGGTCACTTTAAATATCCTTCAGTAAAAGTCATTTTTTCCAACTTTTTTCATATAAGTTAGGTTTTCACCTCCACTTTCTGCATCTCGTTGTCTTTTCCACTTTGCCATGGGATCAATCCCACCGAGGTGCGACATGAAACATTCATTGCTTCTTTAGAAGTGTCATGATTAGGTGGTAGAGCCCACCTTTACATGGATGCCCTAGATAGATCCTTGTTGCATTTTGGCGTCCATGTTGTCTATAATGACTTTAGGCTTGGGAGTTGTTATTCATGTCATGATTATGAGATTGAGCCTCATTTGTCTGATGCACCATCATTCTTGGCCTCACCCTTAGGACTCCCAAAATGAGCAAGATTTGTTGTCTTTCAAGCTCGCTTTGAAATCCCAAAGAAACATCCAGCGAGACTGCATTTATGCTTTTGATCCTGTTTGGGTTAATTGAGAAAATTAGTCTTCTAGAGACTTCTTTGAGCCCTTTTCAGACTCTAAGCATGAAAAGATTTATGAGTGATCTTTTTTCCCTTCACACTCGCCAAACTCAAATTTGAAGGCATGTCTATCCGGCGGTAGTTTACCCCTTTTTCGGTCTGGATGGTCAATTGTACGAACAAAGGTATGCTCTAGGAACTTTGGTTTGCTAGAAGAGTATTCTCAGGAATAAGTTTAACCCTTTTTCAAGCCTAAGGGACTAAATTTACGAAAAAAGGAACATTCTCCTTGATTTTGGTTTATCACCTTTTTTCGGGCCTTGGAGATTACCTACGACAAATGAACCCCCATAGAGTCCATAATTAAGCTCTTTTCAGACTCCCTAAAATTGAAAAGATCGTCAAGTGACCTTGTTCCTTCACACTCGTTAAATTGGTCCAGAATAACATCTACTGGCATGATTTTACCCCTTTTTCGGGCATCTAGATTATAGAGGAAAAACGTATGCCTCGGGAGATTCGACTCACCGGAAGAGTTCTCCTTAGTAACTTTTATACTTTTTTGAGCTAAGGGGACTAAATTCAGAAAAAGGTTGTAAGTCCATAGTAAAGCTCTTTTCAGACTCCTTTAAATTGTAAATATTGCCGAGTGATCTTGTCTTTGTCACACTCATTAAAATGGTTTTGAATAGACGTATTTTCAGTGCTAGTTTACCTATTTTTCAAACCAACTAGACTATCTCCGAAAAAGGTACTCCTTGGAGTCTTCTTTTACGTTTTTTTCAGACTCTCTAAACATGAAAAAACTATCGAGCTTACCTTCTTTGGGCTCGTTAAAATTACATTGAAGGGGGTTTCATTGTGTCTTTCTTAATCGCATTTGCATCTCTGCATATTTGGCCTAATGTCAGCTCCATGTTGCTCTCAATTGAACCTTTGAAGCATGCCTTATACACAAACCTTGTAGCACTTTGCCTCTGTGACATGACACCTTGACCCATGGAGGAATTTTCCCCAAGTGTCCTTTTCCTGCACGTGTCTCCTTGCTCTAAGCATTAGTGTGTTCCTTGCGCTTGTAACTAGTATGCTTACTTGTGACACTCGTTCCTCATTTGTAACGTAACATTCTTTTATTCTTTTTCAAGCTCTTTAAAAAATTGAAAAAGACAAAAAAAAAACCCCAAAAAGAGGGGACGAGAAATATGTATTATTTTTTGGTAGCACAATAAGTCGCCCTTGGACAAAACACATCCTTTCATTTGTTCATCAAGATTTGGGATATAATATGAACTTAGGAAGTTGTTCTCGTTGTTGGCACCAGATGCCACCTCCTGATTTCAAGGGAGGTAAGCCCAATACCCATCATTTTTTGGGGTAGATGTTGGTTTATTGTGGATGGTCGATGGCCAAAACTCAACAACATGAAAGATGTTCAACACAGAACTGGACAGGAAATGCACAGGGAAGTGAGGGCCACATTAACTTCAGTCAGTAAATTGAGTTAAAGCGAGAGCAGAGGGAAGACTTAGGAGAAAGGGTGAAGGAGACTTCTCTAGGCATCAGACCTTCCAGCAACTTAGAGAAGAAAAACCAAGCTCAAGAGCATTCTTGACCTCAAATTCAGACACTGAAATGTGTCTACAAGGGAAACAGTTACAGTTGCAGTATGATCAAACCTCCATCACCCTGCAACTGCAACAGCTCGACTGGATCTTCCATGCCCGAGCCATTCAATGTGAGAAGGAAACAGATACATAGGGAAATGAATAAAACTGACCATGATACCACTATAATAAAACCTCCATTACATTAGTATAACTATCCTCGACTGGATCATCCATGCCTGAGTGTTTTAAACAGCTTTTACAGAAAAAAGGGAAAGAGGGAAGCTGACTTCTATTAACATGAAAGTCTCAAGTCGATTACATAACCAAAGAATAGCTCTGGCATAACAATATTATAGATTGGGAGATCTGCTCCACCAAAGACCCTAACAAAATGGAAAAAATGCCTACATATACTCAAAAAATCGCCACTACCAGGAGTGTGGTATGGCCACCCAATGAATGTTTTGCATCTGTGTCTTCTTAGCCGGATTGTGCATGCAGTCTTCTCGATGCACACATTTCCCTGTCAGATGCAAGCTCGAAAGTCCCTCTGAATCTCTTTGTTAGGCTATGCTTGCAGCCTCTGTCATGTGTAAAGCTTCACGTTGATGTCTTCTATGTCAGACGCAATCTTGACTCCATCAGTGTTGATAGTGTATACGCATAAGACAATTATGTAGCGCCATAGCGCTATGAAATGTTTATGTGATAATGTGGCAGAGAGAGAAACAAACATGGTGGGCTGATTGGTGTGGGATCAGCAAGCTACAACACATGCTCGGGGACCAGGTGGAAGGAGGCAAGAGTGGAGGATGACTAGGAAAGCATGGGTCGAAGTGTAAAGGGAGAGGAGTATGAATGGTCAAGAGAGGAAACATGGAGATGATGGTGGAGTTGACATGGAACA